>CP139501.1:269162511-269762511 GCA_021014915.2 Artemisia tridentata subsp. tridentata | reverse complement strand
TATTTTCAGGCATGTACCTCCTTCCTCTCTGACGGCAGATCTCTTCATAGACATGGGGGACTGCAAGTGCCAAGATGACTGGCCTTGGTTGTCTTTGATCAGGGGGTGACCTTGAAGTGCTTGAGGTTGTTGGTCTCTGATGAGTTCTGGATCGTGTTCTTGTAGTTGGATGGATTGGTTGTGAAGTTGGGATTCTTGATTGTGGAGTTGGATGGGTTGGTTGCGGTTTTGGATTGCTTGATTGTGTAGCTGGCTGGGTTGGCTTGGGAGTGGTACTGGTGAGATTCTTCCTTTGTCTTGGATCTTTGCCTTCACGTTGTCGATTGTGTCGACTTCTAGGGTTTGGTTTTTCTCGACTTGATCCTTCTTGATACTTAGCCTTGCCTTTTGGTACCGGTACTTTATAGAAAGCTGCAGTTGTTCTTTCCATCTCTTCCGCAAGCAGAGCTTCAGTTTCCTTCATCTGTCTTCTGTCCTCATCTGTTAAAGGAAAATTGGGAGGGAAAGTCTCCCATTCACCCTGGTAATACACCAAAGACTTCAACTCTGATGAATCTTCATCATCAGAGCTAAAGTACTCAAAAGAAGAAGGGGTAGATGGAAGAGGATCAGATGAATCATCCTCAACCTTGGCCTTCCCTTTGACTTTAGAGGATGATGCTGTTTTGGGAAAGTAGTTGTTCCATCCTGAGTCACTCGAAGAGGATGAATCCGATGAGATTTCGATTATTGGTTGTTTGGATGAACTCATAATGTGACTTGTTTTTCTTTTGGAAGATTGAGTTTGATTTGTGGTGATAAAGGGTTTTGTGATGATAGAATTATGTGATCTTATGGTTATATAACATTATGGAGATTAGTGCAAATTTATTGATGGTTGGTATTGTGAATTAATTTGGGGAAGTTATTCTTAATGACTATGTTCGGAAGATTGACTTTGGTCAAACCACCTCATTCCTGCTGAATGGTCAAAGATGTTATTGCTGCCGTTTGACCAAGTGTTACTACCGAAAGGTCAAACTTTCTTAAGTTAATTGATCAAAGATACGTGCAATAAATAGCAGCAATTCAAAGTGATATTTTTGGAAACTCAACATATAATTGCACATCTCTCATCTCTATTGCTTTGAAACCTATCAAACCCTAATCTTCTCATTTCAAACCCTAAATCTTTCCTTCAATACAATGACAACTCTTCGTTACAAAGATGATCATAACAAGGTTGCCTATTTGGAATCATCTTCAAAAAGTGCTGGTTATGATGAAGTGCTGGAATTTCTTCGAGGGTCATCTATTCGTTATGCGCTCACATATTGCCCAGTAACAGTCTATGATTCTTTGGTCAAACAGTTTTGGAGAACAGCTAAAGTAAGACATGTTGTGGGAAGGGAAAATGATATTGTTGCTACCATTGATAATCAAGAAGTAAGTATCTCTGAGGAGTTGATTCGGGTAAAGCTTCAATTTCCAGAAGAGCATGGGGAATTCGATCTCTCAAGGCAAGATATTATTGATGGTATGGCAGCTATTGGATATCCTGTCACTGGGAGTTGTACTTTCTTGAAATGTAAGTTGTCTCCTCAATGGAGATTTCTGATTCATACTTTACTTCAGTGTCTTAGTGTTAAATCAGGTGGATGGGATCAGTGTCCAAGCCCTGTTGCATCTGGTCTGGTTTGTTTATCCCAGGGTAGAATTTATAATTGGGCAAAATATATTTTTGAGGGGATGTGTGAGAATATCAGTAGTGATAAGCATAGATTTCTGATGTATCCTAGATTTCTTCAAATCATTTTAGGAATTCAGACCATTAACACCTCTCCTAAGATTGTCAATCGGCTATCTGCCAAAATGTTTGCCCTCATGAAGATGAACTTTACTGGACACCACTTGCCTTTATTGCCACCTATGTTGAACAACCCTGATGCTGCTGACAACCCTGCTGCTGCTGACAATCCTGAACATGCTAATAATGTCAGCATCTCACCATCACTCAATACAGCTGATGAAGGGCCTTCAGTTGCTGCTGATGCATCTGCATCTGTTGCTGCTGATAACTCATCACCACCAACTAGACAAGTGACTCCTACACCTGAGACTAATGACCATGTTGAGACCAATGATCAGGATATCTCAGATGATACACCTATAGTTCAGCCTTCTTCTTCAAGGCTTTCCTCACCTAGTCCTACTAGGCAGCCAGTTAGTTCTGACATCAATGCAGGGGAGGGAGTTAATGTTTCTCCACCCAGAGTCAGTGAAGCTCCTAATACTTCAAGTGTTCCTGCTGGTGGAACTAATGCTGCTGTTGATCTAACCTCTATGTCTCAGCTACTTGAAAGATCTGTGAAGAAAATTGAGGCATTGGAGTCAGAACTTAGTGAGACAAAAAGGATTTTTGGTGCTAAAGTGGAGAGCTTGGAAAAGGAGCTCAGGGATTCTAATGAAGCTTTTAGTAGAACTATCCAAGAACTAAATGAAAAGATCAGCATATTGGAGGGTAGTCATGTGCAAAAGAAAAGAAGGGTTATTCTTTCTGAGTCTGAGGAAGATCAGGATGA
This sequence comes from Artemisia tridentata subsp. tridentata, assembly GCA_021014915.2. Classification (NCBI taxonomy): domain Eukaryota; kingdom Viridiplantae; phylum Streptophyta; class Magnoliopsida; order Asterales; family Asteraceae; genus Artemisia; species Artemisia tridentata. Next base: position 269,759,950 of record CP139501.1, on the reverse strand, counting down.
TATGATATTTGATGGGCTTAATGTTCTAGCATCTGTTTCTCTTGATGGTGCAAATACTGAAGTACCTACAACTTCTGAGCACAACATCACTCCTGAAGCACAGGTCTCCTCTGAAGCAAGGAGCATTGCTGCTGATGTCTCCATTACTGCTAATGTGTCTGCTGTTACTGCTAATGTAAGTTCATCTGTTGCTGCTGAAAGTAACATCATTCCTCCTGAAGCAACTGAAAATGATGAAGAGATAGCTGCAAAGGTGCATGAACAGGAAATTGCTGCTGAAGAAGCTAGATTAGCTCAGCTTGCTCAAGATGAAGAGCTTGCAAGACAATTGTCTGTTGATGAGAAGAATGTTGCTGGGATTATAAATAACCCAAGTTCAGATGATCCTTCTTCAGAAGTGTTTAGTGCACAAGTTGAATATTTATTGAACACTGACATGATTATTAGAGGTCATGGGTTTATGCTTCTTCAAATGCCAGAATTAGATTTAGATACAAAGTCAGACCTGCTAAAGGCATTCATCTTGAAGAAACAAAGAGCAACCACTTGGAATGATTTGATGCACAGGATTAAAGAAAGACAAAGGCTAGGATATAAGATGCCAACTAACAGAGACAATATCAATTTTATGAAGGTGTATCTAAGGAATGAAGCTAACTACAAAATTAGTGATTTCAAAGGTTGGCCTGAAGGTGCAATTCAAAAGTTGTTCCTTGATACTTATGCAAAGCTCAACTCTTTGGTAGACACTGATATTCCACAAAGCAGGAAAAGAGCATCTTCATCTTTGGAGTCTGATGTTGCAAAGAGAATGAAGTCTGGAGATGACTCTAAGGATGATTCATTCATTGCTCAAAGTTCTACTGTTGATGCATCAAAGGTGCCACAAGAAGATCTTGTTTCTGCTGATCTTCCTACTGCTGATGTTTCTGTTTCTGCTGAGCCTTCTGTATCTGCCCCTATCTTTCAATATAGTCTAAGAACAAGGAAGAAGAGTCATTCATTCAACCCTTCTTCTGTGGATATTCTTGAAGTGGATGCTCATGAGTTGGTTGAGGTTGCTTCTGAAAGTGATTCAGAGGATGACTCTGTTCACTCATGGGGTAAAATTGCTCATTGGGAACTTAGGTCTACCTCTGAAGGTGAAGTTAATGTTTGGTTTTCACTTGATGGGACAGTCAAGTTCTTTACATTTTTGAGGGAGATCTTGGATAGGGTTGAAAGAAAAGATTTAGAGCATCTTTATAGGATTGTAGATAATCATTATCAATCTAATACTCCAACTGGTAATGGTTTGCTGCTTTGGGGAGACTTGCAAGTCTTGATGAATAAATTAGATGAAGACAAGGCTAAACTAGTGTGGGGTAATCAATCATCATGGAGAGTCTTCTCTTGGAAATTATATCCTTATTCCAATGTTCATGTTGTGGAACTCACCTCTGGCAAGTTCCTCACTATGTTTGTGGATATTGCTTATCCTTTATCTGAAGGAGTGTTAAAGAGAATGCTAACACAGAAGGTCAAAGTTCCTAAGCATACTATAGGAAATGATCTAACCACAGCTGAACAATTGGTTAAATTCATCAAGGATCAAATTGCAGCTAAGAGGATTGCAGCTTAAGGGGAGGAATGAAGTTTAAGGGGAGGATCATTTCTTGTTGTTGTTGTATAATTTCTTTCTTTCTTTTGTTTCTTTTCTTATTTTCTTTCTTTTCTGTTGGTGTGTTTTATTAGTTTAAAAAAAAAAAAAAAAAAAAAAAAAAAAAAAAAAAAAAAAAAAAAAAAAAAAAAAAAAAAAAAAAAAAAAAAAAAAAAAAAAAAAAAAAAAATTCTTATGTATATTTTGTGTGCTAATAAGTGGTTTTGAGCAACACCTTGCAGGTACAGTGTTGGTGTTTACACCTGCACAATAAATGGTGCTCAACTCACCATGTCTTACAGACAAGAAAGAGTTGACTCACTATGAGGGTACGGCTCTGGTGTGATCATCAAATCCGTTGATAGCTATAATAGCTTGCTCAAAGCTATAGGGTACTTCAACTCACCCATGATTTGTTTCTGAGAGTTGAAAATGGTTCTCAATTCACCATGGATGTAACCCTTCTGGGATCCAAAGGATTGGCTAGTCCACAAAAGTATGGTTTGTGGTAAAGACACTTGGTATCCATATTTGGTATTCAATTCACCAAGGTTTGCTGTAACCTAAGAATTGGCTAGTCCTGAGCAAACGGCTACAGGTAAAGACAAGTCAAATCCGTTTATAGTTGCTGATTTGCTAATAAATCAGATGGTTATCAATGTACCATGGTCTAAAACACCTAAACATTGGCTACTCCAGTAGTGATGGCTATTGGTAAAGAGACATCAAATCCATTAATTTTCAATGATTCACCTCTCACAGGAGTTAACACACCTGGATGTGATGAGAATAGTATGAAACTTAAGTGATTTGATGTACATATTGTCATAAGTAGCAGCCAAGTACAAGTACAAGTTATGGTGATCAGTATACAAGTTTTGGAGAAGATTTCTCATTCCTGCTGAACTATTGAGGTTGCTGCTGGATGCTATAGAGGTTGGAATCTTACAAGTCATGGATGATGTTGCTGGTTACATCATATTGCTGCTGCTAAGTCGCAGTCCTCAAGCCTTAGAGTTACATGCTCTATCACAGTGGAACGTTTTGTTTGTTCTTGATTGAGATATTTATGTATTGAATGTGTTTAGCATGCGGAATCTACTACAACACACTTTAAAAGAACACAAGATGGTGAGTTTGAGTAAATGAGAGAATGCAATGAACAAAGAACACAACTTTGGTTAGAACAAAACGATTCAATATTATTGATGAAATAATACGGATGATCTAAGTATCACCAGGATTACAAAGTAATCTTGAATCTAAGATTGTAAAAAGGATTTGTGATTCGAAGTAACTAAGTTACTTGAGAGATAGTTTGGTTCGTGGTTATTAGTTGTGAAAGATGCATGCATGAAGAAGTGACTAAGATATCCTTTTATAAGATAAGGATATCTTATTACATGTTGTCAAGTAGATGAATATAATACTATACTTTGACTATTATGGCGCCTACAATTAAATACAACTACCCATGTACACTCTGATATATTCTTCTGTCACCACAGAAGACTATTCTACTTCTACATAACGTATAACAATGTACAAAGACTAATAATTCAACTAAATATCTATTACAAAATATCTAATCGACAAAACAGAAGCTTGGCAGGCTCTTCATTAGCTAGCAGTACCTTCTACCCAGAAGGTACTGGTAGAACATCTTCGTACACTACAAAATCAACTAGCAGGCTCTTCTCATCATTGGCAGGCTCTTTGACTTTGATCATTTTATTCCCAACAATCCTCCCCTAAACTTGTTATTTCCATTAAAATACACAAGTTTCTGATGAATAAAATACATACCTTGAGGATTTGAGAACTCTTCCAAAAACCTTACTTTCTATCCTTCCTTTTTCTTTCATATTGCTCAGATATGCTCCTCAGCAAACTCTGAACAATTTCTGAGTTTTCTTCATCCTTGTCACACCTTAATCTCTTGGAGATCATAGCTTTAAGCACTTCATAGCTAAGAGGATACTCTTTCTCAGCTAACATAAAAAGTTCTATCCCACTCTGTGTGAAAAGATGATGAGTATGGCTATGACTTAGAAATTCCCAAGTTGTTGTAGGATCATAATAGGGAAATTTCCAATGAACATCCTTGGGATCAGGATCAAACATTCTATTGAATTCCACCCAAAGCTCTTGTTCCTTAGCATCTGTACTAGAATTTGTAGCTAACCTAATCTGCACTAGATTCCACAATTCTTCCAAATCTGCTCTATCAGATGCTCTAACTAAATTTTCAAAATTCTTGAAGATAGCAGATTGTCCCCCAACCCTTAATATTTTCCATGACTTACCAAATCTATCATGGTGTATTTCCCAATCAATTATAGGGTGTCTAGACCTAATTGGATCAGCATGAATGATAGTAGGTAAAGTAATCAACATTTTACTTACTTGCCCTTGATCCAATTTTGCTACTTCTTTCTTCTGAGCATCTTCCTTCTTCTTAGATGGATGTACATCAGATGGAACATTATAGTAAAGATTCTTGTAGGCTTGAAGATATAAAAAGAAGATTTCATCAGCAGATTTCTTCTTAAGTTGATAATCAGTCCAATTTGCCTGATTCTTCAAAAATTTCTTCATAAAGATTGTTTGATCTTTGTTAGTTTTGCCCACTTTAAAACCTCTCTTCTGACTTTCCTTCATCTTCTTAAAAATGTCAGCCAAAGCTGCTTCTTTGTATTTCTTGTTGATGAAAGATTCAAGTGCTTCAGTCTTCTCATCAGAATTGAGTGTCTTGTCATTTACTATATTTGCTGCATGACCTTTCACAATTGGATCATTGTTAATAATCCATAACATCTGTGCATCAAAGGTCTCTTGAGCAATTTGAGTATCAAGAAGAGCTTGAGCAGCTTCTTCAGCTTCTTTCTGCTCTTTCATTTCTTCAAGCATTCTTGAAGCTTCTCTAGCTTTTAGCTCTTCTTCTTGAACTCTTTTGGCCTCTTCTTCTCCTAAAGCCATCTGAATTTGCTGAGTTCTTTTCAACTTCTTGGACTTTGGCTCATCTTCAATTAGAATACCTTTGCCCTTATCCTTTGGAGGTGAATCTTGTGATGGAGCAGAAGATTGCTCATCAGCAATTAAAACCCTCTTTCTCTTGTACACTCTCTCAGCAGACCCTTTATACCCCATAGCCAATAGCCTTTCTCTCCTGGCAGACTCTTCTTCTGCCCTAGCAGGCTCTTGCCCTGCTCCAACAGGCTCTTCATCATAAACTTGAGTTCCATCATGGAATTCAAATTGAGCCTGTTCCTCCTCTTCTTCCTCATCTTCAGACATATCCTTCCTCCCCTTTTTGGAAGAGTGATCTATCCTATCAGCATCTGACTGTGAAGAACTAGATAAAACAACCTTTGCAGACTTTTTACCTTTTAACTTCTTCACTTCACCCTCCAATCTCTTAACCCTCTTAACCAATTTGATGTTGATCTTAGAAAACCTTTCATTTTGACGTTTAAGAGCTTTCTCTAAGAACTTCACCTTGTCTTTCAACTCTTGCATTGTCTGAGGTGATTGGGTTTGTGATGTATGATGTGGGGATGGTGGTGGTGTTGCTGATGGTACTGAAGATGGTGTTGGTGATTTTTGATGTGTTTGTGAAATGAAACCATGTGAAGAACTGGATGATGGTGTATCAGCAGATGGTGTTGGTTCTTCTGGATGTTGTGGTACCATTTCATCAAAAAGTGGAACTTCCTCCCCTCTAAAACCAATTCTCATATTTGAAAATACTTTTTGAGAAAGTTTTGGTGTTTCATAAACTGAGTCTGTGGGAAGCAACATATGTTGTAATTTTCCAATGATGCATCCAATGAATCTTGGATACATCAAAAATTTTGTTTTAATATCCACATTGTTTATCAATCCTTCAAAAATATATTTAGAAAAATTGTATTTTCTGTTTGTAGCTAAGCAAATGAGAGCAGAAGCCATGTTGCCACTAAATTGCTCCCAAGAGGTTTTCTTCTGGCTCAAACAGTGAAGGATTGTGTGAATCAAAAATCTCCATTGTGGAGTAAGATGCTTTTTCAGAAAAGTGAGTTTGTTGAACTCAGCATGATACCCCATTCTTGTTAAATTTTCAAAAATTTCAGTATCTGGTAACTGACTAATACCATCAGAATCATCCAAATGAAGATGTCTTCTTATGGATGACTCAGTAAGAGTCAAATGTTTACCATCCACTTTGGCTTTTATTCTTTGTTCCCCATTTTCAGAAGTTTTAATTTTAGCAGATTCCCAAAATTGTAAAATTTGATTTTCATAAATAGTGGGATTGACTAGCAAAGCAAACCTGATGTAGGAGTTGTTTAAAAAGTCCACTACTTGATGAAATGAGGCATTATCCTCTGACTTCTCCAAAAATGCTAACTGATTGTGACGTTGAACAAAGTTTAGATCAATTGTGGAAGTCATAATGAAAATTTTGAATATGATGGTGGGATTTGTTGGTAGTACTGGTAGAAGATGAAAGATGTATGTGAATTATGATAATGACTGATGAAAGAAGATATGAGAGAATTACTTTTAACCGACAATAATAAAGATTAAAATAAGTAAGTGAAAAGGCGGTTAAAAAGATCTTTTATATGTAAAATATAATATAATATATTCATCAGTGAATTACATAACTACCCCAACGGCTAATTTTAACTACCAGGCCTAAAGGCTAAAACTTTTTCTGACAGGCTCAACGGCTATCTAGCAGTACCTTTGTACTCTAGCAGTACCATTTTTGTACTAGCAGTACCTTTGAAAGTTTTTTAAAAATCCCTTATAGTTTTTAGCAAACTACCAGCTATCAACGGATTTGAGTTGTCTTTACCAAAAGCCGTTTGCTTAAGGACTAGCTAACTATTTACAATTAAGTATGGTCAGTTAACAACCATATAGTTTTGGGTAAACTATCAACCATTAACGGATTTGATTTGTCTTTACCAAAAGCCGTTTGCTTAAGGACTAGTCAACTCTTAAGTTTGTGAAAACTTGGTGAGATGAATACCAAAAGCCATGATGGCCCAAAAGATGGTGCAATTTCCTTGGATGGAGGAAATTTGAATCAGGCATTGATGCTGTGTATCTTGGATGATTTGCTCAACAAGTGAAATCATCTAATAACATGCCTTTGAGTTGAAAACATTTCTTAGTTTGATCTAGATAGAACTTTCTCCTTGAGAAATGCTTCATCCCTTCTAGATATGTGATCTAACTATCTCTTTTTCAACTCTGCATCATCTTGTATGCTCTTGTCTTTTCATAAATTGGTCTTTCTTCCATTCTGGGCTATTAATTCCTCCCCTGAGATTGTTATTTCTCCTGAAATGAATAAAACTTTTGTTGCCCCTTTTGTTTGAAAGAACTCTTGTTTTGTTATCAACCTGAAATGTGTTAGTTGCAAACCAAAAGAACAAAGTGTAGAACACTTGATCTATAACATTTTAAGTATTCAAGCCTTTAAATGAACAAAACATAGCAATTTTGTATCAGCAGGACCAATTATGAACTAACAGGACCTTTTGACTAACTAGCAGTACCATGTTTAAAATCCAATACCAGTTAATATTATGAACAAAAACATATGATTTTCAAAGATTTATCATTCCAATACCTCCTACAAGATATTTGAATCTACCTAAATCAAAAGCTTTGGTGAGAAGGTCTGCATAATTCTTTTCAGAATCAATTTTAACAACTTGAATTAACCTTTTCTCATTGCAATCCCTTATGAAATGGTGTCTGATTTCAATATGTTTTGTTTTTGAGTGTTGAACTGGGTTTTTAATGATACAAATAGTACTGCTATTGTCAATATAAATAATGGTGTTAAGAAAATTGTACCCATAGTCAAGCATTTGATTTTGGATCCAAAGAACTTGCCCACAACAACTTGCACCAGCAACATATTCTGCTTCAGTTGTAGAGTTGGCCACCATTGTTTGTTTCTTGCATTGCCAGGAGATTAGTCTGCAACCAAGAAATTGACATCCACCAGTTGTGGATTTTCTGTCTAGTGTTGCACCAGCATAGTCACTATCCGAATAAGCCACCAATTCAAAAGATGATTCCCTTGGATACCAAAGACCCAACCTAGGTTGACCCTTAAGATATCTAAAGATTCTTTTGACTGCTGTGAGATGAGAGATCTTGGGATGTATTTGAAACCTTGCACATACACATACTGAGAACATGATATCTGGTCTTGATGATGTAAGATACATCAAAGACCCAATCATTGATCTATAATTGTGCAAATCCATATCTTCTCCATCAGCATCTTTGATTAGCCCTTTGTCTGGATCCATTGGTGTACTTGCAACCTTAGAATCAGCAAAATTGAATTTTCTTAAGATCTCTGCTACATACTTATCTTGGCTGATAAATATGCCTTCTTTGGATTGTTTCACTTGGAGACCTAAAAAGAAAGTAAGTTCCCCCATGGAACTCATTTCAAACTTACTGTGCATAAGTTTTTCAAATTCTACACACAAGCCTTGGTTTGTTGATCCAAAGATTATGTCATCAACATAAATCTGCACTAACAAGATGTCTTTCTTTGTCCTTTTGATGAACAAAGTTGGATCAATCCTGCCTCTTTGGAATCCACTTTCTAGTAGAAAACAAGCCAATGTTTCATACCATGCCCTTGGAGCTTGATGTAGGCCATACAAAGCCTTGGTAACTTTGTAAACTTTATCTGGATACTCAGCATCAATGAAGCCTGGAGGTTGAGATACATATACTGGTTCTTCAATTTCACCATACAAAAATGCACTCTTAACATCCATTTGATAGACAGTGAAGCCTATGAATGAAGCATAGGCTAAGAAAAGCCTAATTGCTTCAAGTCTTGCAACTGGAGCAAACACTTCTTCATAATCTACCCCTTCCTCTTGAGTATATCCTTGTGCTACCAATCTAGCCTTGTTCCTGATCACTATACCCCTTTCATCCTTCTTGTTTCTGAACACCCATTTGGTTCCAATTGCCCTATGACCTCTGGGTAAATCAACCAATATCCAAACCTTCTGAATCTTGAATTGGAGAAGCTCTTCTTGCATAGCTTCCACCCAACTTGCATCATCTAAAGCTTTGTTTATGTTTTTGGGTTCAGCCTGAGATAGAAAACATGAAAACAGGCATATATTGGAATTATCATTATTCTTTTCTTCATAAAGAGAGGAGATTAACCCTTCTTCATCTGAGGATAAGACTTGAGATAAACCAACTTGAGATCTTGTTCTAACACCAGAAGTTATGCTTCCAATCACATCATCAGTTGAGTGATCTTTGAGAATTCTAGTGTTTGGTGTTTTAGGAACTTCATATGTAGTTGGAAGATTGCTAATCCCAACTTCTTCTTGAAAAGAATCATCTATTTGAACATTCAATGGCTCAGCAGTACCAATACTTGTACTAGCAGGACCATCTGAAGAACTGGCAGTACCATTGTCATTAGCACCACTCTCTTGATTCTCTTGATTCTGAGTTCCTTGATCTTCTTCATTGCCTTCTTTTGTTGTGTTTGAAGGTCCTTCTTCTTTTGAAGATAGATCCATACTTTTCCAAATTGGCATCCAGATGAAATCTTGATTTTTAGGAATTTCAACATTATCTTCAGAACCTGCATTTTCATTAGCATTTGTACCTGTAACAGGCACATAATTCATAGATTCTGAAAGCCTATCAACATCAAACATCCAATCTGGTCCAACTCCTTTCACATTTGTAAGTTTCTCTTGAAACTCTATGTGAAGATTCTCTTCAACTAGCCTAGTGCATGTGTTAAACACTCTATAGGCCTTACTTTGCAAGGAATACCCTATCAAAAAGCCAACATCTGCTTTTCCATCAAATTTGCCTAAATGATCTTTGGTATTGAGAATAGTAACCTGACAACCAAAAGGTCTCATAAAACTTAAAGATGGTTTTCTACCAAAGAAAAGTTCATAAGGTGTTTTTCTATGTGGTTTTGTCACAAGAACCCTGTTTTGTACATAACAAGCAGTACCAACTGCTTCAGCCCAAAATGAAATAGGCAACTTAGAGTCTACTAACATAGTTCTAGCAGCCTCTATAAGTGTTCTATTCTTTCTTTCTGCTACTCCATTTTGCTGAGGTGTTCTAGCTACACTAAACTCTCTTTTTATGCCTTTTTCCTTGCAAAAGTCATCCATAACTCTATTCTTGAACTCTGTCCCATTGTCACATCTGATGACCTTAACCTTCTTATCAGATTGGTTTTCTACCTCAGTGATATAGGTTTTAAGTGTCTCACTAGTTTCATGTTTGGATCTTAAGAAGAAAACCCATGAAAATCTACTATAGTCATCAGTAACAACCAGACAATATTTCTTTCCATTCAAGCTACACACATTAGTAGGACCAAAGAGATCCATATGAAGCATATGTAAAGCCTGAGTAATAGAGTTTTGGGTCTTGGGCTTACAAGAAGCTCTATGTTGTTTGCCTTTTAGACAGTCAACACAAGTTTGGTCGTTTTGGAAAATCTTTTTGGGTAAACCTCTTACTAAATCATATTTTGCAATAGTGTTGATTGTTTTAAAGTTTACATGACCAAGCCTTCTATGCCAAAGCATAGATTCATCCAATGAGGCCTTTGCTATCAAACAGGTTAAACCTTCTTTGGGATCAATGTTCTTTAAATTGACACTATACATATTGTTCCTTTTTGGAATTTTAAGAAGGATCTGACTTTCATCAGGCATCTTAAAATCAGAAGAAAGAACCATACATCCATTGTCAGTAAATAGAACATTGTTCTTTTTGTCACACATTTGTGAGACACTAAGAAGATTAAACTGAAGTTCTTTCACAAAATACACATTTTCAAAATCTATTTTACTGGTTTTAATAGTACCTTTACCAGTAATCTTTCCTTTAATTCCTCCCCCAAAGGTAACATATCCTCCATCAAATGTTTTGAAATCTGAGAGGAATGACATGTTGCCTGTCATGTGCCTGGAACACCCACTATCAACATACCCTTGATCTTCACTATCAGTTGAATGTTCCTGCACATGAATAAACACATTAGTTTCCTTGGGGTACCCAAGCCATGACAGACTTGGGTTTGCCTCTTGCATCAATGAAGTCAAACCTTTTCAGGATTGTTGATGCACCTTTGGATTGGATTGGTTTCCAAATCCAACATGCTGAGGACTTAACAGCACTTTCCCTTCTAATCCATTGTGTGGTCTTTGGTCTATCAGTACCAATTTTGGCAATACCAATTTTGGCAGTACCATGTGGTCTAGCAGGACCTTTTGGTCTAGCAGGACCTTTGGTTTTTGGATTCCAAACTTTTGTTTTGACCACATTTATCTTTTGAATAGGATTCTTCTCAACTTTTGGTACACTTTTGAAAGTGTTTCTTGTACCCTTTTCAGTTGATTTTGTAATAACAGGCTTATGTTGTCTAACAGTATGATTATCTTTTGTAGTGTTAGACTTAACAAAACTTTTTCTGGGTTGAGTAACATTTGTTTTAGCTTTTGATTTACTCCCAGAAACCCATTTATTACAATAAGCATGAAGATGATTAAAGCTACCACAATAATAACAAGCTTTATTAAACATAACAAAGTTATCACCTAATTGTTGTGATTTAAGGTTGTTCCAATTTCTTTGGCTTCCCCTAGGTTTGTTATTACATTTTTTACAACTTTCAACTGTCTTCAAAACAGTTTTGTCTTTAGCTTTAACTTCTACTTTCTTAGGACTGGATGGTCCTACTTTGATTCCTTTAATAGGAATAGTTTCATCTTCATCATCATCAGATACCCAATCCTCAATAATTAGGACATCTGGTCTCTTCTCAGTGAGCACCTTGGAGAGTGAGACATTCTTAGCACTCTCAGAAGGTTCACCTATCACTACAGGTTTAGCTAATGGTTTTGCAACAAATTCATGTAAACCTGATGCAGCAAGATCACTACCTTGTGGACAAGGAATTCCTCTATAAGGTGGAGGACAATTATTATATCCTATCCCTGATTTTATTCTCTTATTCAACTGAGTCTCAACTATGCTCTTAGTACACTCAGAAGCATTTTCCAATTTAGTAACAGTCAGTTGAATATTGTCTCTAGCTAATGTCACTTTAGTGCACTCTGTCCTTACCATTTCTATTTCTCTATCTTTCAAAAATATTTGTCTTTGAAGAGCATTTTTAGCATCAGTAAAGGTAAGTTCATTTTCTCTATAGTGAGTGATTTGTTTTTCTAGCTTGGACATACCACACTTATGGTCAAATAAGGTTTGAATGGTTTTTCTATGTTCTAATACTTCTGTATCATAAGCTTTACTTATGATTTTTAATTCTTTAAAAGATTCACAATCATTAGGACATTTGATAATTTGTACCTCAGGGGTGGAGAATGCCATCAAAGCCAATTCATCAGAAGTTGACTCATCTTCACCCATGAAACTCCAGTCAAAACCCATGCCATCTATAGCAACCATTGCTTTTGGCTCAGCAACTTCAACAACCTTACTCTTGCTTTCAAAGCTTCCTTTCTTCTCAAAGCTTCCTTGGTTTCTATTGTCAAACCCTTTACCTCTGTCATCTTGCCTCTTAGGTCTTCTACACTCTCTAGAGTAGTGACCTTTCATGTGGCAGTTGTAACACTCCACCTTTGACTTATCATAGCCAGCAGGCTCACTTCCATCTATCAGTATCTTCTTGCCAGTCCTCATCATCAACTGCTTAGCTCTAATGCTTAAAAGTGAAAGTTGCCACTTTAGGTCCATTACTTCAAGATCATCAGGATGAATCTCTTGAAGGTCTTCAAATGTTAATACAGACCCATTGTGTTGAGATGTAAGAAAAGCACACCCAATTGTTTCATCCAAAATGGATTTAGTGCTACTAGAAGTACTAGCAGTACCAAAGGTTGTGTTAGCAGTACCTTCTTCTCTGCCACCTTTGTCTTCATGATCAACCTTTGAGATGTTTGGGGATGAAACAAATGCCATATTTCCTGAGCTTGACCCAGTAGTCTTCTTGACTTCATGTTCTACAATCTTGAAATTGTTGTAGAGATCATTGAGACTCATCTGGTCAATATCTGACTTGTTCTTCCATACAATGACATGCATAGACCATTCTGAAGGTAAACTCCTAAGAAATTTAGAGTTTAGATCTTCTTGAGTTATCATCACTTCATGGATGGCTAACTGACTTGCAAGCTTCTGAAGTCTATTGAACATACTGTCCAAAGACTCATTGGTTGTGGCTGTGAAGTTCTCAAATTGTTGTTTGAGAAGTGTCTTTTGTGTTTTCTTGGTAGCATCATTACCACCAAACCTAGCCACAATAGCTTCAAAGAGGGTTTTGGCATCTTTGTATTTGTTAAAAATCAGAAGTTGATCATTTGGAATAGTCATCAGTAACATACTCCTTGCCTTGAGATCATTTTTCTTCTGAATTCTTTCATCTGCATTTGATGGTTGGTTTTGTATTGTTGATACAAGAGCATCATTTACTGTTGATGTGGTGATTTGGGGTTTAAATGAATTGCCTTGTTCAATAATCTCCCAAAGTGCATAATCCTGCACTTGAAAGTATTGTTCAACCCTGAGTCGCCACATTTCAAACTCATTTTGTTTCAGTAATGGAAGTTTAGCTGCAACATTTGTCTGAATATGTTCAACATCCATTTTTCTTTTAAATTAGTAAATATCAAGCCTAGCTCTGATACCACTTGTGGAACGTTTTGTTTGTTCTTGATTGAGATATTTATGTATTGAATGTGTTTAGCATGCGGAATCTACTACAACACACTTTAAAAGAACACAAGATGGTGAGTTTGAGTAAATGAGAGAATGCAATGAACAAAGAACACAACTTTGGTTAGAACAAAACGATTCAATATTATTGATGAAATAATACGGATGATCTAAGTATCACCAGGATTACAAAGTAATCTTGAATCTAAGATTGTAAAAAGGATTTGTGATTCGAAGTAACTAAGTTACTTGAGAGATAGTTTGGTTCGTGGTTATTAGTTGTGAAAGATGCATGCATGAAGAAGTGACTAAGATATCCTTTTATAAGATAAGGATATCTTATTACATGTTGTCAAGTAGATGAATATAATACTATACTTTGACTATTATGGCGCCTACAATTAAATACAACTACCCATGTACACTCTGATATATTCTTCTGTCACCACAGAAGACTATTCTACTTCTACATAACGTATAACAATGTACAAAGACTAATAATTCAACTAAATATCTATTACAAAATATCTAATCGACAAAACAGAAGCTTGGCAGGCTCTTCATTAGCTAGCAGTACCTTCTACCCAGAAGGTACTGGTAGAACATCTTCGTACACTACAAAATCAACTAGCAGGCTCTTCTCATCATTGGCAGGCTCTTTGACTTTGATCATTTTATTCCCAACAAGCCTGAGAGTTACATGCTCTATCACAGTGGAATCTTGCAGGTTAACCTAGTCAACCTCAAGATTAGGGGAGGATTGTTAGGATCTCTGGGAAATAAGAGTTCATTGTTGCTGCCGATAGTATAAAGTTGGTTCCTGCCGATAGTGTTGGTTCCTGCTGAAAGCTCATTGCTGCCGACAGTGTTATCTTGTTCCTGCCGATAGTATTGTTGCTGCGGATAGTATTAGTTGTTATCCGTATATTTAGAATGTTTGTTATGATTTATTTTTAGAAGAGATTGTTGTTAATCTCTTTACACGTTTTCTTGTAGAACGGGTTAGGGTTAGGAGATCTTGTTAGTATAAAAGATAAACCCGTCTATGAGTTTATGTACGCCTTGAACATCTATTAACATTCAATAAACGATTCATAGTTTATTAGTTTTGATCCATAGAGGATCATTGTCCTTTAGAGTTTTTCTTCTTTATAATACTTGTTGTTTAGTTTCCGCATAAACACTTGTATTGCAGAGGTTCTTGGTTATACCAAGCTCAATCAAGCTCGAAGTACTCGATCCTACACAGGCGGGTCATGATTAGGCATAAACATCACATTGGAATCATTTAATGCAGGTTGGGCTATCTTAGCAATCTCATGAATAGCTAATTTAGATCTACCTACATTGCTTTCACTATGCTTGTCACTTAACTTTCTGTGCTTATACATCATTTGGGCAGTCTGTCTGGTTTGGTCTTGTGTGTACAACTTATCTTCAAGCTTATTTTTTAACGTCTTGAGTCTAGAGAAATCATTTAAAAGTATTGATTCTTTTTGTTTGAATTCTAGCTTAAGTGTATTTACACACTTTTGTGCTTCCTGTTTCTGTTTGACAGACTGTTCTAGCTGACTTTTCAAAGAACTCAACTCTAATTTTAATGTTTCTTCTCTTACTCTAGACTCTTTAATAAGTGTACTCATTTGACCTTCTAATTTCTGCTCATGTTCATTAAGCTCAAACTTAGCACGCTGTTCATACATAGCCACTCGTTCTTTATAAATGTTAAGTCTAGTGATCAAGTCATCATCAGGGACATGCAATTTGTTCTCATGGCACTCATATGCATTATCTAAATTACACGCATTATCTAAGGCACCTACATTACTTACAACACAAACATCATTATTTACAAAAGATTCACCATTTGGTACATCAGGCGAGTTGTTGTGATTCAAATACTGTTCATATGAAATAATATTGCTATTTTCCATGTCAACACTACTTGTGTCAGAAACATCTGCCTGATGTACTTCTTTGGGATTCTTTTGTCCCTCGACTATATTATATGTGTCATAAATTTTTAGTACCTCAGATATCACGGATGCATTAGAAGGACCAACTTGACGGGGAGATGAGACCAAAGAAGACAAATTAGCCATGAAGATTGTTTGAGCCGTAGGTTCATCATCTACATCCAAGTCAAATGCATCACAGTCATCTGCCTTGAAGATGTTAGGATCATTAAGTGCTAGATCCTGAACTGGTTGCTCATCTACATCTTCATCAAAAGTATTTCCCCCATCTCCTGCCAAGAACAATAACTCTTCCTCATCCAATACAGCTCCATTCTCTTGAGCTTGCATTAACAGCATCTTGTCTTTGAAGTAATCTGAGTTCTGAGTACGTTTAGGTTGATTGCAGTTTCTAGCAATGTGTCCAAGCCCCCCACAATTATAACACTTGATCTGTTTCCCTTGACCTTGATTGGCATTCCCTGCTCTATTCTGCACATACCCTCGACCCATGTTTCTTCCAGCTCTCCCTTGCACATTCTGAACCACAATTTTCCCATCCTCCACCATTCCTAGATTACGTGGGTTGGATGAATTCCTTAACTGATTGTTGGTCTGAGGGAGTGATGCTTGAAACTGTTGAACCAGTAATGATACTTGATTGGTGAGGTTGTCAATCATTTTGTCGGTCTGAGAGTAGCCTGAGTCAAGTTGGGAACTCATAGCAGGTACTTGTGAGTGAAGTTGATGATAGCTTGGGTTGGATGATGATTGGATTGTTGGTTGAACATTTGTCATGAACGCCAGTGGATCATTTGTAGTTGAAGGATTAAACTTTTCTCTCAGCACCCGATCGTAGACAGCATGCTTCTCATGTTGTTGTAGATATGCATACAGCTGTTCATAGTTGGTATCCCTTAAACCTTTGTTGAGTTTGACAGCAGTAACAAATCTGTCCCATTCAGGAGTCATGTTGTTCACAAACTTTGAGTTTAGTTGGATATTTGGCATAGTCATTCTGATCATCCTCATATCATTCACCAACTTATGAAATCTCACATAGTAGTCTGTGATATTCTCTCCTGGATTCATTTTGAAATGCTCGAACTCATCATACAGCTGTAACTCCCGATCTTCCTTTGTGAGTTCTGACCCTGCCAACAAAATTTTAACGTTGTCCCACACAGCTTTGGCTTCAGTGTTGAAATTGATGAGCTTGTATACATCCTTTGGAAGACCTTGAATGACTATGTTTGAGGCTCTAATGTCAGCATCATACCTCTTCTTTTCTTCTTCATTAAGATCATTGTAGTTTCTAGGTCTGTCGATGCCCCAAGTTACAGACCCATCTTCACCAGTTGTAACAACATCTCTGGTGGTACCCATCTGATATGGTCCATCGTCAATTGACTTTAGAATGTTAACTCCATTATCTTTTCCCAAGCAGTAAAGTCTTATCCTTTGTGCCCAAGACTCATAATCCGTCCTATCCAGCATAGGTGGACGAGTGTCAGATCCTGCTGCTTGAATATCTTCTGATGATGTGTTTGATGTGGTAGCCATAGTAACTACGGGATTTTACAGATCTTGTGATTTAACCGAGAAATCGAATCTTTCGCGGGAATTTCTAAAATCACCAAGACACAAACCGCATAGACAAATAGCACCCTTGAGGATACAAACCGCCTAGACAAACCGCGTAGACACAAACCGAGTTCACGCTGCTGAGACAAACCGCGTAGACACAAGCCGAGTTCACGCTGGAGAGACAAACCGCGTTGATACAAACCGAGTACACGCTGCAAAGACAAACCGCGTAGACACAAACCGAGTTCACGCTGGAGAGACAAACCGCGTTGATACAAACCGAGTACATGCTGCAAAGACAAACCGCGTAGACACAAACCGAGTTCACGCTGCAGAGACAAACCGCGTAGACACAAACCGAGTTCACGCTGGAGAGACAAACCGCGTTGATAAAAACCGAGTTCACACTGCAGAGACAAACCGAGTTGACACAAACCGCGTACGCGCCTTATAGACAAACCGCGTAGACACAAACCGCCAAACACGTCGCTTTCAATGCTTTTTGTCCTTTTGCCTAAACTAGTAATAAGACAAACCGCGTTCTCGATGTGACACAAACCGCGTTCAAGAACACGTCCAAAGTACACAAACCGCACCCAAGAACACTTGGATAAAAACACTCGAATCACCCAAAAACACCACACAAATCTTAAATCTGTGAATTCAAGCACCAAATACTACTCTTATACTGTTCCTAAGCTAGAAAGTACAAGGTATAACAACTTCTAATCACTAAACAAAGCACAAAATGAAATTTATGTAACTTATCAAATCGAACTAAAAAGCCTCAAAAACTAGACAAATCCGTGAATACCAACTCTCATGGACCTAACCATGGCTCTTGATACCAATTGTAGGGTATTCACAATGCAAGAAACACTTGTTTGAGGCTTAGATATGGATCGATTAAACAAGAACTAGAGAGAGAAAGTGGGAACTTCTAGAGAGAGAGAACTATGTGTATATTAGCTTGAAATGTAGGGAAGTTCCAACCCTTCCCTTGCAAGGGAAGGGGTATTTATACATACTACTTAATATGCCCCTAGTGGGCTGTGGAGAGAGCTGACAGAGGGTAAAGACCCGACCCACTCCACAATACTAATTAATAACTAGTCTACTAATAATATTACTGATAATCCTACGAGCTATGATGAGCTAATAAGTACTCGGGGTGACCGAGTCTTCAGCTGAATATTCATATTCCTAACAACAACAACCCAGTATATCCTTCAAAGATCCATATTAACATAATCATTGATCATGTCTCAACCACCATACTACTTTCATCAACAACAGCAACAATTTCCTCAACAACAACAGCAGTATCAACAACAACAACAGTTTCCTCAACAACAACTCTTCATGCAACAACATCAATTCATACCACAACATCAAGTTCCTCAGCAAATGCCATCACAACCAATGCAAGCAATCACTCTTCCTCCAAAACAACCTCATTGGTTTGATCAGATGTGTGAAGTCATAACAACTCAGCAATCACGACATGAAGCAGGATCACTTGACACACCTCCCATGCTCACACCAGGTAACTATGTACAGTGGGCAAGTCGATTCTTAAGATTCATTGAACTCAAGAAACCTCATGGAAGATACATGAAGAAAGTTATTCTTGAAGGACCATTCAAAATGCCAACCACAACGGTTCCAGGAGATGCTACTACTGTTCCTCCACGACCTGAAACTGTGACTACTGTCCCTGAGTCTCAACTTACAGCAGAGCAGATACTTCATCGTGAAGCAGATGAATATGCTATGATATATATCCTTTAGGGTGTACCGAATCCAATCTTTCGAAGTGTTGATGCTCAGAAAACAGCTAAGGCTATGTGGGAACATGTTCATCTACTTATGGAAGGTACTGAATTGAATCAAGAAGATATGGAATCAAAAATTTATATGGAGTACACAACATTCATGATTGAACAAGGGGAAACACTTGAGTCATACTACCACCGCTTCACAAATATCATCAATGACTTGGACAGGAACAACATTACTTTACCAAAGATTGCAGTGAACACCAAGTTTATCAGTAGTCTTGTTTCTGATTGGCAAAAGTACGTCACGTTTGTTCGTCAAGCAAAGAATCTTCATAATGCTCCATATGGATTGTTGTATGACTACTTCAAGCACCATCAGACTGAAGTTGACAAAGACAGAGCTCTACGTGGTTCTTATTCACCTCCAACGTCAAACTCATTAGCTCTAATGGCTCATTCACACAATGCTACTCCTTCACAGTCAAATCAGGCTTTTGTCCAACAACAACATAACTTTTCCTACCCTCAACAACCATTTTCACCCCAATATGTTCCATATGATTCTACACAGCAATTCACTGGCACTCAAATGGTTCCATTCAACAACTCAGATTCTATGTTTTACTCTAACACAAATGATGACGAGGAGGATGCATTCAACTCATTGAATCAAGGATTTGCTCTTATTGCTCGTGCTTTCAGCAAATTTTCTAACACATCCAACAATCGTCTTCGTACTTCATCAAACACAAGGAATCAAGCTGTTATCAAAGATGGACGGGTAGAAGTGCAAAATCGTAATTATGGACGTCCTATGGGCTCTGGAGGTTATAGGGGTAATTCTGGAAGTAGACAAGGACAAGGGTTTAATACAAATGCTGGGAATAGGAACAATGCTGGTGCTCCTCAAAGAAGAGTTGAGATCGTTGAAACTGGTAATTCATCAAATGGGAATTCTGGACTCAGGTGTTACAACTGCAATGGGAAAGATCATCTGGCTAATGCATGTCCTAAACCAAGGACAAGAGGCAGTGCTTTTCACAAAGAAGCTCTACTCTTAGCTCTTAAGGATGAAGCAGGAGGTACTCTCACCAACAAAGAAAACAGCTTTATGGCTGATGCCTACTCAGATGATGACATGGAAGATCTGGAAGCAAATGCAGCAGTGATGTTAGTGGCAAACATGCAGGAACTCCAAATGAGTGACACTGGCCCAGTGTATGACACTGACGGTTAATCTCAGGTACCTGATTATGAAACATGTCTGATTAATGAAATTGTCTCATCATCTGCATCTGCATCAGACAGGGAAACAATTGTTCAAAATGATTCATTGTTATTCTCTCAAGAGGATGAGCACATAAACACTTTTGTTACATTTGATGATCTAAATGAGAATGATAACGATGGTCAAATCGAACAGTATGAATCTTTGCCTGATCCAGATTCGGAACTCATGACCATGCTTGTGACCACCCAATCCCAAATTGATAAATGCAATGAAATTAATCGTTCTTTACATGCAAAAGTCGCATCATTAACTGCGGATCTTGAGTGCTCAAAAATTCAACTCACAAACTTTGAAAAACAAGCTAATCGAGAAAAGAGTTTTGAAGTTGCTTTTCAAAATGCGTACGTAAAAGAACAAGATTTAAACCATCAAATACGCGAATTAGTTGCTTCCAAAAACAACTTGATTTCTCAAATGGAACAAGAAAAATTCCAACACAAACAACAAATTGAACAACTCAATTCTGAACTCTTAAAAACAAAAACCGAGTTGTCAAATTGTCAAGCTAGTTTTTCTGAACATAAAAAATTTTCAAAGAAACGAGTTGATTCGTATTTGGAAGAAATTGTCGAGTTGCAAAACAAAGTTAAAGAGTTTCAAACAGTGGTTTACATAACTGGTGAGTCAGTCACTACAATCCAAAAGTTTTCTTTAAAGCAACATCCTCATGGTCATGGATTTGCAATTGGTGACGACAAACCACATTTTCTTCACAAAGCACTCAAGGAAAATCCAAAGTTGTATAGTGCTGAACACCTTCTTGATAATTCATTTGTACGTGTTGTTGTACATAACTGTGAGGAAGAACAGGAACAGGAAGACGAGAGTCGATCAAAAATGAGCAATGTCATGTATAACAAACCATTTGATTACTCAAAATTGCCTCATCTTTTTTATACTTTTGTTCCTCAAAGAGAGAAAACTAAACAATCAGGATTTATTCAACAAAATCATGGATCCATTACTGATGTTGGTCCCGTTAAACAAGTTTCAAAAATTTCTGGTCCTTTACAACCATCACCAAAACGATGTCTTGTACTTCGTTATTTTGACACATTTTTGGAAGATATCAAGTTGTTAGAAGATGCAATTGAACGAAATTCGGAAATCAAAGTTTCCACTTTTCAATCTGCTTATGCAAAAGAACAAAGACAAATTTTTCAAAAACAGTTTTTGCCTCATGTTCAACATTAGCATCTTTGTGCAACACACTGGGAATGGGAACTTCAAAATGAAGTAAAATCCATGATACAAGTTTTTAATGCAACAGAACATTCCATGTCTAAACAAAAACATCGAAACAAAATTCTTCAAAACGAAGCAGATCGACTCTTGGAAGATGTTCTGAGTTCTGATATTATCTCTGTGTTCATGAATTCTCTTTATGTGTCATGTAATTCTATGCTTGTTGATGATCACATTTCTGATTGTGAAAAGTTGAGACACGAGATTGAGATTTTAAAAGATGAAAAAGTGAGAATTCTGAAACAAAATGATGATGTTCAAAATAATCTTTCAAACGAGATTTTTCAACTTCAAAAGAGACTTCAATGGTGTCAAGCTCAAAGCATTGAGTTTGAATTAAAATTGCAAAATCAAAAGCAAAATCAGGTTTTTGAAAACAAATCATCCAAATTTGAAATTCTTGATGATGAGAACGCAGTCTTAAAGTGTCAATTGTCAAAGTATGAACAAGAAATTGCAAATGTTAAAGCTGAATACAAAACAACTTTTGACTCTGTGAAAAAGACTCGGTCTCAACTTTTGAAAGAAAACGCTGAATGTATGGATGCACGTGCTGATACTGTTAGACTTAATAGGCAACTTGATTCTAGAATACAAGAACAGCAACACATCATCATTGAGCTAAAAGGGAAACTTAGTGCATATGAAAAAGGAAAGAAAGTGAACACAAACGTAATTGCACCAGGAATGTACAAAGTAGACACAACATCTAAGAAAAATGCTTCAGACACTAATTTGAATGCCTCCACTTCTACAGGAATAGTCACCACTACTACCGTTAGCAGATCAAAGCGTAAGAGCAATCAAAAGAAGAATAGGATCTGGAAACGTAGGAGCGGCACACTAGAAGTCCCTGAAGTAGAAGATCATCTTAGGAATTCGAATAAAAAGCATGTTACTTCTGATTTAGATTCAAACTTTCAACAATGTAATTCTAGAATCGATGTAACGAATGTTGTGTCTGTGAACGTTTCAACTGTTAAAGCTTCTTGTGTTTTTTGTCGAAAATGCATGTCATCTGGTGATCACACTCAATGTGTTGCTAAAACCCTTTTATCTCGTCGTAAGAAATCTACGTCTGGCAAAACCTTTAGGCCCATTAATGCTTCTAAGTCTGTGCTAGGTAAGCCGCCAGTTGTAGTTTCTGAAAATGCCTTAGACAAACCTATAGTTGCGAAAACAAATCCAAGGGTAGTGCAATCACCTAGTGACTTCACTAAGAAAAAAGCAAGCAAGAGCTGGACATGGCAACGTTGGTTACAAAGGACACCTTGTTTCAAATGGTTACCTAAAACGGATAATGTGTGTGCCTCTAACCCAACGGAACCCATAATCTCTTTGGGTTCCACCCTTACCATTGTACCACCTTTGTTGTCTTCATGTGATGCAGGTGATACAACTCGTTCTATGGATTGTTGATAGCGGATGAACGTGACATATGACAGGCAATCTCAAACTGTTAACAAACTTTGTCTCAAAGTTCATTGGCACTGTCAGATTCGGGAATGATCATTTTGCTGCTATCATGGGCTATGGAGATTATGTCAATGGCAACATCAAAATTAGTCGTGTGTATTATGTTGAAGGACTTGGACACAACCTTTTCTCAGTTGGTCAATTCTGTGATGGAGCTTTGGAAGTCGCATTCAGGGAGAAAACATGTTTTGTTCGTGATTTACAAGGAAATGATCTTATGTCAGGCTCTCGTGGATCTAACCTTTACACAATCTCAATGTCTGACATGATCGCTTCATCTCCCATATGTCTCCTCTCTAAAGCAACTTCAACAAAATCCTGGCTATGGCACAAACGAATGTCTCATTTGAACTTCAAAACCTTGACTGATCTTGCAAAACACAAATTAGTCGACGGTCTTCCACGATTCAGATTCGCAAAAGATCATCTATGTCCCGCTTGTGAACAAGGAAAGAGCACTCGTGCACATTTTCCTCCCAAAATTGAATCCAATACTGATCACGTTCTTCATCTTCTTCATATGGATTTATGTGGCCCGATGCGTGTGCAGTCAATTAATGGCAAACGCTACATTCTGGTAATCGTTGATGACTACTCAAGATGGACTTGGGTTTATTTTCTTCGAAGTAAAGATCAAGCTCCTCAAATGATCATCACATTCCTCAAGAAAATTCAGGTTCAGCTTCGCAACACAGTCAGAAAAGTTAGAACAGATAACGGAACTGAATTCAAGAATCAAACTCTTCGTACTTATTTTGAGGATGTGGGAATTGAACATCAGACATCTATTGCTAGAAGTCCTGAACAGAATGGTGTTGTTGAAAGACGCAACAGGACACTAGTAGAAGCTGCAAGAACAATGTTAATCAATGCTCAACTTCCTGATTACTTATGGGCTGAAGCTGTTTCGACTGCATGCTATACTCAAAACCGCAGTATGATCAACAAACACCACAACAAAACACCTTATGAGCTTGTCCATCGTCGTAAACCAAATGTTAAATACTTTCATGTATTTGGTGCTCTTTGTTACCCAAATAACGATCGTAATGACCTTGGAAAGCTCAAAGCAAAAGCGGACATTGGAGTGTTCATTGGATATTGTGAAAATTCAAAAGGCTTTCGAATCTGGAATCATCGTACTAGAGACATTCAGGAGACTATTCATGCTAATTTCGATGAACTGACCGAGATGGCTTCTGAGAGATTCACTCTAGAACCAACGCTTCATTCAAAGGCTTCGGAACAACTCAGTTTTGGACCCGAGCTTAAAGCTACGGCTTCTAACCGTCTAAATTTCCTTGATCCTTCAGCTGCACCTCTTTCGCTAAACCGTAAAGATTTGGAAACCTTGTTTGCTCCACTGTTTGATGATTTCATGAAATGTAGTGCACCAAATGTATCAACTGTTTCCGCTGCTCAACCTGATAATATTCCATTACCTGATACTACTGCAACCACGACAACAAATGTGGCTACAGATGCACCTCCAGCTGAATCTCCAACAACAACAGCACAAACCACTTCCAACACTGAAATTACAGCTAATGATCAACATGAACAAGAACCCACATCTGCAGATTATGACGGAAATGCTTTCTTCAATCAATTTGCTCCGACTCCAACCATTCCTGATATTGCAGAGTCATCATCAAGCAATTTGGATCCGTCTAATCTGCATGATTCCTATCAACATCACCCATCAACACATCACTGGACTCGAGATCATCCCATAGTTCAAATTATTGGTCATCCAGATGCACCAGTAATGACCAGACAACGACTTCACTCAGATGGAGAAACTTGCATTTATGCACTCACAGTATGTCATGATGAACCCAAAAACATTAAACAAGAAATGACTTACGACAACTAGATTGAGTCAATGCAAGAGGAACTCAATCAATTCAAAAGATTAGAAGTCTGGGAGTTAGTCAAAAAACCACATGGGATTTATGTCATCGGTCTGAAATGGATTTGGAAAAACAAATTAGATGCTGAAGGCACAGTGATTCGTAACAAATCGTGCTTGGTAGCAAAAGGATACACTCAGGAAGAAGGAATTGACTTTGAAGAATCTTTTGATCAAGTGGCTAGACTTGAAGCTGTACGCATTTTTCTGGCGTATGCTGCTCACAAAAATATGGTTGTTTATCAAATGGACGTGAAAACGGCATTTTTGAATGGGCAACTACGTGAGGTGGTGTATGTTAGTCAACCAGAGGGATTCGTCGATCCAGAACATCCAAATCACGTGTACAGGCTCAAGAAAGCCCTTTATGGCCTTAAACAAGCCCCGAGGGCATGGTACGATAAACTGTCAGCTTTTCTACTTACCAACCATTTCACAAAAGGTTCAGTGGATCCAACTTTGTTTATTCAAAAACATGGGGAGGACATTTTAATTGTTCAAATTTATGTCGATGACATTATTTTTGCTTCAACACACAAAAAGTACTCAAACCATTTTGCAAAATTAATGAAAGATAATTTTGAAATGTCCATGATCGGTGAACTTACGTTCTTCTTAGGACTACAAGTTCATCAATCACCCCGTGGGATCTTTCTAAACCAGTCCAAATATGCCCTTGAGATTCTTAAGAAACATGGAATGACCAGTTGTGATACGTATAATACTCCTATGGCTCATACAACAAAGCTTGATGCTGAATTACATGGGACATCTGTTGACCCTACCAAATACCGAAGTATTATTGGGTCACTTATGTATCTCACAGCAAGCAGACCAGATATAGTATTTGCAGTATATATGTGCTCTCGTTATCAGTCTAAACCAACTGAAAGACACCTCTCTGAGGCTAAAAGAATCCTTCAATATGTAAAGGGAACCATTAATTTGGGGATCTGGTATCCAAAGGATTCTGGTTTTGAACTGACAGCCCGCCTTTTGAGGGGCGGAGTCTAATCAAATGTAATATAGAGAGTTTTCCAAGTATTGCAAAAGAGATTGCAAACCTGGGTCGTTCTTCCCAACGAGGTTGTGATGGTATCAAAACGGGTCTGTGATCGAGTGAATTTGAATGAGAAAAGGGTTTTGGTTATTTAAATTAACCTAAATTATTACTAAATATGAAATTACACTAGAAAAATGAAATTTAAATTTGGAAAAATCTAAAATAACTTAAAACTAATTTTAAAACAGAAAAGATATTTTTTTGACTTTTTAAATAATTATTAATAATTAAAAACTAATTATTAATTAGCTTAAACTAATTAAAATTAAGAAAAATAGCAAATGAACAGTAAAAATTATGAAACTTTACATAAAATTCTAAAATAATATTAGAAAGTTGTGAAAAATAAAATTTGAACTAATCTAAACACTAATAAGCACTTTGGGCAAATAAGCAGTTTCAAAATAAGCTCAAAATAAGCAAATAAGCACCAAAGGCTTTCAAAAGCTCAAATAAGGTCCAACATACTTAAATAAACATAAAACAACTGAACAAGACCAAATAAGCACTCTGAATAAGCAAAATAAGCACTTAGACAGATTCACAATTAGACAGAAACAAAAGTTCAAACAGCAGATTTGCAGACAAGAAATAAGCACATTAAAAAGCTAATTAGGGAAAAATAAAAGCAGGTTCTAAAAGCTAGTACTACTGGCTTCCTAAAATACCTAAAAGCCCTAAATCTAATGGTCAATTGCCTATCTAAAATTGCCCTAGATCAGGTCTGTTTGGGACTACTGTGCTGCAGACAGACAGACCAAGGCTAGGCAGCTTATTTGCAGGCTTGTAAAAGGTATTCAAATAAGCTAGAAAATGAAATCCAGTTACCAAAACTAAAACACTATATTAAAAACTACATGTAAACTAATTTCCAAACATTATTGATCAAAGGTGAAGCAAATAAGTAGGTGAGATCAGCAGCTCATGCTGCTGATCTGCACAGAACAGTGGTGCAGCAAAAGTGATCAAAAATGGATAAAATAGTGCCAGGACTTGGAATTTAACTCTAACAACCTAAATACATTAAAAAGGACCTAAAACAAGCACTAAAAGGGTCTTAAGCTTATAGAAGCTTAATTGAACAAGCTAATGTCTAAAATTGCACTATCCTACAAAAAACTACAAAATGGTTCAAATGAGCTTAACAACAATTGAAAACAGTTAATCTAACTTAAACTAAGCCTAATCAAACTTAAGGGAATGGCAGATGAACAGTAAAGACAGCTTAGGACTAAAATACACAGTTAACCCAAATACCCCCTTAAATATGAAAATTGCAATTAAGGACTATTCTGGCTGAATTAAGCTATAACCATTAACTAATGTTGACTAATGAGCATAAATTGATACTAGATAAGCAATAAACAGAATTGAATAAGCTCTAAATAAGCTGAACTAGTCCTAAGCTATTTATGGCTATTTTAAGCTTTTTATGAGATTTTTCAAGAAATTAAAGCAAACACTATTTAGGACTGATTAAACTAATGAAATACAAATACAAATTAATAATAAGCAAGAAATTACTAAAATAAGCCAATATTAAGCTGAGCTACAGTAAAATGGGAATTAAGCAAAAACTAAAACTGGCTTACAACTAATTGGCTTAGGAAACAGTGCACAAAGGATTATAAACACCACCTAGCTTGTCAAGAACAGGCTAGAAACCCAAAATCAGCTTCCCAAAATAGCTTATCTCCAAAACAGCTTAATTTCCGCTATTCCTTTGACTTTTGTTGACTTTTGGTAAACCTGTGCATTAAGGAACATAAACTCTTCTAAAACATTTAAAATAGCTTTAATAAGTAAAAAGGAGCTTGTTTGAACGATTATAATAACTTATAACATGAAAAACGACCAAGAACAATTTTGGCGGGAAAGTAAATGAAGGCTGTAAACTTGAAATTGCTTGATTAAAACTCTGGAATTATGACTAAATTAACTCTTACAATTCATAAAATACGAAACCCAGCAGTACTTTTACATGAAACTAAAAAACGATTTAAAGCTATTCTAAGAAATTGGTCTAAAACTGGGACAAGGTTCTTCTATGTCTTCTTTCTTCTAAATAGGCATCAATAAAAGTCCCTCTCTCATCTCTGACCCTTGGATTGGTCCAATTGATCAAAACCGTCCATTTGCATTTTTGGCGCCAACTTGTGAGGATTGCCAGCGTGGATGGTATCATGTGAAGAGGCCTTGGACTGGATCATTTTGGAGGGGAGTAGGGGGAGGTGGAGTATGGCAGAGAAGGTAATGATGGATGGTGGTGGGATGGTTTAGGCGGGGAAACAAGGGGAGGGGAGAGAGCGGTATTGGACCCGATTTAATTTTTATTAATAGATTAGGATTGGGTTGTGGGTCGGGTTGTTTGTGGATCCGGTTTGGGATCTTGGATTTATTAACTTCTTTTGTAATTAAATAGGCTGACTTGGCCCATTAATTTGGGTCGGGTCGGCCCATAAAATTTAGTTTTGGAAACGATTTTCCGAGCTGAATCCAATGCCACTTTTCGGGATCAATTCTGACTTCGTCTGATTTTTGCCCGATGCACAGCTGTTGTCGAAACGTTCTGAATATTGCTGTTTTCGCTCTGTTTTCAACCTTTTGTACCTGAAACAAATAAAAACACAATCCAGGAATATTTCCAGTATTTTATGACATATCTTTGTGTTTTTTGGCTATTTCTGTAGTCTAAATGGGTATAAAATGATGAGTATTTGCACACTCATCAATCCCCCACACTAAACTATTGCTAGTCCCTAGCAATCCAATCATATAAAGTAATGAAAGGATCAAAAGAATATCCAAAAATACTCAGTATACCCCGTTTTGACTTTTTTATTAAATGCGAGAAATTAAAACTTAAAACAAAATGCTTGATTAACAAAAACGGTATCACAGAACAGGATTCACGCAAAATGGGTGTTTCTAGGGAATTGCAATCGCCATCCTCTTTTTATACTCCCAACTAAGATTAAACTAGATGCGCAAATATTTTTATAAAATGCTAACACTACTTATACTAATAATCTATGTAAGCCGAGGCTTAACTTTTTACTCCCATAATTATTTATGTTTAAGTGCAGTGACTGTGCTTAATTTTCAAAACTTTGATCACAAAAATCGACGTTTTTATAAAACTTTGACTAACTCTAGTTAAAAAATAAATTTAAAATTCACAACAAGCAATTTTCATTTATTCAACACATACACAATTTTTTTTTTTTTTTTTTTTTTTTTTTACTTGTGCAACATAACTAACGGAGTTTCACGGTATCCAAGATCTTAAACCTTTCGGAATAAAGGATCCAAGGGCCGTTACAACGGAGAATTCCAAGACTCTAAACATTCCTGAAATGAGGATCCAAGGGTTTTAGACCAAGATCTCACACATTCCTGAATTAGAGGTCCAAGGGCCGGTGTAAGAGGGTAGCCAAGACCTAAACGCCTTCCGGAAATAAGAATCCAAGGACCGATCTAGAACCGTAACTTTTTTAGCACATACATTTATTACTTCACTTTTACACTTTATGACATATGCTTGTTCCGAAATTTAAATAAAGCTTTGAACTAGAATTTTTCAAAATCGTATCAAAAATGATTTTGTATGTTCAAATATTTGAAAATAAGCACACATTAAGTCAGATTAGTTATCTTCTGGGAGGAAAAAGCCATAGATTACTTATATAAGCTCTAAAGAAAACCAACTATTCTACGCTTAGCATTTCATTTGCACATTTTGTAAAACCTTAGCCTAATCGTTAAGGAAGCAGCCAGATCAACACTCTGGCAGAGTCGGGATTCCCTTTGTTCTAACCTAATCAAGACTAAACACTTCTACTTTTATTGAACTTTTATATCTAAAAACGGAAAAAAATTTAAATTTTTGGCCAAAATGGGGTACTAGGGCATTAACAGGTACACATGTGATCAAATTCGTCTAGAATTCCCCCCCCCCCACACTTAGAATTGAATATTGTCCTCAATATTCCAAGTACCGGCTATTATGCCGATGCTTAGAACGGAAAAAGGTAATACCACTAACCAAGTGTGGAAACGAAATCTTTTTTCACAAAAAAGGTTATAAAGATATCCCTAGATAATCGTTAGTAAAAGGATAGGATATTGGGCGGCTGGATTGAAAACAAGCGCGTCAATCATCACAATCCAAGGGAAACCTGCAAACATGAGCAAACATACAACAAGGCAAACAACAGCAGAGGAAACTCCCCCACACTTAGGTGTTAGAAAGAAGAAAGAAGACAGAAACATGGGTGAAAACCCATGTTATGCTAATGTTTTTGTTCTCCGAGTCACTAGCTTGACTCGACCCCGAATTCATTGGTCCATGGGGGAGCAAAGTGGAAAAACAATCTCCATCGGACTTTCATTCAAAAATTTTGGATAAACATTGAAGCACTTGAAAGTTCCACACCGATGAGATATACCCGGCTCAAGATAATGGTAGATGAAAATGCCGGGGTCAAAGATGGTATCCTCACTCCTGAATGAGTGAAGAAGAGAGGAAGTCACGGGATAGGTGAAGAAAAGAAAGAAACTCATGATGAAAATCATGACTAACTCATCCTCACCCATAGGAGAATCCATAATTTCTTCATTATGAATCTCATCATTTAAGCTCACGTGATCAAGACATATCCCGGGTGTGTCATGATCAAAGTGGAAGTTATCATACTTCGGCGGAGATATGATATGAGTGAGTTCACCGGGAACTCCTCGTGAAGAGAATCAATCACAAGATGTAAATATGTGAATTCTAGTTCCACTGTAGACTCATCACTGTCCTCAATCTGAGTATCAAAGAGTGGATTCTCAGAAATCAAAGTGAATTCAGATTCGAATTCAAACAGAGGATTGGTGAGAGTTGTTTTGAATGCTTCAGGAACAAAGTGATCAACATTCTCTATTGAACTGTTAGGGTGAGAACTGAGTGACGGATCATGATATAGGAGACTTTCAATTTCTCCCAAATCGGCTTCAAAATCAAAGAGACTCTCATCACTTCCAGATGGAAGTGTATTGATGTGAGTGAGTTCATCAGTGAACTCCTCAAGAAGATGATCTGCATCAGACTGTGGGAGTGATGCCTCAACATACTCAATGTCTCCATATGATGCACAATCTTCGCTACAATCGGAGAAAGTCTCAAATTGATCGTTTGAACACTCAGGAGGGGAAGGAAAATCACACATATGATCAGAAGTTCCCTGTGACTCTCTCGGGATTGGGACAAGGTTCTCAACACTAGACTTTATGAATCCGTCCGATTCCTTTTCAGGAACAGTGTCAAGATGCTCGTCCCCCATGTTCAGAGAGTGAGTGGGAACTTCGGGCGTGATAACAACAGACTGGGGGAGCTGAGAAATATTATCTTTAAAAGGCATAATACTCTCCTCGTCTTCATCGTAAATGGCTGCCTTAAGAAATTGGGAACGCCTTATAGCTGCTTGCTCTATGGCCAATGATTCTTCCCTAGATTTACGAGCCGCTCGTTCTTCGGCTAGCAATTCTCCCATGGTTTTCTCATGAATATCTTGATTTTGAAGGTTATGAACAAAACCCTCAAGATCGTTCATTAAGGCTTGAAAATCTGGGGTAATTTCTTGAGGCAATGGTTGAGGTGGAGTTTGAACCGTTTGGTTTTGTGGAGGTTGGAAATTGTCAAAACCGGAAGTATTGTAATCTTGATTCCACGGTTGACATTGATAAGTATCATGAGGACCTCCACAATTTGTGCAAGAGAAATTTGGTGCATTCTGAAACGATGTGTCATTGAAACTTTGATAGCACGGTTCTTGCTCAAATGAATTCTGAGGAGGATGGCTGAAATCGTTTTGAGGATAATTGGAAAAGTTCGGATAAGTGCATGAATTTTCAGCTTCCGAAGCACAAAACGAACAAATTCCATTTATAAGATCATTTCCACACCTCTCGCAAGAACATCGTTGACATCGAAAATCATTTAACGGATCCCCACACCCATAGCAATACTGCTGATTGAACGAAGAATTTTGGGGCTGGGGTGGGTAGTCGGAGAAATTTGGCGGTTGATTGAAAGAATTTGGATCATAAGCAAATGAATTCCTCGAACCGAAAAACAAACAACTTCCGTTCTGAATGTCATTACCGCATTGTTCGCACGTACACCAACGACACGGTAAACCGAAAAGCGGTTCTCCACAACCGACACAAGGAATCGATGATTCCATCAGAATTAAACACAAAGAGGATCAAGAAGATAGAATTAAACGTTTAGAGGATACGAGAGAAAGAATTAAACGGATAACAGGGATAAGAAGAATCTTTTTGGGATTTTTGGAAAACATTTTGTAAATACAAAGAAATGAAAATATTTTTGGTTTTTTTTTTTTTTTTTTTTTGTGTTCGTTGAAAACTGAAATGTGAAAATATGAACAAGGATGGATAATATACAATGAGTGTATATCCGGATTCACTAATCTGCAAACCGTATTGAGAATACGCGCACAACCTCCCCGGCAACGGCGCCAATTTGACAGCCCGCCTTTTGAGGGGCGGAGTCTAATCAAATGTAATATAGAGAGTTTTCCAAGTATTGCAAAAGAGATTGCAAACCTGGGTCGTTCTTCCCAACGAGGTTGTGATGGTATCAAAACAGGTCTGTGATCGAGTGAATTTGAATGAGAAAAGGGTTTTGGTTATTTAAATTAACCTAAATTATTACTAAATATGAAATTACACTAGAAAAATGAAATTTAAATTTGGAAAAATATAAAATAACTTAAAACTAATTTTAAAACAGAAAAGATATTTTTTTGACTTTTTAAATAATTATTAATAATTAAAAACTAATTATTAATTAGATTAAACTAATTAAAATTAAGAAAAATAGCAAATGAACAGTAAAAATTATGAAACTTTACATAAAATTCTAAAATAATATTAGAAAGCTGTGCAAAATAAAATTGGAACTAATCTAAACCCTAATAAGCACTTTGGGCAAATAAGCAGTTTCAAAATAAGCTCAAAATAAGCAAATAAGCACCAAAGGCTTTCAAAAGCTCAAATAAGGTCCAACATACTTAAATAAACATAAAACAACTGAACAAGACCAAATAAGCACTCTGAATAAGCAAAATAAGCACTTAGACAGATTCACAATTAGACAGAAACAAAAGTTCAAACAGCAGATTTGCAGACAAGAAATAGGCACAATAAAAAGCTAATTAGGGAAAAATAAAAGCAGGTTCTAAAAGCTAGTACTACTGGCTTCCTAAAATACCTAAAAGCCCTAAATCTAATGGTCAATTGCCTATCTAAAATTGCCCTAGATCAGGTCTGTTTGGGACTGCTGTGCTGCAGACAGACAGACCAAGGCTAGGCAGCTTATTTGCAGGCTTGTAAAAGCTATTCAAATAAGCTAGAAAATGAAATCCAATTACCAAAACTAAAACCCTATATTACAAACTACATGTAAACTAATTTCCAAACATTATTGATCAAAGGTGAAGCAAATAAGTAGGTGAGATCAGCAGCTCATGCTGCTGATCTGCACAGAACAGTGGTGCAGCAAAAGTGATCAAAAATGGATAAAACAGTGCCAGGACTTGGAATTTAACTCTAACAACCTAAATACATTAAAAAGGACCTAAAACAAGCACTAAAAGGGTCTTAAGCTTATAGAAGCTTAATTGAACAAGCTAATGTCTAAAATTGCACTATCCTACAAAAACTACAAAATGGTTCAAATGAGCTTAACAACAATTGAAAACAGTTAATCTAACTTAAACTAAGCCTAATCAAACTTAAGGGAATGGCAGATGAACAGTAAAGACAGCTTAGGACTAAAATACACGGTTAACCCAAATACCCCCTTAAATATGAAAATTGCAATTAAGGACTATTCTTGCTGAATAAAGCTATAACCATTAACTAATGTTGACTAATGAGCATAAATTGATACTAGATAAGCAATAAACAGAATTAAATAAGCTCTAAATAAGCTGAACTAGTCCTAAGCTATTTATGACTATTTTAAGCTTTTTATGAGATTTTTCAAGAAATTAAAGCAAACACTATTTAGGACTGATTAAACTAATGAAATACAAATACAAATTAATAATAAGCAAGAAATTACTAAAATAAGCTAATATTAAGCTGAGCAACAGTAAAATGGGAATTAAGCAAAAACTAAAACTGGCTTACAACTAATTGGCTTAGGAAACAGTGCACAAAGGATTAGAAACACCACCTAGCTTGTCAAGAACAGGCTAGAAACCCAAAATCAGCTTCCCAAAACAGCTTAATTTTCACTATTCCTTTGACTTTTTTTGACTTTTGGTAAACCTGTGCATTAAGGAACATAAACTCTTCTAAAACATTTAAAATAGCTTTAATAAGTAAAAAGGAGCTTGTTTGAACGATTATAATAACTTATAACATGAAAAACGACCAAGAACAATTTTGGTGGGAAAGTAAATGAAGGCTGTAAACTTGAAATTGCTTGATTAAAACTCTTGAATTATGACTAAATTAACTCTTACAATTCATAAAATACGAAACCCATCAGTACTTTTACATGAAACTAAAAAACGATTTAAAGCTATTCTAAGAAATTGGTCTAAAACTGGGACAAGGTTCTTCTATGTCTTCTTTCTTCTAAATAGGCATCAATAAAAGTCCCTCTCTCATCTCTGACCCATGGATTGGTCCAATTGATCAAAACCGTCCATTTGCATTTTTGGCGCCAACTTGTGAGGATTGCCAGCGTGGATGGTATCACGTGAAGAGGCCTTGGACTGGAGCGTTTTGGAGGGGAGTAGGGGGAGGTGGAGTATGGCAGAGAAGGTAATGATGGATGGTGGTGGGATGGTTTAGGCGGGGAAACAAGGGGAGGGGAGAGAGCGGTATTGGACCCGATTTAATTTTTATTAATAGATTGGGATTGGGTTGTGGGTCGGGTTGTTTGTGGATCCGGTTTGGGATCTTGGATTTATTAACTTCTTTTGTAATTAAATGGGCTGACTTGGCCCATTAATTTGGGTCGGGTCGGCCCATAAAATTTAGTTTTGGAAACGATTTTCCGAGCTGAATCCAATGCCACTTTCCAGGATCAATTCTGACTTCGTCTGATTTTTGCCCAATGCACAGCTGTTGTCGAAACGTTCTGAATATTGCTGTTTTCGCTCTGTTTTCAACCTTTTGTACCTGAAACAAATAAAAACATAATCCAGGAATATTTCCAGTATTTTATGACATATCTGTGTGTTTTTGGCTGTTTCTGTAGTCTAAATGGGTATAAAATGATGAGTATTTGCACACTCATCATGAACTAATAGCTTTTTCAGATGCAGATCATGCAGGTTGTCTAGATTCACGCAAAAGTACTTCTGGTGGTGCTCAATTTATGGGAGATAAGCTCGTATCATGGTAGTCAAAGAAGTAGGATTGCACTTCATTGTCTTCAACAGAGGTGGAATACGTAGCCATGTCTGCTTGTTGTGCTCAAGTTATTTACATGAGATCACAACTGATGGATTACGGCTATGATTTCAACAAAATTCCGATGTACTGTGACTCTAAGAGTGCCATTGTCATCTCCTGCAACACTGTTCTTCATTCCAAATCCAAACACATTGCTCTCCGTTATCATTTCATCAAGGAGCATGTCGAAAAGGGTACTATTGAATTATACTTCGTGGGTACACAATACCAATTGGCAGACTTGTTCACAAAAGCTTTACCTCCATCAAGGTTTGCTGAACTAGTTCACCAGATTGGTATGCGGTGTTTGACTCCAGCTGATCTGGCAAACTTTCTCAAAAACAATTAAGAAAGTCAAACACCAAAAATCTTTTTGTAAATATTTTATCAAAAACAAAATACAAAAATATAAAACTAAAAACAAAAAATATTTTCCATTTTTTCTTTATTTAAAAAAAAAAAAAAAAAAAAAAAAAAAAAAAAAAAAAAAAAAAAAAAAAACCTCTAAGTGTGCAGTATTCACAACTTCAAGATATGTTTGTAAGTGCATAACTTTCTCATTTTATCAAAAACATATTTTGAGGGGGAGAAAACTTTTCAATTTATCATGAATACCGCATACTCTTCTTCAAATATTCGTCATCAATCACTTTCATCATGCAAATCTTTCGAGTACTCTTGTACAAACGTTCTTGTCAAATTAAGCAATCAGTTGTAAGTTCAAGGGGAAGAAGTGTCACAATCACAAAGTTAAAGTCAAATTGGACTTTACATGATACAAAATACAACCTTGAGGGATTGTTTGTGTCAAATTCCATTAATTTGTGACACTTGGACTGTTTTTGCAAACATAGGGTGTTAAGGGGCCAAAACTGTCAAAGTCACAAACCCTACCCTATAAATATAAAACAATAAACAGTTTTTACAAACTCACAGTATTCAAAATTCAAACAAAATACCGCCATTTTTTCTACTCAAAAAAGTTGTTTCATCAATCTTCACTTTTACAAACATGTAAGTGTTATTAGGCTTTGAATTCATCTCACAAGTACTCGTTTAATTTCTTGCAAGCTTTCTGTGGATTAAAAGGACTTAATTGTCAATAACGATTTATGCTTCAATTTGGGCATTTCTTGTCTGTTATGTTTTAGGCTTTCTGGTTTATACCATATGCTTTAATATGTGTTTAATTGACCAAGTGCATCATTTAATTAGCCTAGGACTTAACAGAATGATCAATTTGAATGTTTAGGGTTTAGAAAGTCGTACGAATGACTGTGTCAAAATGGCTGTGTGAATGTGTGTTATGATTGTTTATTATTGCTTCTAAGTGATCCCTAAACATGCCTCTCAAGTCTCATAGTCTAAGTGTTACAAACACGTAAGTTTTAATATTAACTGATAAGAACTTAGCGACTAAGAGGTGAATTTGGCGAGTAAGAGATGAATTTGGCGAGTAAGAGATGCATTTGGCGAGTAAGTGTTGAGTTTAGCGAGTATGTGTTGAACTTAGCGAGTAATGTAAGAATTTGGCGAGTAAGTGTTGAGTTTAGCGAGTATGTGTTGAACTTAGCGAGTAATGTAAGAACTTGGCGAGTAAGATCAGATCTTTGCGAGTAACCATTTAATATTGCGAGTAAGATCTGGTCTTGGCGAGTAACATTTTAAAAACTGGCGAGTAAGAAAATTTGTCTCCGAGTAAGGAGTGTATCATCAAAAACCTTCGAGTAAGGGTTTTTCCACTTATCTCCAGCGAGTAAGAAGTCCTTTTCAAAAATTTTCAAAATGTCAGCGAGTAAGGATTCTTTTCTTGCGAGTAAAGATTTTTTCTTGCTTCGGCGAGTAAGGACTTTTTTACTATGATTCTGCGAGTAACGACTGATTCGGCGAGTAAGAAATTTTTTTTCAAGACTTAGTAATTTTTTCTTGGTTTGAAATTTTTTCTCAAAACACTTACTTGTGTAAGTTGGTTAATTGGACATCTTTTCTTGTTAATTGTGATCCATATCTTCATGATCTGATACTTAAGCTCACTTGTTTCATACATTGAGAAGTAATCATGATTGTAATGCACACACTAAGATAAATATGCAACTCGTATTGTGTTTCTTGTTTGTGTTTGTGCATTTCAGATTCAAAATGTCTCAAGGATCTATTGCGAGAACTGAACTCATTCCAGAAGGTGAAAGAAAGATAAGTGATTCCAACATGAAGGTCGATCTTGAGAAACTCCCGTGTCATCCCACGTGTCAGATTATTGTGGAAATTCTAAAGAGACACTTCATCAGACATCTCCTCACCAAATCTGCTAGAGTTCCTGAGGTCTATCTACATCAGTTCTGGCATTCTCTTATCATCAGCCGTGACACCAGAACCATGACCGTAACCATTGATAAAAAGATCATCAAGTTTGACGTCGCCTTTCTTCGCACTATTCTGGGGTTACCTGAAGCTGCAACTGGTAAATACAAAGAATTCCATCCGACTCCCTCATATGAAAGGATTGTCAGATCTCTCAAACACATGGGATATGACGAATCTGTCACACCAATCACCACTCATTCCTCCATCAACCGAAAGTACATCCCACAACCTTGGCTTACTATGTACTCAATCCTCACAAACTGTGTGACGGGAAAAGAGACAGGACATGAGCATCCTTCTCTAGACTTTCTACAACTATTCTGGGGAGTTCTGAACGTGGCACATCTGGACTATGCTCAACTCATCTGGAATGACATGGTTCTACAAGCTCGTCAATTCATCAAGAGGAAAACTTCTAAGATCCCGTTTGCCCAATACACCAAACTTCTTATTGCTCACTTCATGGAAGACGACTCTGAGATTGATAGAAGACTTAATGACAAATATCATACTGAAAGCATGGATCAGATGCTTTCAAGAGTCAGGATTCAAAGCACAAGCACAACCAAGCAAGGATTGAGAATTCCAGATCCGTTGCTCACGGAAGCTATTCGTGCTACTGCTGCTTTTGAAAATTATGATGAAGCTGAGAAGTCTAAGCTCGTTGGGATCACTCTTCAAAAGCCGAAAGAGTCAAAAAGAGGTAGTGGTAAAGGGAAGAAGACTACTGCTTCTAGATCAAAGAAAGTCGCTCGAGAAACGACAAAGAAACTTGTCACTCGAAGTGAACCTTCTGATGAAGAGGAATCGGAAGATGAGGAAAGTCAAAGGTTGGCGGTTATTAAGGTCAAAAAGGAGAAAGCTACATTGGGTAAAGGAAAAGCTGATGAAGATACAGATGAACGTACTTCACCTCCTGTCTCAGAAAAGGATGAAGCCAAAAAGTTACGACTGGCAATACTCGAAAGCCAACGGTTGGAACAGGCTAGGATAGAAAAACTTCAGAAAAAGGGTGAAGGTTCAGGCACCAAAGATGAGGAGATGAAACAACCTTTATCAGAGGAAGAAGAAGACTCTGAAGGTACAACTTCTCACACTGAAGAAGAAAAAGGTGATGAATCAGAAGATGATGCACAATCACAATCTGATGAAGATAAAGATGGAGATGATAAAGATGATGATGATACTGAAAATGAAAACGAAAGTGATGAAGAAGAAGAAGAAGAAGAAAAGTTGTGAAAGAGAAAAATGATGATGATCAGGATGATGATGATAATGATCAGAATGATGATGAAGATGATGATGATAGTGATGATAATGATGTAGGAAGATATGAATTCCGTACTCACACTCCACCTCCACCACCACATCAAACTGCATCTTCTCATGATCAGCATTCAAAGACATCTCCTCCTTCACCAAAACAAGTTCTACAACAACAAACCCTCTCTACAGCAGCTGCAGATCACACCTTACTTCTTTCATTACAGCAACAACTCAATGCTCTTCAAACAAAAGTGGAATCTCACGACAAAGACATTGAGGAGTTCAAAACCTAAAACCTGGATGCTGCCATGGAGAATGTTGTTAGTGAATACTTACCAGATCAAGTCGAGCACTACTTACGTGAGGCAATTCCCACTGCAATGCGCCAATATGTCAAAGACAAACTTGAAGGGATTGTGGCTCACAGATTCCAAAGTACTCCTATTACCATTCAGACCAAGCCGTCAAGGCCTTCGGCTTCAGATCTAAAAAGTCAACTTCTTGAGTCTATTATGGACAACCCAGAAGAAGAAGATCTACGAAAGGCTTTGATCAGGTCAATGAAAAAGGCTGAAAAGAAGGATAAACCATGCAAGAAGCCAAAGCTAACTAAGCGTCATCATGATGATACTGATAAAGATGACAATGCTAACCAACAAGACAAACGAAGGAAATTGGCTGGTTCTACTACTGCACATCAGTCTTCAGCCACGGTCAACCCTACGTTCGGTGATGAGTTTCATCCACATGACACCGATCTTATGGATGACATGGAACCATTGGATGGCATCTTACCTGAAGTTCCAGAACCGCCAAAAGATGCTCCAATGGAACCTGTTCCTGAATGGATTGATCCATCAGCCCCCACTCATAACTGGTTCAATGAAATGGTCGACGCTCATCCAGATATTCCAGAGACTGAAGCTCCTGCTGACGGATCAGTTATTGACTTCACAAAGCGAATCAAAATGGTTATGAAGATTCAGAAGTTAAAGCTATCCGACATCACCAACATTAGGAAAGCAGGTTTCTCTCAATACAAGACTTCCCTAACTTCACAGTTGCAATTTGAATATAATCTGGAACAGGTCGCTAGAGCGCTGTCAGAGAATATTAGCTGGGATGTCACCTTACCTGCTCACCAACCGAACACATTCAAGTTCCGTGACTACTCCCAACCTTTACCTCTCATCGGACATGAACACAGCCCGAAGATTCCAAAGCCGTACTTCTTCAATCACGACTTGGATTATCTAATGTACGGTAACACTGATCCTACAAAACGATATGCGACATCTCTCACAAAGTTCAAAGCTTCTGTCTATGCACAAGAAGGCCTTGAAGAACAAATCACTGAATTATTCCGATCTTCAATTGCCAAGTACAACGATGAAGCAGAGTTGGGCATATTTCACTGGCCAGAGATGCGCAAATGGTTTTACAAATGGAAACTAACGTCAATTACCAAAGGCAAGGTCTACTCTAAGCACAAAATTCTTTCCATCATAAGTGCTGAAACAGAGTCCAGATATGGTTACAATTTTCTGACTGAGATCAAGGTTCGACGTCTCGATGACAAGGTCTACTCTTTCAGTGAATCAGACTATCGTCGGTTGAATCTAAATGACATCGAAGATATGTACTTGATCAAAATACAAGGTAAACTTGAGCATCTTCCAGGCAGTCTTTAGTACGACATCATCAACTCTATTCTTCTCTACATTCGACAAATCATAATCAAAGCAAGAGTTGAAGATGCTCACCTTGGTGCTGAAAGTTATCAAAAGAGACTCAACCTCACAAAGCCTGATCTCAGACCTGCAGGCATAGCAAATATGAAACCGTACAAATTCAACAAAAAGCCCTTTGGAGTTGTATATGTTAGATCAGGGATTCAGAAGTTCATGGCCTACAATGACATCCACAAGTTCAGCGACCAAACACTACTTATGGTGAAGATGGAGCTGGGTACCATTCTAGAGAATCACAAAGAGGGACGCAAACAGGGTTGGCTAAGACACATGACCTGGAGAAGGAGTGATGTGAAAGAAGCTGTAAAGTTCTTGGCTCGAATCGACAATCGCTTAAAGTTCAGAGATCAGACAAAAATACTGGAAAGCTATGTTGGTGGAAGAGTTGCGATACCAAACCTTCTCACATTTTGTCGTCCTGAATGATCATCTGCTGAATGGAGTTAATGGGTATTATTTGTTAACATTTATTTATTCATTGTAATAACATTAACTCTAAATCATAATGGTTTGTGTACACATCACAGTGCACAACCCGTACTTGTAAAGAAAGGACCCTGTGGTACGCTTCAGTGCCTCAATCCTAACAAAAGGAGCGAAAGCTTCTTACTTTTGAGTAGAATTAATCAACTTTCAGATTTTTCACAATTCTGCTCAAAAGAACAAGTATTCCCTCTTGAAAACAAAACCTCAAAAAGTTATTTCACTCATTGAGGGGGGGTATTTGTAACCATCTTTGTTCAAAACAAAAACGTTCTTGTTGAATTTCTTCCCACAAACCTCAAAAAGCATATTTTAATCAATGTTTCTTCAAAAACAACACACATATGCTATTTTTGAGGGGGAGAAAAACAAAAGTGATTAAAATATGGTAACACTTATGTGGAATCTCATAAGAGCTCGACTCAGTTATTGTTGGGTTTATTGATTTGATGTGTCAAAACAAGAAAGAATGAAACATGAAGGACTTAATGTGACAAGAAGGGAAACTACAAAAAGATGGAGAATTATGAAGATTATAGAAGATTTACTTAAAAGATTTAGTTTCCTTATTGTATTAGGAATGTCTTTTTGTAAACCCTAATCCTCTAGTATATAAAGAGGACATGGGTCATTAGTTCATTAGGCGAAGTGCACAAACTACAAGATGTAGTCGATTAGTAAAGGTGTGTGTGTGTAACCTAGACGTAAGTTATAAACGTCTAGGGTTAGAGTTTTAGTTAGTTAGTTGTTAGTACAGCCTCAAGGTCGTTCTACCTTGATCAAGTTGAATTGGGGCTGTTAATTATATTAGTGTTAGAGATTATGAATGTAAAACCTTGTTCATAATAATGTTGATTCTATGTTTGAATATTCCGCCTTCATTATTATGTTTATCCTAGATCAAGGTCTAAACAACTTGGAGTCCAAAACGGTCCTAGAAACTATTCTTAATATGGCGTTCTTAGTTTCTAACATGTGGTATCAGAGACAGGGGGCTCTCGATCTAGGATCTACAAGGTTGTTGCTGTCGATGAAGAGCAGTTTTGGAGCAGATTCGTTGAAAGGCATGAGTAGATCTGGTAAATAATTCGATTGGTTTTGAGTGATGGACTTATTGATGGTGTAATACTGCTGCTACGCTGTGGTGAATTAAGTCTGGTCTAATAAGTTTCTACTGCTCGCCTAAAAAATACTGCTTGTTCACATGTGCTTATTTGTTGATGTTAATGTTACAAGCAGTTAGTACTGCTAGCTCACTTTGGTCGCGAGTTAGTACTGCCGGAGGATGAAAGGTTTATACTGCTGATTATAAACTTTGTGCTGCTGGTTTGTACTGCTAGCGCATGGAATTCTAAAAGTGAGGGGAAGCGTATATTGATGATTTGGAACATGGTGGTTCCAATGTACACATACACAGGGAAGAAACACACACACAGAAAAGGTTTTGGTTTGGATAAAGAACTATTTTTCATTCTACTACTGCTTGGATTCAAATATTATTGTAGTCATTTTTTATTAGTACCTGTTTTACTATGATCTTTATGGAGGGTACTACATGGTATTTGTTTCTATGGTGGTTAGTTATTCGACAAGTTCTTTCAAATGGTTAACATATGGGTTTCAGGGGAAGCTTAATCTTTAAATGTTTAACCATTTATATGCTACATCGAGGAGAAGGTTTTCATGATTATTCGTTGGTATTCTTACTGAAGATTTGGGATTTTGATGTTTTGAGTTCATTTAATGAGTAAGCGTTTTGGTGTTCTTCATGGAGGGTAATTCAAGACATTAAAAGACTATATTGGATGTATGGTACTGGTTGGTGATTATGAAGATCAACGTTTTTCTACTGCAAGTTGATATTACTACTGCTGGTGTTGATTTCTATTGTTTCAAGTTCATTTTTAGTGCGGAAAACTTAATGGTGGGTAATTTGAAACATTGGGAAGATGGATTGGACGTGTGATATTGATTCGTGGTCGTGAAAATCAAGGTTGCTTACTTTTTGTTCCCTATTTAATGATGACAAAAAGGGGAAGAAATATTAATTGAAGATTGCAACTTGAAGATCCTTGATGGTATGCATAGCTTAAGGGGAAGACGAGGAAGACAACATCTTTCATACGTGCTTAGTTTTGTCATATCAACTAGGGGAAGATTGTTGGGAATTATATTTGAGTTGATTAGACAAAACATGTGAAAGATGAAGGACTAAAGAAGACAAAGGTTGAAACTTCATAAGAAAGAAAAGATTACAGCAAATCTTTTATTATTCTAGGAATATCCTTTGTAACCCTAGTATCTCTAGTTTATAAAGAGATACAGGGAATACGTTTTATGTAGGTCTTCCACAATGTAATATCCAGAAAAAATGTGTGTGTGTATGGGCGTTTTATGGGAAACGTCTAGGGTAGTTTGTATAAGCTCCAAGATCAAGTAATTGATCCCTGTTACAAGGCGTGTAACACGTTCTAGAATTGATCATCTAGAATTAGAGTTGTGGATGTGTTTTGTAGAACACATGATGATGGCGAAACTTTGTTAATAATAACAATGATAGTTTGATTATTCCGTTGCATTCTATATATGTTTGTCATTGTTATTAGTGCTTATTGCTTATTCTAGATCAAGGTCTAAACAACCTAGAGTCCAAAACGGTCCTAGAAACTATCTTTATTATGGCGTGCTTAGTTTCTAACATGATAGGTGGGTGTTACACTTTGAAGATAACTTGTTTGTTTTATACGGTGGTAACAACAGCTTGATTAATCTAGCAATGTGTGATTTTTCTTATGATGCTCTATGCACACATTGGCTATCACTTAAAGGAGTTACATTGTAGTGCTCAGTGTCTCATATTAGTTGAGGATTTTGTCAAGAGATTGCGGTCTACTTAAATGGTGATATAAGTTTGGAGTCACATGGATAGTACAAGACATAAGACACAAGTTTGGGTTATTCTACTTCTTCATCAAGTTCGTTATATTTGGTTTTCTTCATCAGTAATCATTACAAGGAGTCTACAGAATTGAAGATTCAAGAGATGGTAAACATATTGGTTTCAGGGGAAGCTTATTGATTAAATGTTTAACCATCTACATGCACCACTCAAGGGGAAGTTTTGTCTGCGTTCTCTATTTGTTGATAACAAAAAGGGGAAGAGATTGATGCGTGGTTTTGCAACCTTACAACAGGT
Organism: Artemisia tridentata subsp. tridentata; assembly: GCA_021014915.2. Classification (NCBI taxonomy): domain Eukaryota; kingdom Viridiplantae; phylum Streptophyta; class Magnoliopsida; order Asterales; family Asteraceae; genus Artemisia; species Artemisia tridentata. Next base: position 269,715,692 of record CP139501.1, on the reverse strand, counting down.
TTTACCTCTCGAGGGATCTCAAGAGGCTTACAACCCCACCAGGCAGTGTACCTGACCGATGTAGTATAGTGTAGTGGTAAGTACGGGGGATTGATCGTTCTCCACAGGGAATAGTGTTCGTTAGGTATGAAAAATTACTCTAATAGGTCTAAGGGTGAGAGAAGATTCTTTTTATGTTTTTATATTTTTATGAAAGCAAGTAAAATCTCGGGTTTGAAAGAGTGGGCGGAATTAGTTGCTAGTCAACTAACCCAAATTACTACGAATGCAAATAAAATAAAATAACAAAAATAAAAATGTTGGTGAAAACTTATGTGGAGGGAAATGTGTTTACTTAGATTTCCTTACTCCCTAACTATCTTTTACCGGTTGATTAGTGTGTATTAGTTGCGTGGATGACGGGTGTATTCCTTAATACCATTCGTGGGGTGGCGTACGTACTTCCCCAACTCTACAAGCTCCTACTTCACTCCTATGTCGAGCCGGCTAGGAAGCTCCTAACATGGGATCACTAGAATTCGCTTGTGCATTAAATACAACCATAAAAACCTTTAGTACGCATTGGTTCATATTTCTTAAGACGTTCAAGCAAGTTACCGAATAGGAAGTTAGCCAGTTTTCTTAAGCCTAACATAGATAAACAATCATCCAATACAACTAATAACACACTAATAACCAACAATCAATAGCTAGGTTTCATTAGATCTAAGCAAACACAAGATAAATCTAGCCTAACATGTTAAACAAAAGACAAGAATAAGATAGAATCAAACAACACATAGACATATTGAATGATTAATTGATAACTTATCTTCAATGTAACATGGAAGATCTCAAGGCAAAAAGCCTTGAAAGAGCTGCCAAATTCGTCCTAGGGTTTTCACACACAAAGTTCCCCAATAAGTTCCACACTAATGACAAAGAATTGCAAAACTATATATAGATTTTTAGATCTGACGGCGTCACGTTATGGAGTGTGACGCCGTCACCTCGCCGCTTTTAGGGTTCCCGGATGACCTTCTTGACGCCGTCCCTCTTTAGCTCTCCAAAATCCGTTCTGGCCTATCAAGGCTTGACGCCCTCAGACTATGAACGTGATGCCGTCCCTCTTTAAATTATAACGTGACGACCTTGATCAAATTAAAGGGTGACGCCGTCAGAATTCCCATGCAATTTTCACTGGCTTATCATGAGTAAATTTCACATCCACCACTTTTTCCAAGCCATGACGCCGTCCAGGCATAATCCTGACGCCGTCAAAGGTAACTTCCAGCATGATTTTGAGACTTTGTCGTTTTCTTCACTTTTATGCTCCAAAAACGTCCAAAATGCCTCCTTTTCCAGATTTCTCCTCAAAAGTACCTAAAATGACAAAAGGAACGATTTAGGGCAATATTTGATCAAATAAATACGATTTAGGGCTTAAATGACCCCTTAAAAGCGGTACACTTTTCGCTTCATCAAATACCCTTACACTTGAGATTTGCTTGTCCTCAAGCAAATGCGCTTTTATTCTAATCAAAATACAAGTTAGGGGTCATTTAATGCTAACATAAAAGTAATTACAACAAATAATCGTTCCACTTTAATCATAATAAGCACGGAGATTACAAACTAGCACCTCACAAGTAGTGTTTAGAAATAAATCTCATAAATGAAAACGGATAATATCTCTCACTACCTGTCATAGCAAATAGATTACCATAGGCTTGGGAAAGGATCGAAAACCTCCTCCACTAGGCGTAAGCACCTAAGATAAACTATCAAAGAGGGCTTTTAAATGGGTTATAACGTTAGGTGTAGGGAAAAGGAAAACACGGTTTTGTTGGATAAAGGATATTTTACTGGTGGCGAGTTAAAGATCTTGATCAATTACATGTACTATACAATGTTGCTAAGCCAAGACTCGACTCGATCTTAAGCTAAAAACAAAATAACAAAAACATAAAATAAACATAAAATGAAACGGGATGGTAGTCCGTATGTTTTTTCTACTTTTCTTTTTCTCTTTTTTTTTTTTTTTTTTTTTTTTGTATATATTTTTTTTTTTTTTTTTTTTTTTTTTTTTTTTTTTTTTTTGTGCATACACTTTTGCCCTACCATCCAAAATAATACATCATAGGGGCGTTGCATTCCCCTTACACTTGAACTTTTACATAACTTTACAAATAACTATTCTTATGACTCGAATTAAGATAATTGAAAAACTTGGAGTACTTTTAAAATATTTAGCACATATGGGGGTAATAAATGATGTTCTTCCCCATTACTCCATTACACTAGTACTTTACCCATGAGTCCCAATCGTCCCAAAACAATATGTACAAGGATATGACTCGACTTAGCAACCATGTAATCAACTAGATAATTAACTTGGGTTTAAACAAATGTTGTCACAATAATGCACTAAAAATGAGTGCATACAAGGTAGGCTAAGGCGATTTGGGTTTACATTTTAGTGGGGTGTAACAAATTCTTCCTTTAAGTAAAATGCTTAAAGTTAGAAACGAAAAGATAGGCTCTGAGGGGTGTACTAGGGGTATCGTGTACTAAAAATGAGTACAACGCAAAGGGTGTGGGAGAATTACTTGACCAATGTAGCCAAAGTAATTATAACAAAATCACAGGTGTAAAACAATGGGTTAATCCTAATGCCTCTTATCATGTAGTAAATCTAACTACACGAATGTAGTCTCACTCGTGGCCTTGGAATGGTCCTAACGCAAGTTCTAGAATCTAAGTGCTACCGGTACACACATCATAGCATAAATGCTTTTCCTACCAATTCTAGGGGCGAACCTCACATATTTGGGGGTGGAAAATTTTCTAGTGGTACGGTTTTTTTGCTAGTTATATAACTCCTATCCGTGAGACGCTCATTAAGATCAAACTTTCACTCCTAAATGTTGTAAAAAATTTTAAATTTGGCACTAAAATTGCCCTAACAGGTATTTATCTCAGTTTTATTACACATCTACCATTAAACAAACGAAAATCAAGTGCAATTGTATTCTCTAATCGTACTTTTACCCCCCCCCCCCTTACACTTAAGATGAACATTGTCCCCAATGTTCAAATAACAAATGTAAAAGCATAAAGTAAAAGAATGAAATCAAATACTCCCCTGATTCGCTCGGTGGATAATGAAGTAACACGGTTAGATCTTCTTCCAAAGAGAATGTTGAAGCTCCATGACTAATGCATCGCCATAAGCTTGATCCAAAAACATTTCCTTGTCCAAAATAACCTGTTAAACCTGAGAAAACAAACACGAAAACCTGCATAACATCGGCGGGATAAACTCTATATATAAGGATATAATGCTTGTGGAATGATAATTTTGCAGATTCCTGGAAATTATAAGTTATAGATTTAATAAAAACTTTTTATGAAAACAAAACTTTCAAAAATTTTCAGAAAATTAAACCTGACGCCGTCAGGTTGTAAAGCCTGACGCCGTCAGATATGATCTGACAGAATTCTCATGTTACGTTTCCGGAAAAATTTTGGAAAAACCTATACCTTACTTCCTGGAAATCCTGCAAAACATCATTATGACTCGATACAAGCATTTGACTCAAACAAATACTAATATGTATGTTAATTTATTATTATTATGATTCATGTTCATTTGTGTTCTAATAAACCGATTTAGATTTCCCTTACACTTAACTTTTGCAAAATACCTTTATATGTAGTTAAGACGAAGTTAAAAACAAGATAAAGCATTTTCACAAATTACTTTTGAACATGAATCAATAAGAATAAAAATTAAACACACATACGGAAATAAATAAAAACAAACAAACAAACAAATAAACACACAAAACAAATAAAGCTTGGGTTGCCTCCCAAGAAGCGCTTTTCTTTATTAACGAGTCTTGTAGCTAGACTCAAAGCAAGGCTCATCTAGTGTTGCTTATGCTCACGTATCCGAGTGTGAGCCATCTAATTGTTGCCTCATCTTTCTTGTATTCATCATTCAGCTCCAAACATCCATGATAGTATCTCTTATTTTTCTCATGTGGATATTTGAGCCCCTTCCTCTTATCATTCTCACTTAACAAATCAAGAGGCACAAGTCTATTGCAAGATTCAATGGAGTAGTTTTTAAACCTAGGATGTGCTCGGGGCATTTGGTAAGTAAAATCTTCATCCCCATCCGAGAATGTAATTAACCCGTCCACAAGTTTTTCGTCAAGGTTGGTCAACCTTTTGAAGGGTTCTCCAAAAATGACTTGAGTTAATTTGTCATCAATAAATTCTCCTAAGTTCTCCATAACCATAAAATCCACCAAATACACAAAACTTCCAACAAATACGTGCAGTGGCTCAATCCTAGCAACAATGTTATCCCCTTGATATTCTAGCTCATCTACCATGATTTTATTATAATTAGCGCGAGAGATAATGTTCCTAGGTAAAGATGAGTTAAGGTAAGCATAAAAATCATGATAACCAATCTTACACGGAAATTGCATGTTAAAGAGGCTATCCTTTTTTATCTTAGTCCTAGGGTCAACATACTTAAAGGGATCAATTTCCTCTTTTCCCCATTCCTCGTTAACTACTTCTCCATTACCGGCATCCTCATCGGAGTCTGAGTAGTAAAACGGACTAACATAGTCATTCTCATGGTCAGACTCCTCCATCTCAAAATTGTTATCAAAGTGGTGGTCGGGTGAAAAGTTGTTGTTTTCTATGATGGGGGCGGGAACGGGTAGTTGAAAGTTTGCACGGCGAAAAATACGAATAACAGGGATCAAATGACCAATGTTACTCATGAGGTAAGTGGAAGGTATCACAAACAAAAGTACAAAGAAATAAGATAGACTAAAGAAAACCTATAAAAAGAAAATAAAAATCTCACTAGAAAGGAATCTAGTGAGTAGACCTATAAAATAAAAATTCAACCTAAACAATAACTATTCCCCGGCAGCGGCGCCAAAAACTTGATGCGTGGTTTTGCAACCTTACAACAGGTTTTACCTCTCGAGGGATCTCAAGAGGCTTACAACCCCACCAGGCAGTGTACCTGACCGATGTAGTATAGTGTAGTGGTAAGTACGGGGGATTGATCGTTCTCCACAGGGAATAGTGTTCGTTAGGTATGAAAAATTACTCTAATAGGTCTAAGGGTGAGAGAAGATTCTTTTTATGTTTTTATATTTTTATGAAAGCAAGTAAAATCTCGGGTTTGAAAGAGTGGGCGGAATTAGTTGCTAGTCAACTAACCCAAATTACTACGAATGCAAATAAAATAAAATAACAAAAATGAAAATGTTGGTGAAAACTTATGTGGAGGGAAATGTGTTTACTTAGATTTCCTTACTCCCTAACTATCTTTTACCGGTTGATTAGTGTGTATTAGTTGCGTGGATGATGGGTGTATTCCTTAATACCATTCGTGGGGTGGCGTACGTACTTCCCCAACTCTACAAGCTCCTACTTCACTCCTATGTCGAGCCGGCTAGGAAGCTCCTAACATGGGATCACTAGAATTCGCTTGTGCATTAAATACAACCATAAAAACCTTTAGTACGCATTGGTTCATGTTTCTTAAGACGTTCAAGCAAGTTACCGAATAGGAAGTTAGCCAGTTTTCTTAAGCCTAACATAGATAAACAATCATCCAATACAACTAATAACACACTAATAACCAACAATCAATAGCTAGGTTTCATTAGATCTAAGCAAACACAAGATAAATCTAGCCTAACATGTTAAACAAAAGACAAGAATAAGATAGAATCAAACAACACATAGACATATTGAATGATTAATTGATAACTTATCTTCAATGTAACATGGAAGATCTCAAGGCAAAAAGCCTTGAAAGAGCTGCCAAATTCGTCCTAGGGTTTTCACACACAAAGTTCCCCAATAAGTTCCACACTAATGACAAAGAATTGCAAAACTATATATAGATTTTTAGATCTGACGGCGTCACGTTATGGAGTGTGACGCCGTCACCTCGCCGCTTTTAGGGTTCCCGGATGACCTTCTTGACGCCGTCCCTCTTTAGCTCTCCAAAATCCGTTCTGGCCTATCAAGGCTTGACGCCCTCAGACTATGAACGTGATGCCGTCCCTCTTTAAATTATAACGTGACGACCTTGATCAAATTAAAGGGTGACGCCGTCAGAATTCCCATGCAATTTTCACTGGCTTATCATGAGTAAATTTCACATCCACCACTTTTTCCAAGCCATGACGCCGTCCAGGCATAATCCTGACGCCGTCAAAGGTAACTTCCAGCATGATTTTGAGACTTTGTCGTTTTCTTCACTTTTATGCTCCAAAAACGTCCAAAATGCCTCCTTTTCCAGATTTCTCCTCACAAGTACCTAAAATGACAAAAGGAACGATTTAGGGCAATATTTGATCAAATAAATACGATTTAGGGCTTAAATGACCCCTTAAAAGCGGTACACTTTTCGCTTCATCAGAGATGTTAGAGTGGCATGGCATAGCTTAAGGGGAAGACAAGATTGTTTCATTCATGGTGAGATTTAATTATCTCAATTTCTCTACTTCGTCTAGGGAAGTTCGTACAAGAATGTCTTTGTTTTGTCATCATCAAATAGGGGAAGATTGTTGGGTTTATTGATTTGATGATACAAAACAAGAAAGAATGAAACATGAAGGGCTTAAAGTGACAAGAAGGGAAACTACAAAAAGATGGAGAATTTTGAAGATTCTAGAAGATTTACTTAAAAATTTTAGTTTCCTTATTGTATTAGGAATGTCTTTCTTGTAAACCCTAATCCTCTAGTATATAAAGAGGACATGGGTCATTAGTTCATTAGGCAGAGTGCACAAACTACAAGATGTAGTCGATTAGTAAAGGTGTGTGTGTGTAACCTAGAAGTAAGTTATAAACGTCTAGGGTTAGAGTTTTAGTTAGTTAGTTGTTAGTACAGCCTCAAGGTCGTTCTACCTTGATCAAGTAGAATTGGGGCTGTTAATTATATTAGTGTTAGAGATTATGAATGTAAAACCTTGTTCATAATAATGTTGATTCTATGTTTGAATATTCTGCCTTCATTATTATGTTTATCCTAGATCAAGGTCTAAACAACCTGGAGTCCAAAACGGTCCTAGAAACTATTCTTATTATGGCGTTCTTAGTTTCTTACAGTTATCACCAACGAATTGACGAAACTCAAATGTCATTAATCGAAAGGACTTGTCCTGGCCGGGTAATAACTGCAAGCTGGTCTAACCAGTGATGTAAGCGTGTCTCGAAGAGGACTTGTCTGAGTAGAGTGTACCGTTTCGAGAAACTTTCAGTGGACATGACCAGGTCGGGTAATAACTTCAAGCTAGTCTAACTAGTGATGTAAGCATGTCTCGAATCGGTCATGAATACTGTAAGTGGAACAATTCCAAAAGTGCAACTCTACCCTACATGTGCAAATTTACTTCAAATACTTTTGAGCACATGTTAAGGGGGAGTATCTTTGAAAAGACCAAAACTCTCAAAGTGTTACAAAATATGTTTCATAATCATACACACTTTGAGAGATTTTCAAATGATTGGTTTTATGGCAACATAGGATAGTCATGAAGTTATAAGGTGACTAAGGTTAGGAAAACCGTCCTATGATCCGCCAGAGCCGGATGGATCTACCCAAGGACAACACCAATAGTTTAGTACTAGAAGTCCTTAGGTATGATTGAAAAAGGAGTATAATATGAGAAAGGAGAAATAAGGGGTTGAAGAATTAAAAAGAAAAGTTATGAAAAGGGTGAAAAGAAATAGCCCTCCAAATGTTCAACCTTAGGGCAGACACCGGGTTCAATTCATATGCTACTGGTTGTTACTAAGGTAACACCGGTATTGAAGACAAAGACGTCATGGACCCAGTGACGCACTGCACTTAAACCTTCTAAGCCACTCAAGTTCTCTCAAAAGAGCTTGTTTCATTCTCACGGGAACCCTGCATAATCTATCGACTGCTCATTACGAGTTATGTTGATATTGAAACAGGAGACACCGCTCCAATCTCCGACTACCAAATAATGCACTTATCGAGTCTAAAGCCACGAGATAACATCAAAAGATCTCATAGGAACACATAATACTTCTACACTGGGTGTTCAACATTAGGGACACCAGTTGTAAACTTAAGAGTCCTACGCAGATCTTAGCAATCTGCCAGAACGTTTATGAGAGGATTTACATATGTAATTCTCAATGATTGAACGGAAATCCTGCCAGGGACAACATCAAATAGCCCTGACAGCAGGTCACTTCGGTAATCCCTTATGGGTTACGCTTAGTGTTTGTGGTAGACTCAAACGGTCTACAGTCGTGGGGTGATATCCATCGGCTCACCTGAATCGTTGATGTACTTCGGTATATCTTGTAAGCCCTCTTGGGGGCATCCGGTTCAGGAACGGCCTTGGCAAGGATTAGAGAAAGTTTTCACACTATGCTGTTTTCGATCTCGAAGTCCAAACCTATAAGTGCCGGATGCTTTATTGCTAACTATTTTGATGCAGGTACATATGGAAAACCGGAGTTCCAGATGTGACCATTACTACCTCTATTATCATCAACAAAGCTCCACTTCCACATGCTCATACCAACATCATTACGAAAGATGTAGTAGATGAAAAGTTCAAAAGAAAGTTCTCGTCAAAGATCAAAGTAGAGAAAAGTTCAGAATGATTCTACATCAAAGTCAAAGAATCTACAAAGTTAAAAGACTAAGATCAAAAGACGTGTGAAGAGAACTCGACACATATGACGAACAAAAGTCAAAAGAAGTATGAGCATGGTGGAAAAGACGTAATCACACTGGAGACAAAGACGTTGATGAAAGGCAGATCATTCCACTACCATATCACAACAACAAAGAACGAAGAACAAAGATGAAAGTGACGTCAAAGCCAAAGAAGTAAAGAGGTCGTCAAGCAACCTATGATGACCTATGATGACCAACCCTTAGGGGAGATTGTTGGGATTACGTTTTAGTAATGTCAAAGTATCGGTCATTTAATTATTATATCGGTCATTTAGTTATGTAATAGGTTGCTAATTATAAGGCTTGTATGTTAATTACAAGGCCCGCTCATGAAGCAAGCCCATGAGCGGCCCATTAGTTAGGTTTAGGGAAAAACCCTAATCTCTTGTAAACACTATAAATACCGCTTCCCTTGAAGGGAAGGGTGTTGGTTCTTTTGGTTTAATCTAATTTCATTATTATCACATACTTAAGAACCCTTCACTCTCTCTCTCTAACCTCACTTTCTCTCTCTAGAAATACTTGATCATATGTTACTAAATGGGGACCTAACACACTCTCAGATGCATGTTCAAGTTTATTAACATTAAATTGAATGCTTTCTTTTTCCTTTTGAATTGCATCTTTTTCCTTTTTAGCTACTTCTAGCCTCTTCCTAAGCTCTTTAATTAGTTCATCTCTCACATAAAGTTCACCTTTTAAGACATTAATCTTATCTATATACTCAAACTCATTCTTCTTAAAAAATTCAAGTCTTTCTTCTGTTGACTCTAATCCTACCTTATATCCTAGACACATCAACTCAGATTTCTTTAAGTCTTCTACAAGTTTATTATTTTGAGACTTAAGAGACTTAACAGATTCCAAACTGGAGTTAGAACAAGTAGAATAATTTGATACCTCTGAGTCAGATCCTGAAGATGAAGATGAGTAAGCCATCAGTGCATAGTTTGGTCCTTCTTCAGCTTGATAACTCCAATCATAGCCACACAGACCATCACAAGACACCAAAGCTATGGAATTTGTTGTTTCCACAGGCAAAATTCTCCTTGAGCTTTCTCCATTCTTGTAGTCTTGGCTCCTTGGTGCCCTGCATTCTCTAGCAAAGTGTCCTCCTTTGTGGCAGTTATAGAATTCCACCTTGGACTTGTCAAAGCCAATGTTATCATTCCTATAGACTGTCAGCTTCCTTCCAGTTTTCCTCAAGAATCTCCTAGCTCTCATTGTCAACATGGCCATCTGCCATTTCAAATCCATCTCTTCTACATCATCTGGATGAATTTGTTCTAAGTCCTCATACACCAGTTGAGTACTATTGGGTTAACTAGCCAAGAAAGCATAAATCACAGCATCACTCAAGTTATCAACATTGGTAGGGTTAGCAGCATTAACCTGAGTGCTAGCAGTAGTAACTCCATGAGCAGTAGTAACTGCTTCATTGGTACTGCTAGAGTTGTTGTTTGAGGAGGACACAAAAGCCAAGTTTTGTGTGTTTGTACTTGAGCTAGTCTCTTTGACTTCAGGTTCATAGACCTTGAGATTGTTGTAAAGATCATCCATGCTCATAGTGTCTAGATCTGCCTTATTCCTCCACACAACTGCATGTGTGTTCCACTCTGGTGACAAGCTCCTTAGCAACTTCTGATTGACATCTTCCTGAGAGAGGTTGATGAGTGCCTATTTACTCATTATTTTATGCCCATATAATACATAAAAATAACTAAAAATAGCCAAATATACCAATTTATATTGCAGATATCCTTGGATTGTGTTTATATGTATTTCAGGTACATTTTTAGGATCGACTCGACAACATTTGTGCATTTGATCAAGTCAAGACAAAGTCAAAGTCAACCCCAGGATATGGCATTGGGATGAGCATGGAAAAACGAACCTAAAACCGATTTTTATGGGCCAACCCGACCCAATTTAATGGGCCAAGTCAGCCCATTTTAAACCTTTCTATTAATAAGCAAATCCAACCAAATCCTACAACCCGGATCCAACCAAACCCCGACCCAACCCTCCTTATTAATAAACCCTGGTCAAAAAAGTCAACCCCCCATCCCTTTTACCCGCCAAGCCAAGAGCTGGAACCCAACTCACCTTCTCCATCATTACCTGCACCTCCTACCCTACTTTTCTGCTCCAGCCAACCTACTCCAGACTCACCTCATGCACAACTTCTTCACATGTTGCCAAGACACGCTGGCTATCCAAGTCAATTTTGGCGCCAAAAAGAGCAATCAAAGGTTGAGACCATCCAAGAGGTATCCAAGGGTCGAGATCAATCCAAAGAAGCACAAAGTTGACAGAAGACTCAACTCTCTCACACAGGAAGCACAAATAAGAAGGAACCCTAGTTTAGTTCTTAGTATAAATAGGCTATTGTAAGCCTGAAAAAGGCAGTTAGAGTTGATGTAGTTTTTTTTTTTAGTTTTAAGTTTATTTTCAGTCTTTAAATGTATTTCGGCTTGTAATTCATTTTAAGTTTAATCAAAGTTAAAAGTTTCAAAGTTTAATTTCCTGTCTTTATTTTCAATTCTGTCAAAAATTTACATAAGCTCTTATAAGCTCTTTACTATAAACTAATCCAAATAAGCTAATTAATAGCTTCTTTGGGTGATAGTTACTTGCTTACTTAAAATTCTAAAGCCCTTTCAGTTTCAAAATAAATAAAAAAATAAAGAAAATCAATCAAAAAAAAATATGCAGTTGGATGATAAGCTTACCAGGAAGAGCTAATGGTGCTTTTACTGTCTTGTTTTAACAAGACAGAGCTTGTAGAGTAGCTCCTCGAGCATAAAAGCCCAGTTTGAGCAAGGGCAGTTGTGAGTTCAATCTTCCATTTTGCTTATTACTGTTCAACTGCTTATTATCTACTTATTTATAGTTTAGAATTGCTTATTTGTGTTATTGGTTGCTTTTATGCTTAGTGGTAGCTTTAGGACTCATTAGTTTAAATTTTTCTAAAAATCTGTCTCATTTAGCTTAAAACTGTTGGTTTCAGTTTGCTTATTTATAAGTACTTTTTAAAAGTTTAAACTTACTTATTAGAACTTATTAAGCTTAGTTATACTTCTGTGTTCAAAAGTAAAGTAAAGTAAAGTAACTCCCAATACCGTCTTCCACGGGTTATGGGTCCTAATACCGTCTTCCACGGTGTATGGGAGAGGTTGAGACGTATACAGCCTTATCCCTACCTAAGGTAGAGAGGCTGCTTCCGGTTCTACCAAAGGTAGAAAAGGACCTCCAGCCTTGCAAGGGGTGAGGATCGAACCCTTGACCTCTGTCTCCAGAGGCAAGGGTGTTAACCACTTGATCCAACCTTGCTCTTTTTTCTGTGTTCAAAAGTCTTGTTTCAAAACAGCTTTTCTTAGCTTAAAAATGATAAAACCGTTTCTTAAGGGGTGTTTGGCATAATGTTGTTTTAGTTGATTTGGTCATTAATCAAATTTCATTTAGCCTAAAATCAGTCTTATTAGTTGTATTTCAATTAGTTTAAAGTATATTTACATAGTTTAACAGGAATGGAGTCAGTTTTTAAAGTTTCTTAGTTTAAAATCAGTTTTATTAGCTTATTTGTTTAGATTATTAAAAAGTGCCTTTGAGTTGTAGTTTTTGAGTCTTAATATGTCTAAAATGTGTGCTTCATGTTATGGTTAAGTTTCCAAAAGGTTTGAGTAAGTTTGAGTTTCTTTTTGTCAAAAAGTCAAAAAAGCCAAAAAGTGCCTGAACTGCTGCTTTATCAGCTAATTTTCATAGCTTATTTGTAGTCAAATTTGTCTGAAATTTGTTTTACAAGCTCTTCAGTTGTTGCTTTATGCTGTTTTTAAGTTTTTACCTTATTCCATTAGCTTTTGATAGCTTTTTCTAGTGTCCAAAAGTAGCACTCAGGTCTGCTTATGTATATGCTGATATGGGTGAATCAGCTTAAGTGTTCCCTTTATCAGCTAGTTCAAAAGCCCTTAATAAGCTCAAAATTGCCTGTATTTGTTTTTATAAGTTCTTTGGTGACTCATCTATGCTGTTTTAAGATTTTTGAGGATTAGCTTATTGATTAGGAAGCTTTATTAGTGGCTTAAAAGTGCATGCTTAGACTGTTTTCACAACAGTTATGCTTTGGTGCTTATTTTAGTTTTAGTGTTTATCTGCTTATTAGGATTAGCTTATTTAGGTTTAGTTTAGCTTACTAGGTTGCTTTAAGTGTTTTAGTAGCTTTTAGGAGTTAGCTTGTAGCTTTTACCAGCCTAGTCACCAAATCAGTTAAGCCAAGCTTTGGTTTCTCAAGTTTTCAAAACTGTTAAGCATTTAAGCTTTTTCTCAGCTTATTTTAGGTTTTCAAGAATTTTGTTTTCATAAAAAGTTCTTATTATTAGCTTTTCTAAAAGTTCCAAAAATAAAAATTGCAAAAAGGGAAACTTGGGAAGTCTGGGGTGAGACAGGCTCGAACCCCCGACCTCAACCAAGTCTCAACCTCACACACGCACCACACTACCAACTGCCCTTGGGACTTCTTCGGTAGTATCTTGCAAAGTTTATTACTTAACCAAACATTTCCATTTTAGCTTATTTTTCCTTCTTAGCTTATTACAGCTTATCTAGATAAGCTGTTAGCCCAACTTTATTTTTCCTTGCTCTGTTACACTTTACAGTAGTTGTATAAAAAATTTTAGATTTTTCCTTTTATATTTAGTATTTTTTTTATAATTTAATTAGTTTAAATTAGTATTTAATTCATAATAAAAAATATAAAAGTCGAAAAAATAAAATTGTTTTTTCTAAAATTTTCTTTTATCATTTAGGACTTAGGAAAAATAAATTTGCACTTGTAGGGTTAATTTTTAAGAATTTTGGTTTTTAGGCTCGTTTTTGGAATCACGGTGTGCGTTTTTAGTTTAATTTTGTTTTTGCATTACTTTTCTTTGTTTATTCACTTTACATTACTTAATTAGAATTATAAAATCACAAAAATCCAAAACCAATCTTTCAAGCACTTTAATTCCAAACCGTACACGATATCATCGATTTACACCTCGTTGGGACATAACGACCTGGGTATCACTTGCCCGGTATCTCATATCGTATTTGCGGGTTTTGCACGTTGGCCTTTTTCCTAAAGGGTTGGCTTGTCGGTTCCCGCGTATCGCGTGTATTTTGATATAAATACTTTAAAACGAATCAGTTTTTGGCGCCGCTGCCGGGGAGGTTGTGTTGCGACAATATCGTTAAGGTTTAAACGATTAGTGACTTGAAGATCCTTCGTCGTGAAGTTATCGCTTTCATAAAAATATAAAAAACAAAAATATTTTTCTTTTTCTTTGTATATATATAAGATTAAAAAAAATACAAAAACATTTTTCGTTTTATTGTGTTAAATAAAGATAAAAGACATCATCAATATAATACTCTCAACTTTGAGTATTATCATAATAAGTTCCCAAACGAAAGATCAAAACTTGCCTTTGTATCACTTGCGAATATCGGCTCACCTTTAATTGATAAACAAACTATAAGAGAGGTTTCAGGAGGATTGACATTAAATTGTCGAACCGAAAGGAACGGGTTTTTTAAGTGGCATTTATTGCTCACCTTTGTTCCTCCGCCACTTTGTGCGTTTTTCTTTTAGAGAGCTACCGTACGCTTGTTGATTATTGGTTTAAGTTCTTCATTTTTTTTCGATTCGGTCTCGTTTTAATATTTGTTTTTCCATTTTCTTAAATATAAAAAAACCCAAAAATATTTTCTTTTATTTTAAAATAATATTCTTTATCCTCTTAAACCGTTTAATTCTATCTTCTTATCCCTCTTTAATGTTTAATTCTTATGTCGTCACTCGACTATCACTGTTTTCATTGTAAAAGTCCAGTGGGTGATGATCATCGTTGTTACAAGTGTTTGTGTGAGCGGTGTGGAAGTAATTGTAGAGACGGATTTTGTAATTGGTGCAAATCATTCATTAATCCAAATCCAAATTCTTTCAATGATTCTCAAAAATTTTCCGACTACCCTCCACAACCCCAGCTATCTTCATTCGATCAACATAATTGCTTTAATTTTGGAGATCCGCTAGGAGATGGTTCACTTTGTGAACGGTGTTTTTGCAAGGAATGTGGGTTTACTCATGGACTTTGTATATGTTGCACTTCTGAAATCGGAAATACATTCACTTATCCAAATTTTCAAAACGATTTCAACCACCCTCCTCAGAATTCATTTGAGCAAGAACCGTGCTATCAAAATTTCAATGATACATCGTTTCAAAATGCACCGAATGTTTCTTGTGCAAATTGTGGGGGTCCTCATGACGATTATCAATGTCAACCGTAGAATCAAGAACCTAATCCTTGGTATAATACTTCCAGTTTTGACAATTTCCAACCCTCACAGTATTCCATCATTCATCCTCATGAAAAATCTATGGGAGAATTACTAGCCGAAGAACGAGCAGCTGAAAGGCGTTC
The DNA here is from genome assembly GCA_021014915.2 of Artemisia tridentata subsp. tridentata. Classification (NCBI taxonomy): domain Eukaryota; kingdom Viridiplantae; phylum Streptophyta; class Magnoliopsida; order Asterales; family Asteraceae; genus Artemisia; species Artemisia tridentata. The sequence goes on along the minus strand of CP139501.1, from coordinate 269,700,476 downwards.
CAAATTTCTCAAGGCTTCTATTCTCGATAACGATGATAAGGATACTATTCAAATGAGGGAATATTATGAGAATTCGTCAGCTGCAATTACTCCTGTCCAGAAAAAGCAAGAAGACAAGAGTATTGCAGAATTGCTAGCAGAAGAGCGGATGGAAGGTATAAAAGCTATTTATGCTAGCAACAATGATGAGGAGGACGACGAGGAGAGTGCAATTCATTTGAACGATATTATTTCTCAACTCCCTCAGTCTATTGCAATCACATCCATCTTGCCGACTATGGATCCCGAGGACTCTCTCATTATGGGGGATGAGCATCTTAGCACTATTCCTGAAAAGGAATCAAACGAATTCATAAAGTCTAGTGTTGAGAACCTATTCCTAATCCCAAGTGAGTCTGAGGATATATCCTACAGTGAATGTGATTGGTCTTATTGTGATGATTATCCTCTTGACATTTCTGAGGATACTTCCGGGATTTTCTCCAACACTCTTTTCAATTCCAACGATGATTTTTCCTCTAGTGATGACGAATCACTTCCGGATGAGGACGTTCCAAATGAAAGTATCAAAGTCTATTCGAACTCTCTTTTTGAATTTGATGACGAGTACTTTTCTAGCGACGTGAATCCTCTTTTTGATGAAGTGTTAGAGAACGATGAGGTCAATGACTCTATTGTTTCTAAACTTGATGATATGATCTCAATTCTTAATCCCGAGATTCAAAAGGACATTTCTTTCTCGACATATGTGACAATTCCCTTTGAGGATCGCCATTATATTGACTTCACATATGTCGTTCAGAGTTTTTCTACCTTTCTTCACCTATACGGTGACTTGTCCTTTCCTTCTCTCCTTTGGGAGTGAAGACACCATTTTTGACCCCGGCATCTCCAGTTATCAATCTTTTAAGTCAGATGTATCTCATTGGTGTGGAGCTTTCATTAAATTCAATGTTTATCCAAACATCTTGAATGAAAGTCCAATGAAGATTTTCTCTTCCACTTGCTTCCCCATGGACCAATGAATTCTGGGTCGAGTCAAGCTAGTGACTCGGTTAACAAAAACATTAGCACTTCATGGGTGACAACCCATGTTTCTGTCTTCTTTCTATTTTCTAACACTAAGTGTGGGGGAATTCCTCTGCTGTGCTTTGCTTTTGTGTGTTTGCTCTTATTTTCAGGTTTCTCGTAGATCGTGATGATTGATGCGCCTGTTTTTCAATCCAGCCGCCCAATATACGATCTTGTTGCTAACGATTATCTAGGGATATCTTTTTAATCCTTTTTTGTGAAAAAAGATTTCGTTCCCACACTTGGCTAGTAGTATTACCTTTTTACGTTCTAAGTGTCGGCATAATAGCCGGTACTTTGAATATTGAGGGCAATATTCAATTCTAAGTGTGGGGAGGAATTCTAGCGAATTTGATCACATTTGTACCTTCTAGTGCCTTAGTACCCCCGTTTTGACCAAAATTTTTAAAATTTTTTTCGTTTTTAAATAAGAAATTGCATGAAAAAGAAGTGCTTTGCACATAAAAAAAAGTGTTTAGTCTTGATTAGGTTAGAACAAGGGGAATCCCGACTCTGCCAGAGTATTGATCTGGCTGCTTCCTTAACGATTAGACTAAGGTTTTACAAATTGTTCAAATGAAAATACTGAGCGTGGAGTAGTTGGTTCTCTTTAGAGCTTATATAAGTAATCTATGGCTTTTCCTCCCAGAAGCTCTTAATCTGACTAAATAAGTGCTGTTTTCAAACTTTTGAACGTTAAAATCGTTTTGTTGTGCAAAACAATTTTTATACAATTTTGATATAGAGTCCGAGTTCAACTTTTTATTTAAATTTTGGAGAAAGCATACTTTCTTAAAATTGGAATAATATTGCAAAATAAAGTGAGTAATATTGCTTGAATATTGCAAAAGTAAAAAATGTAAGTATGATGTTAAAAAAATGAAACGAAAATGAAATGAAAAAAAATGAAAAAATAAATATGTGTGTGTTGAATAAAAATGTGTATATATGTTCGAAACTTGCTTTTTCTTAAATTCGAATCGGAAGTTGAACTAGTATTCGTCAATTTTGTCATAAAGATTAACGGTAATTTGGTAGATTGTTGATTTCAAAGACCCCGAAAGCTCCGATACTATTCTCGAGGGTGTAAAAACCTAGCCTCCTAAGCTTCTGCTAAAAGGACAAGCTGAGAAGAAAGTCGCTACATGGAGTGATCTCACCTTTGAATCTCTAATCTCTAAATGATCGTTTGTTGCTATCTATTTAAGTATTTAATACTAACTTAGTGGGAATATCAGAAATCTTTGAAATCGAACTCCCGCTGATTCCGGTACTATTCTCTGTGAAGTGTCAAAAGCCTGGTCACCTAAAACCAACTGGTTTGGGATGTGCCGAGAAGAAAGCTGCTACATGGAAAAGGCCTTTTTGATCCTTAGATTTCCGAGGTTCCCGGTAAATTAGTATTTGACTTAAAAGAATAACAACCATAATAAGTGTCGATTTTTGCGGTCAAAACTTTGAAAATGAGCACACTCACTTAACTTGAATAATTGTGGGAGTGAAAAGTTAAGTTTCGGCTTACATAGATTACTAGTATAAGTAGTGTTAGCATTTCACAAAAACAATTGCACATATGAGTTTAAGCTTAGTTGGGAGTATCAAAAAGAGGATGACGATTACAATTCCCTGGAGACACCCAGTTTGTGTGAATCCCATTCCGTGATGCCATTTTTGAAAATCAAGCATGTTATCTATTTTTTTCTAGTTTAAATTTCTTGCATTGAATAAAAAGTCAAAACGGGGTATCATTGGTATTCTTTTGATCCTTTCATTACTTTATATGATCGGATTGCTAAGGACTAGCAATTGATAGTGTGGGGGGATGATGAGTGCCTATTTACTCATCATTTTATGCCCATATAATACATAAAAATAACTAAAAATAGCCAAATATACCAATTTATATTGCAGATATCCTTGGATTGTGTTTTTATGTATTTCATGTACAAAGGATTGAAAACAGAGCAAAAACGGGCATTTTCAGGATCGACTCGACAACATTTGTGCATTTGATCAAGTCAAGACAAAGTCAAAGTCAACCCCGGGATATGGCATTGGGATGAGCATGGAAAAACGAACCCGAAACCGATTTTTATGGGCCAACCCGACCCAATTTAATGGGCCAAGTCAGCGCATTTTAAACCTTTCTATTAATAAGCAAATCCAAACAAATCCTACAACCCGGATCCAACCAAACCCCGACCCAACCCTCCTTATTAATAAACCCCGGTCAAAAAGTCAACCCCCCATCCCTTTTACCCGCCAAGCCAAGAGCTGGAACCCAGCTCACCTTCTCCATCATTACCTGCACCTCCTACCCTACTTTTCTGCTCCAGCCAACCTACTCCAGACTCACCCCATGCGCAACTTCTTCACATGTTGCCAAGACACGCTGGCTATCCAAGTCAATTTTGGCGCCAAAAAGACCAATCAAAGGCTGAGACCATCCAAGAGGTATCCAAGGGTCGAGATCAATCCAAAGAAGCACAAAGTTGACAGAAGACTCAACTCTCTCACACAGGAAGCACAAATAAGAAGGAACCCTAGTTTAGTTCTTAGTATAAATAGGCTATTGTAAGCCTGAAAAAGGCAGTTAGAGTTGATGTAGTTTTTTTTAGTTTTAAGTTTATTTTCAGTCTTTAAATGTATTTCGCCTTGTAATTCATTATAAGTTTAATCAAAGTTAAAAGTTTCAAAGTTTAATTTCCTGTCTTTATTTTCAATTCTGTCAAAAATTTACATAAGCTCTTATAAGCTCTTTACTATAAACTAATCCAAATAAGCTAATTAATAGCTTCTTTGGGTGTTAGTTACTTGCTTACTTAAAATTCTAAAGCCCTTTCAGTTTCAAAATAAAAAAAAAATAAAGAAAATCAATCCAAAAAAAAAAAAAAATAGTAGTTGGATGATAAGCTTACCAGGGGAGAGAGCTTATGGTGCTTTTACTGTCTTGTTTTAACAAGACAGAGCTTGTAGAGTAGCTCCTCGAGCATAAAAGCCCAGTTTGAGCAAGGGCAATTGTGAGTTCAATCTTCCATTTTGCTTATTATCTGCTTATTTATAGTTTAGAATTGCTTATTTGTGTTATTGGTTGCTTTTTATGCTTAGTGGTAGCTTTAGAACTCATTAGTTTAAATTTTTCTAAAAATCTGTCTCATTTAGCTTAAAACTGTTGGTTTCAGTTTGCTTATTTATAAGTACTTTTTAAAAGTTTAAACTTACTTATTAGAACTTATTAAGCTTAGTTATACTTCTGTGTTCAAAAGTAAAGTAATGTAAAGTAACTCCCAATACCGTCTTCCACGGGTTATGGGTCCTAATACCGTCTTCCACGGTGTATGGGAGAGGTTGAGACGTATACAGCCTTACCCCTACCTAAGGTAGAGAGGCTGCTTCCGGTTCTACCAAAGGTAGAAAAGGACCTCCGGCCTTGCAAGGGGTGAGGATCGAACCCTTGACCTCTGTCTCCAGAGGCAAGGGTGTTAACCACTTGATCCAACCTTGCTCTTTTTTCTGTGTTCAAAAGTCTTGTTTCAAAACAGCTTTTCTTAGCTTAAAAATGATAAAACCGTTTCTTAAGGGGTGTTTGGCATAATGTTGTTTTAGTTGATTTGGTCATTAATCAAATTTCATTTAGCCTAAAATCAGTCTTATTAGTTGTATTTCAATTAGTTTAAAGTATATTTACATAGTTTAACAGGAATGGAGTCAGTTTTTAAAGTTTCTTAGTTTAAAATCAGTTTTATTAGCTTATTTGTTTAGATTATTAAAAAGTGCCTTTGAGTTGTAGTTTTTGAGTCTTAATCTGTCTAAAATGTGTGCTTCATGTTATGGTTAAGTTTCCAAAAGGTTTGAGTAAGTTTGAGTTTCTTTTTGTCAAAAAGTCAAAAAAGCCAAAAAGTGCCTGAACTGCTGCTTTATCAGCTAATTTTCATAGCTTATTTGTAGTCAAATTTGTCTGAAATTTGTTTTACAAGCTCTTCAGTTGTTGCTTTATGCTGTTTTTAAGTTTTTACCTTATTCCATTAGCTTTTGATAGCTTTTTCTAGTGTCCAAAAGTAGCACTCAGGTCTACTTATGTATATGCTGATATGGGTGAATCAGCTTAAGTGTTCCCTTTATCAGCTAGTTCAAAAGCCCTTAATAAGCTCAAAATTGCCTGTATTTGTTTTTATAAGTTCTTTGGTGACTCATCTATGCTGTTTTAAGATTTTTGAGGATTAGCTTATTGATTAGGAAGCTTTATTAGTGGCTTAAAAGTGCATGCTTAGACTGTTTTCACAACAGTTATGCTTTGGTGCTTATTTTAGTTTTAGTGTTTATCTGCTTATTAGGATTAGCTTATTTAGGTTTAGTTTAGCTTACTAGGTTGCTTTAAGTGTTTTAGTAGCTTTTAGGAGTTAGCTTGTAGCTTTTACCAGCCTAGTCACCAAATCAGTTAAGCCAAGCTTTGGTTTCTCAAGTTTTCAAAACTGTTAAGCATTTAAGCTTTTTCTCAGCTTATTTTAGGTTTTCAAGAATTTTGTTTTCATAAAAAGTTCTTATTATTAGCTTTTCTAAAAGTTCCAAAAATAAAAATTGCAAAAAGGGAAACTTGGGAAGTCAGGGGTGAGACAGGCTCGAACCCCCGACCTCAACCAAGTCTCAACCTCACACACGCACCACACTACCAACTGCCCTTGGGACTTCTTCGGTAGTATCTTGCAAAGTTTATTACTTAACCAAACATTTCCATTTTAGCTTATTTTTACTTCTTAGCTTATTACAGCTTATCTAGATAAGCTGTTAGCCCAACTTTATTTTTCCTAGCTCTATTACACTTTAAAGTTGTTGTATAAAAAATTTCAGATTTTTCCTTTTATATTTAGTATTTTTTATAATTTAATTAGTTTAAATTAGTATTTAATTCATAATAAAAAATATAAAAGTCAAAAAAAATAAAATTCTTTTTTCTAAAATTTTATTTTATCATTTAGGACTTAGGAAAAATAAATTTGCACTTGTAGGGTTAATTTTTAAGAATTTTGGTTTTTAGGCTCGTTTTTGGAATCCCGGTTTGCGTTTTTAGTTTAATTTTGTTTTTGCATTACTTTTCTTTGTTTATTCACTTTACATTACTTAATTAGAATTATAAAATCACAAAAATCCAAAACCAATCTTTCAAGCACTTTAATTCCAAACCGTACACGATATCCTCGATTCACACCTCGTTGGGACGTAACGACCCGGGTATCACTTGCCCAGTATCTCATATCGTATCTGTGGGTTTTGCATCTTGGCCTTTTTCCTAAAGGGTTTGCTTGTCGGTTCCCGCGTATCGCGTGTATTTTGATATGTACTTTAAGACGAATCAGAGGTTTTCATCTAACAGCTCCAATTGACTTACAAGCTTTTGAAACCTGTCAAAGGTTTGATCCAGCATCTCAGAACTTGAGGCAGCAAATTTTTCATATTGTTGCTTCAAGAGATTTTTCTTTGTCTTCTTAGTAGCATCATTACCTCCAAATCTCTTCTCAATAGTTTCCATCAATGACTTAGCATCTTTAATAGAATTAAACTTTAACTGATGTTCGTTAGGAATGCCCATCAATAAAGTACTTCTTGATTTAACTTTAAGTCTTCTCTGTGCTTTGTCTTCAGCAAATGTAAGAGGCACCACAGTTGTAACACCTTCTGGAGATGTTGTTGTTTTAGGTGGAGAATTTCCATTCTCAATGACCTCCCAGAGTGAGAAGTCAATCATCTGAATGTACTGCTCGATTCTCATTCTCCAGATCTCAAACTCACCAGGTTTGAGCATTGGTACCTTTAATGCAGCAACCATATGTGCAGATTCTTGATCCATCTTTTTTTCCAAGATTGTATGTAGCAAAACAGATTCTTCTTTAGATCAGAGCTTCTAGATCACAAGCTCTGATACCACTTGTTGATCCCAGTTAAACACTTGATCGAATTCCCTTAGCTTATAAAGGTTTAGCTATACTAGATAAACTAGCACAACTAGAATAGAAACTGTCTTTGAGTTTACCAAATACTATGCGGAATCTAGTACTTGATATTAAGAAGATCTTTGAATAAAACAGTAAACACAAGAACACAATTTAACAAACAAAATGCTTCAATATCATTGATGAATTATACGAATACTCTTCCTAGTATTAGTGTTTACAACCTTGAAGCTATAACTCTATACGACTTAATGTAAATTTGTGTATCTAACTCAATGCCCTAGGACCTCCTTTTATAGACTAAGGAGTCCTAGTCGGCTTACAATAACTTTCTCTACAAGATAAATCTTTTCTAAATCGTTTCTATATTTATCTAAACGTGTTACACGGCTTTACAAGTATATCTCTTAAAAACCGACTAAACAACACTAACTTTAACTTTAACAGTCTTAACTTTACTCTGGCAGCATTAACTCTTCAGCAGTCTTAATAATGTTCTGGCAGCACTAACTTTTGTTCTAGCAGCATTAACCACTTAGAGTATTTCTGATATGTTGTCAATTATAGTCCAAGGAATTGCAAAGGAAATATGCAAAACCCGAGTCGTTTGTCCCGATGAAGATCGAATGGAATTTGTGTTCCCGGAACGTGATTCGTGTAGTGAATGTGAATAAGAGTGATTGATTTTGTGATTACACTACTAACAATGAAATAATAAAAGTAAACTACTAATAAAGCTAATGAAACAATTAATCTAAGCACGAGAATCTAAAACTAAAAACCGGAATTTAAAAACGTTACGCGACGATTTATAAAACGTAAATAAAAAGTAAAATGCTAAATTTTAAGCCCTAAAACTTTGAAAATAATTTTCCTACATTTAAAATGATAAAAGAAAATTTTTGGAAAAAGAAAATTATTTTTTTGACTTTTTAATAAATTTTTATGAATTAAAAACTGATTTAAACTAATTAAATACTTTAAAAATAGTAAAACAAGTTGGAAAATTCTGAAAATTTTTGAGTAAATCTAAAATTGAATTACTGAGCTAGGAAAAATAAATTCAAAGGCTAACTAGGCATAAATAAGCTGAATAGTGTAATAAGCTAATGGAAGATAAGCTAAAAATGATCAAAAGCTGGCCAAAAATTATCAAAAGCTCAAAAATGATTAAACACAGTACCAAAAGCTTAAAACAACTTAACTAGACAAGAGAAGCTCATGGAAGAAGCTCCAAAAGTGGCTACACAGCTGCTAGATATGGACAGAATTAGTATGGTTGCAGCCAACTTCAAGCCGCTGTAAAAGCTACCCACAAGCTCCTTATGGGAAACCAAAAGCTAATCCTAGAAGCTAGTACTACTAACTATTTAAAAACTGAAAATGATTAAGATCTACCTACAATTGCTACACTAGCTAAGACCTAGAATAAGTAGTGATGAGCAACTGAAACTGAAACAGGTGTAGAGCAGTCCTAAGGGGCTTTTGCAGGCCTCAATAAGCAATCAAATAAGCCACAATACTGAAATCCCAGATGTCACACCTATAGCTTGTTATACTAACTCACTACAAACCAAATTTCAAGGCAAAAGCTTAATTAAATAAGCTACAAATTAGCTCAGTTCAGCAGTGCAGAAACAAAGGAGTCTGCACACAAATTTTGTGACAGCAGACATGAAAAATGGCGCAAAACTTGTTAAAATTTTGACCAAAGCAAACCAACTTTGATATTCTATCTTAGACTATCCTAATTGACTCAGAAATTCTCAACTATGGGACAGATTAAGCCAGCTTATGCAGGAGCTTATTGAGACAGTTTCAACCCCTAATATTCAACTTACTAGTGCAGAACCTCGAATAACCTTAATTCAACTAAACTACTGAACACAACAGCTAACTTACCCTTGAATCAGCTTAATCAAACTCAGAAACAATGAAAATGAACAGTGCTACTTAATTTGTTACCCATACTGACCCATAAGTCAACTCAGTCCCTAAACAGTCCTTATAACAGAACACATCTAGACTTAAGCTTCTCAAATCCAATTTAAACTAAGAAAACTGAGCATGATTATCCAACATAATAAATCCTGATTAAACACAAAAAAGCTGAAAATAAAAACTTCAAATAGCAGAAAAAGCAGTTTACTACTCTTTGACTTTAAAAGGAAAATTGAAACAACTAAACATGAGTGACTAAAATAAATCAATTAACTAAAATTACTTGACAATAATAAGATTTAAAATGCTGAAAAGAAAGATAATACCAGATTTAGCAGATGAACATTGACTTTGACCAAATGTTGACTTTGATTAAAATCAAAAACTTAGTACAAATGATTAACTGAATTACAATGAACTGAAATAAAATGAGCTGAAACAAAATTATTCTACCCTATTCTAACCTAATAATCTACTACTAATCGTCCTACTAACTCACTAGCTAACATAAAACCTAACCGCCTCAAATCGTGGGTGAGAGGGGCTATATATAGCCTTTCTGAGAAGCTTCAGGAACTCTTATGAATCAATCCAGACCCTTGATCACTTGGCTTGCTCTCTAACGCTTCAAATCTCATCCGTTAGATCAATTTGATGACACGGCTCGTCCAATAGCAGGCTCCCACGTGTCATGGCAGTTGTCAGACCATTCTAGATATGCGTGCAAAGTACGAGGATACCCTTACTCTCGGTTAATTTTTGATTTGGGGAATTAGGGTTCTACCTACAGTAACTCTTCTGGGTTAAAAATGAATTGGGGATAGTTTTTTTAGCGCGCGTGTGTTGAGTGTGTGTGTTATTTTTTAATTTGACTAACTTTTATTTTTTTTGACCGGGTAAGAGGGATTTGGGTGGTGGGTATTTGAAGTGGGATTGGGTGGGCTTATTGATCCGGTTTTAAATGGGATTGGGCTTTAAGATTTTTGTGGTGGGCTGGGCTAGTTAGACTTGGGCTTTGGTATTTGGGAATTAAGTTGAGTTGAGTTATTTTAGTAGAACCGGATTTGGTGTTTAAGGATTTTAATGTTTTAACTTCAAGGGACCTATTGTGTACTTTCTGGATTTTTTAGGGACTGATCTTGCCATTTTTTCTAAGTTGAAATCAAAGGCTAATGTTGACAACTTCTGATAGATGGAGGACTTGGGTTGACTTGTTGACCATAATTTCTTCCCGGCATCGGCTAAAAATAATACTTCCAAATCTCGTGCTCGTTTTTCCGGTTCTTTCTTGATTTTTGTCCTTTTCTTCGATATCCGTGCCTGCATATGTAAAAACACAAAAACACAATATATTTGGCATTTTGGTCGGGTTTTTGGTCTATTTGGGTCTGGATTTGGTCAAGAAAAGGTATGTGTTTAAGCACATACCAATTTCCTTTAAAGTTCAACAGCAGTAGTAACTCACACCAGCAGTCTTAACTCTTTAACCAGCAGTAGTAACACACTTAGCATATTTCTTTGAAGTCTTTGAGCAGTCTTAACATTCCATGAGCAGTAGTAACAATCATATGAGCAGCAGTATCTTCAACAGCATCAATAAGCCTTTGAATCCCAACAGGATGAATCCCAACAAGCTAAGGCAAGGGGATCCTATATCCCCATACCTGTTCACATTAGTCATGGAGGTATTCTCTTTGATGATGGCTAGAAGGATCAGACAAAGTACAAATTTCAAATACCATAAAGGATGTAAGGAAATTCAACTGATGATCTATTGATTTTAAGTCATGGGGATTATTATTCTCTTAAAGTGATCAGAGATGCAATCAATGAGTTCATTGCTTCTTCTGGTCTAAAGCCTAATATGGGCAAGAGTAATGTTTTCTTTGGAAGTGTGGATATAGGGGAAAGGCAAAAGATTCTTGAAATTCTTCTTTTTAATGTTGGTAATCTCCCTGTCAGATAACTTGGCATTCCTCTCTTAGCTAAGAATATTGGAATAAAGGACTGCAAAGTACTTGTGGATAAGGTTAAAAGCAAAGTGAATGACTGGAAAAACAAGTCTTTATCTTATGCTGGAAGATTGCAATTAATTGCATCAGTCCTAGGTGCTATGCAAACCTATTGGGCTTCTGTCATGAAGATTCCTAAAGCTATTATTAAAGAAATTAATAGCCTCCTCAAAAGCTTTCTATGGAACCAAGGCAAAAGCTGCAAGGGTAAAGCTAAGGTAGCTTGGTCTGTGGTATGCAGTCCTAAAATGGAGGGAGGTTTGGGTATTAAAAGTCTTGATTTATGGAATGAAGTCCTTTTAGCCAAACATATCTGGAAGCTAGTAGCTGATAAAGAGAGTTTATGGGTCAAATGGGTCAAAATGGTAAAGCACAAGGGTAAAAGTTTTTGGGCAATGAATGCTGATTATAAGGACAGTGGTACTTGGAAAGAAATTTTGGAGTTAAGAGATAAGGTTAGGCCTTTCATTATTCATGAAATTGGTGATGGGGAAAGCACTTCTATGTGGCATGATAATTGGCATAAAATTGGTCCACTTTCTAATTTCATATCAAAGGGCAATCTACATGGTGCTAGAATCAATAGTGAACGTAATGTGGCTGAAATGATTGAGGGGCACAGCTGGTTATGGCCACAAGAATGGTATAACCAATTCCCAATGTTATCACAAATTCAGGTGCCTATCCTTACTCAAAATAAGCATGACTGTGTTAAATGGAAATCCAAGAAAGGGTTGCTTGTGAAATGTTCTACTAAAGAGATTTGGAAAAACTTTAAAGAAGAACTCCCTAAAGCTAAATGGTGGAAGGCAGTTTGGTTCTCTAACTGTAACCCAAGATGTGTGTTAATACAAATAATGTCAAAAACGTCATTTGCATTATTCGGTCTCTATACATTTTGATAATCACAAAATATAAACACACGTTACGTAAAACTACGTTGAATAAGTTTTTGATCGAGAAAACTCGTTTCGACAACGTCTCAACTACAACGTCACTTCATGTATGAATAAACACAATACCGACATTAGTAAAGTAATCAAAGAATTTATTTTCTCAAAACTTCACATTTTTATGTGACAAAACATTTTTACAAAAGTATTTTTGTAATTAAAAATAAATGTTTTATTAAAGAAAAAAAATTTGAAATTCAAATCTCTCAATAGCTATATTTCCCGCCTAAACCAGATAAGTTTTTCACCAGATAAATTTTCACCACATCAGGACAAAAATAGGAGCGTCTGTCGGGACGGTCCCTTAAACATGGCAACGATCCCTTATATATACAGGACCGTCCAACTTTACGGGACCGTCCCCCGCTCCTCCTGGTGGCTATAAATACAGAACTGTTTCATTCAGAAAAATAAGCCTCTTTGCACAAAAACATTCTGTTCTTTCTTCATATCTTCTTTAATCACTATAACGTGTCGATATAAGTTTATAAGTGATCCCGTCATCCTCTACATCAAAGTGCAAGAGAAGAACATTCGTATTCATCAAGAAATGAAGTGTTATAGATTAGGCATCACACACACACGTAACTAGTGTTACGATTCTCTTCTCCCTCTTAACTCTATTCTTGTATATTTGTGTATCCGACTTGTGTGTGAGTCGTGACTATTTGTGTTAGGCTAGATTGGGATTAAGTGTGAAGTCCTTGTAATAGTTTATAGATTGGGATGGAGTGATCGTCCGTGTGTAGATTAGGACTGGGTGATCATCCGTGTGTATATTAGGACAGGGTGATCGTCCGTGTAAAGATTAGGACGGGGTGATCTTCCGTGTGTGAAGACTAGGATCGGGTGAAGGTCTATGAAGACTTGGATTAGGTGAAGATCCAAGTGGACGAGGTGTACGTCCGTGTTGCCATGTGTCGGTGTGTAGATTGGTTCTAGCTTGGATTAGGACTCGACATTCCGCTTAGTGTCGTTAATTGGTGTAAGCGTTGGTGTACGGTTTGCTCCGGCTAAAAGGAGTGTGTTGACATAGTGATTGTGAACTCTCGAGTGTGGTACTCGAGGAGTGGAGTAGGGCGAAGAGTGAGCTTCGTGCCGAACCACTATAAATCTCCGTGTCTCGGTTTGGTTGTTTTCTTTCCCTACCTCTTGTCTTTACTTTCCTTACTTCATTCATCTTTATAGTGTTCATATACAAACGATAGATCTCATACAACTTCGAATCAAAAGGTTTTCAAAAGAACGAAAAGGAACCTAAAGTTTTTAAAACGTAATTACTAAACGGTGAAACTATTCAACCACCCCCCCCCCCCCGCGCTTCTAGTTTCTACAATTGGTATCAGAGCGGGTCACTAAAGAACTTTAAAGTATACTGCACTTTGAAACTTGAATCGATCTATGGAGTCTGAAAGATATCTAGAAGGGCATTCTTTACAAAAACCACCACTTTTCGAAAACATTAATATTACTCAATGGAAAAATAGATTCGAATGTTATGTGAAATCTATAGATCAAGATCTTTGGCATGTTATTTTGATTGGTGATTTTCAACCAAATGAAATAGATTCTGAAAATCAAAGTGATAGTGTTAAAAGAAAATTTTTCAAAAATATTGAAGCTAAAATAATGATTTACAAAGCCTTGCCTAAAATTTAATATGAAATAATCTTTTTATGTCAAACGGCAAATGATATTTGGAAAAGTCTTTTAAACTTTCATCAAGAAAATAGTCATGCCAAAGATAACCAAATTGATCTTGTATATGAACAATTCGTCAAAGACGAATCAGTAGATAGATATTTAGTTAGATTAAACACAAGTGCTACTAGTTCAAATGTTTTCAATGAAGGTAATGCTACTAAGGACTACATAAGCAATCTACGGAGAAAACTCATTGAAGAAACATGGCGTGATACCGATGAAGAAGACAACAATTATCCTGAATGCGAAGTTTGTCAAATGGATAAAACTTCAAGAAAGGTACAATCTAAAAATGAACATCTTTTCTATGACACATCCATTCTAGAATTTTCAAAATTAGAAAATTATTTTGAACGTTTGTGCAACATGAGACTAAAAACTTTTTTGGAAAATGAATTTTTAAAATCCTTTGAAAATAAATTGGAAAAAGAAATTATTTTAGAAGATAAAATGTTAAGACTTGAAAGTGGTATAGAAATTGATCTAGAATGTAAAATATGTCAAGATTATAAAAGTGAAATTAAAAGGCTTAAGAAAAAGGCTAATATGTTAGCTAAATTTGAAAAGAGTTTTAAATCTCTTAAGGATTTACTAAATAGTCAAAAGTCATTCGGAGATAAAACGGGCTTAGGTTTTAAGTCATGTGAGGCATCAACGAGCAAGTCAAAACAAATTAAATTTGTGAAATCTCTTAGACAAATCTAGATTAGTTATTTAGAAAACTAAATGTCTTTAAAATATTGGTCATCACTAACAAGTTTTAAAGAAAAACATCTCCAATTAATATCTTCTATAAGTTGGAATAAAATTCTACAAGATTCATAGAAAGGGTAATTTTTGCTCTTTGGCGACATCCTCACCATGTGCATGTAAATGCAATAGATGTCTTTGACTAACCATCTCGGACCCATGAGATATTGGGTACCAAGTTTTCTTGTAAGATTATTGTCTTAGATATTCGAGAGAAGAAACTTAAAGATATGAGTGATCATTCATACCTTCCTCATACATGAAATTACTCCTCATTACTCAAACCTTGCTTCTCCAACAACATCTCTCACGGTAATGTATCTTTAGGAATAACTAGTGGCAAAGGTACGCTTTCTTAAAACCTTGATTATCTTATTTACTATGTGCTTATTTGCTATATGCTTGTTTGCTATATGCTTATTTGCTACATGATAATTGGATTGATTAATTCTATGTGTGCATTAAAACTACTTGTGGTAGATAGAATTTAGGAAATAAGACTATATGCTTATTTGCTTATCATCCGTAGAATCATATTAAATTTTTGTAAATAATGGTCTTACCACAACCATTATTAATAGTCGTTGAATAGACACGTCAAACAATCACTATGGATGACACACACTCTTAACGTCCTCGACATCTCTTATTTCTCCTATTTCTCATCCACGACTAATACTCTCTTCTATTTCTTGTCTCTACTAGTCATAGGCATGATTGACTTTGAAACAACCCGATGCAAGTCTCGTATTTGAGTCTCGTCTCATCTACATCTTTTCTACTTCTTCTGTCTCAACTCTATCTCTACTCTATATTCAACCTTTTCATTCAAAATGAGTCTCTCCTACTTCTTCTGTCTCGATTCTCCTCAACACCCATTCCTCTAGACTACTCGTGTGAATTGTGTCTCATTCATTCTCTCTGCTCCATGTCTAGAATTTCATATTCTCGTTTCTAAGAAGTCCTAAACAAAATACTTTTCATAAAACTCAAATTAAAAACCAGTCACAAAACTTTAACCCCTAAAAAAACTCCTTATGGTGACGGTCCTCCAATTGGAGACGATCCCTTATAATTAAAGAACTGTCACATGTTTTCAAGGGGTATCACGTTTTCCTTTGTCATTTTCAGAAAACAAAATCCAAACCACCCCTTAGTGCAGCAGCAGTGACGAAATCAAACCAAAACACACCTAAATCCTTAATCACTCCACTAAAACACAATTCAAACTATATTAATCAAGGATCATTAACCACAACATCATTAACAACATGAATTGTAAGTCATTTCATCTATTTCTTCATTAATTCATAATTAGGGTTCATATGAGCATAAAATTGAATTTGGGGATTTTCAAATTTTCTTGTAATTGCTTAAAATTAACACTAAATCCTAACAATGTATTATCATCAACACTCACCTAGATACATGAATTGTTCAATCAAGTGAATTTTGAAATATGTCAAAAATTTGTGATGATCCCCAAATTCGAATTTGTGTAGTTAATCACATTTAGGAACGTAACAAGAACGCAATTATACATTGTTAATACATATCAAAAACGTTTTCATAACAATGCAATAACAAAGGTCAAGAATCTTTAAATATAACCCTTTTAAATGAGTTGAAAACAAAGAAAGAAAAACTTAAATGTAAGGTGACAATAACTCCACATTATCTAACACTTATAGAAACAACAAACTAATCAGTATACCATTTCTCTTGTTGTTTATAGGTAACAAAATGTCACACGAATATGACTTTGACCATCTACTTACAGACACCTACATTCCCAACGTCTCTAGTGAACCAAACACACCCGAAAACCACATTCGTGCCTTCATAATCTTGAAACCCGACGTTTTCATGAAGGTCGAACTGTTGATCCCTCTTTACTCTTTCATGATGATATCAACATCCCATTTCGAGCTAGTGTTTTCGATTGTTTGCTTACTGTCAACGAGTACATCTGTCCTTGTTTCGTGTTAGAATTTTTCCGACAAGTTGAACTCGTACGTAATGAGGATCCATCTTTGTCACTTTGGTTTTGGATTCAAAACTACAAATTTGTCTTAACACTAAAGCAATTTGCTCAAATTCTTCGAATTCCAAATCATGGGCAATGTGCTTATACAGAGGATTGGTGTCTTGAGTCTCTCTTCAACTATCAAGAAGAAAATAGTCCCTATTGCTCATACATACCTTCTCCACAAGAAATCATTCGACTCGTTCGTCCGTCCAAACGCGTTTCCTACTCACACCCAACAAAAATTCGTTTGGATGAGGTTCGTCTTAAACTGCGCCCCTGGGCAGTCATTCTTCGAGAAAATGTTCTCAGTCTTACAGGAAATCGTGAGCAACTTCCGGCGTGTTGTGCACATATGATTTACTGTCTTCTCACTCAACAACCATATAACCTTGCCTACTTTTTCGCTAAGCGAATTGTACATCTCAAGGGTAACAAAAATAAATTGATGCCCTATGGGATGTTTCTAACCCATCTCTTTAACTACTTCATGAGAACTTATCCATATCTTCAAAGTCATCAATACTATCTTAGAAATCGAGTCTTGGAACCTCTGACTGAGTCACGTATATCATCCTTTATCAAACCCATGAGAACACCCATTGATGATACAATGAGAGGAAATGAGTAGCTCCTTAGTGCAAGGTATCTGGGGAGACTAAGGTCATTGGAAAAAGGCATGTTGAAGATTGGCCGATGAAAGATGTTTCTTGTGTTGTAGTACTAATATTTTGTCTAAACTTATGAAGTCTCCATCATGACTTAATTATTTCAGCATTATTATGTATGCATCTTATTTGACTTGTTTGAATTGTGATGTATTTATCTTGATTGCATTTTGGCACACTAAATGTTTCTTATTGCATGATTGTTTCTCAATCCTTGCTTAAAATATAGTTATGAATGATTCTGCTAAAAAAACTGAACTGATAGATAGTATGTTAGTTACAGACTGCAGAAATAAAAAACTGGGTGAAAATCTGGCAACCTACTGCCGACGGTCCCGCAAATAACTCGACGGTCCCGTACTTTTAAAGGACCGTCTTGTATTTAACGAACCGTCCATCATAGGTCACGGATTTTGCACTATTTTCTCAATTTATGCAATCTTGACCCTATTGCATGTTTATCACCACCATTTCCATGTTTAGTTAAACAAATTTATGTGGCATAATCTGTCACACCCCCAAATACATGACTTGCAGCGGAATGGAATACCTGGGGCGTGACTGTCATAGCATCACAGTTACAGTTATATCGAATGACCTAAAGTGTCATTTTGAAAGTACATCGTTTGATTAATTAAAAATGTTCAGAGTACAAAAGATAGGTCCCAAATGATAGTTCAAGTTGCGGAAATAAGTTTGTTACAGGTCAAACGATGTTTTAATTGCATAATTATACAAGTTAGACGCGTCGTCACCGCGACTCTATGATATGTCCACATGCATGCCATGAAGTGAACTCCTTAGTTTCCTGAAAATACATTGCTAAAACGGTCAACAATAATGTTGGTGAGAAATCATAGGTTTATGTAAATGAAATGTATGTATGGTAACCACAAGTATAAAGTGAAATGACAATGATGTCACATAAAAATGATACAATTGCTATAAGCTCATGACCCCGAAGCTAGACTGATTATGATGTTCACCCCAACAGAGTGTTTTACCAGACACTCTAATATGATTCAAATGAAATGCATCCGTTTGACCTGGTTGGACCTACCAACCCGGATGGAGGAGTCACCCTCAATAGATCTATTCACTCATTCTAGCTTACTAAAAATTAACGGTTCATGATAAAGGAATGGGGACATTTTCATGGCAATGAGGTAACTTAAGCAATGTAAATGAATTTGACATACTTGGGCCCGTAATAAAATGATGTACAATGTATTCTCCCCCGTAGGTTTGAAATGAAATATTAACTTGAAAAACGGGGATATGAAAACTCACCTGATGCAATGGATATTATGACAAGAGTAGATACACTGAAAGGATGCGAAATCTCTAACTGCAACCTATATGAATGATATGATCTACTTTAAGTCATGAAATAACGTCACACATGCAATTACGTATGTTATCGATACCACTCGAGTATTTTGAAAATAATGTTTATCGTCGAAAAATATATTTTTGACGTCTTGTGAAGTTATAAAACACTTTACGCGTATATACGTTGTAACGACATCCCACGATCGTCGTTTGGTGATTTATCGATAAAATAGAGTTTTCCGTCGTAAAATAATAATCTTTAACACTTATGAAAATGAATAAGTAGCCTCGCAAAGCTAGTCGTAAATCGGTAAATATTGAGTGTTAGGAAACGAACTCAGTGGTTTTGGAAAGCTTGTAGCAATATCTAAAAGTCTTATTACTGGAGTTTTCTCCATAAGCGTCCCGATCCTCGATAAAAAAATAGTTTAGTTAGGTACTCGGGCTAATTTCACTGTTTTAGTGCAGTTTTCGTGTATATTGGAGAGGTCGTATCTCATTCGTTACAAATCCGATTGATGAACGGCTGGACGTTTTGGAAAATAGGCCAGGTGAACTCACTTTTACTTAGAGATGAAATTTTCTCAAAACTGACTCGATCATGGAGTAAAACGGCTCCAAAGTTGGTTCATCGCAAAAACTGTTTTAAACACTTAGAATATTTTCAGAGTAAAAGTTGATGAAAGAGTATTGTGGACGTCGGTTTTGTATCGCTTGTATCTTGTTCGTTATAAGCTCGTTTTCTATGTTCTTTATGTCCTCGGACTCATGTTATAGTGAACTAATAGATTTGTGATATGTCGGCTTGCCTAGATTACGTATAACGCCTCGTTTTTGCCATTAAAATTCGGGTAACAGCTTAGTATTTTCAGAAATTAATTAGTTTTCGTCGTTAACTTGTTTTTAACGTATCTTTCTCGTCATAAGTCGGATTTTACTCATTCCGGCGGCCACGGTTTCTTTTTTGAACGTATTTTCTGAATATGTAACCCAAAATAATCCATGATCTACTGATTTTTCCATAAAATTCAAAAATGATCAGACCCTTAATATAATGTGTCGAAAATCGTTTTTCTAGTTTGTAACTTGTTTCAATCCTTTTCAATCAACACCAAAGCTAATCTAAACCTACCATACACCTTCTTAGGGTGTCATGGAGTCCTAAACTTTACCAAAATTGATAGGTTCCATAGGATTAATAATAGGCTAATTAAAACTCATAATAAGTAATAAAATCATGTATAAGTGGTATGAATCATAACATACTTGCATGTTTTTGTTCAAGAATCATAAAAATACATCAAGTAAATATGTAAAAGAGTAGTAAAAATTATTAGAAGCTTACTTGAATGATTGAAGAGTTTTTAGCAATTTTTCTTAATTAATCTTGAGGTTTATATTCCAAAACTTAAACTAGATCACTAATAGAGATTAATAAACATTTGAGCTTGAAAAATTTATGGATTTCTTCTTGATCTTGATCTTGTTCGTGGGTTTGAGATGAGCAAGAGAGAGTTTGATGTTTTTGCTAGTTAAAAAAAATGTGTATGTATGTTTATTTTGTGAAAATAAAGTTTAAGTATGCAAATATCTAGTCAAGGGTATTTTAGTAATTTACTTGGTCAAATTTGAGTCAACTAGGTGACTAGTGGGGGGGAGGTGGACGGCAAAATGGTGGTGTTGGGGTGATAGTGCACAAGTTTGATTTGTTAACTAGATATTATGTGTAAAATACATGTATTAATTAAGATATTTGTGTTATCGGGTATTGAGTTAACTAGAAATAAATTTTAACGGAACAAAATGAAGTATATCAAAGTCATAAAAATTATAAAAATGTATTTCTCATAAGTATCGGGTGTTTAAATAATTATCGTATCAAGATTACGTAAACCGTCGTAATTATAAGCTTTTAACGATATTTATACCAATTAAATTTAAAACACCGGGTAAATTAATAATATAATTTTTATATCACTGTAATGAGTGTAAAAATATATTAGGATCATAATCGGGAGTGTCGGGTCAATTATTCATAATAATTGATCGTGCGATAACGTTTATTTAATAAATAAATATACGTAAATTGAAATGATGCAAACTCGCGAATGTCCTAATATGAAAATGATACTACTGATGATATGTAGACTAATTCTAGTCTATATGATGTGTTTTCAATGATGTTCCATGAATACGCAGCTTAACCCTTACGGTTACGCGCAATTGATACCCGTAAACCTAGTTTACGTAAAACGATGAATGGCAAGTTTTCTCCGGGAATGAATAGTGTTTTGGGAATAGTAAAAATAAATGAAAACATCTCAAAGTCACAAACCGACTTCAAAAACGATGAATAGTGATATGATGAATAGTAATCAGTGAATAGTAAATTCCCGGGATGAATAGTAAAATGTAAAATTTGGAAAATGACCTGAAATTACGAGTTGTCACATAATCTTCCTAATGCATGCTTTGCCCAAACCATAATCATCCTTGATTATTTAACTCCTCACCACTTCTTCTTCATCCTCATCTTTCTTCTTCACCTCACCTTCTTCATCTTCTACAATGACATCTTCTTCAACCTCATTGCTTCTTTCAAACAAAAAGCCTAAAATCACCATCACACCACCAAAAACCAACTTCATTGATCTCACTAAAGAAGACAACACCCCTTCTCCAAAATCTCTACCATCATCTCCTCAAGCACCAAGTGGACCAATGAAAACTCCATCCACAAATGGAACATCATTCTCTTCTTCTAGACCATCATCTTCTCAATTCTCAACTTTCATTGGTAACTTCTCACCCTATCTTGGAGACTTGTCACCTCCACCAAGAAACTCACATCCATTTCCACCAAATACTTCTTTATCTCTATCACCAAATGGGCCTTTGGATTACACTCCTTCTACTCCACCACCATCTCCAATCCTAGGGTATCCTCTTCCCTACAACTTTGTGAACAACCACACCATTGGTTGTGCATGTTGTTATCACAACTTCCATCTCATCTCATCTCTAAGAGATGAACTTCACTACATGTTTGGTCACATTGAGCATCTTCTCTCTCAACCCAATGTGCAACCAACTCCTCTTGCCACCATGCTTCCTACACCTCCTTCACCACCTTCTTCTCCACCTTCTAACTAAGCACCTCTATGTTGGTTAAATATGCTGTTGCGTGTTCCCAGAACAGGGTGTAGATAATCAATGAGTACCGGATATTCACTTGAAATCGTGTTATCACTTTCCAATAGAAACTATTCGACCCTATGCCTGGGTTACATGAATATCTCTATGGGATAAGACCAAGTGATGTTCTTGTTTTAGGCACAAATCAAGAACCAAATCGTATTCAAGTGTTTAGGGTTTGTGTGTTGTATATTTTTCATGCAGTTATATTATGATCTCTATTTATAATAGAGATTACTCAAACCCTAGCCCATGGAATTATGAATGATTAACGGCCCATTAATCATACCATAATAGTTTCCATAATAGCAGGAATAAGTGGTTAAACGAGCAGCACTAACATCCAGCAGCACTAACTTCCAGCAGTACTAACTTTACCCAGCAGTACTAACTTTAGTACTAGCAGTAGAAACATTAGTACTAGCAGTAGTAACTCTGCATTAGCAGTCTTAATATTAATACTAGCAGTAGTAACTCTGCTAACATTAGTAATATTAGAACAAGCAGTAGAAACTTAACACTAGCAGTAGAATCTTATTACTAGCAGTTGAACTCTACATAACACTAGCAGTAGAAACTCTACATAACCACTATTAGAGTCAGGGTGTTCAGGGACCTAATGGGTGTACACTCCGTACCTCCAAACCCATTACAAGGTGTGAACTAATCCCTCAAGTGCACTAAATTTTCCAACAATCCTCCCCAAATTTAGTTCACTTCCTTTGCATGAAAATCAAACATAAAACAAAACATATGCATAAATGAAAATATCTTGAAGATTGAATTCCCATCTTAGTACATTACACGTTCAAATATTCGAGAATCAGGGTGTTCTAAGAATTGAACCCTTCAACCCATTTGAATACCTGAAGATAAAATACACATACATTTTCAAACACTTAAATACTCCTGACACTATACAAGCCATGTGTCCATATCCAATTCATAAATGTTGTAAAAGCTAAAAGTCCATAGCTCCCTGAAGCGGCAAAACTTCAACATTCACATAGGTGGTTCCTCTTTATTCATGCTCCTGCTTAGCACTTTTTCAAAGAAATTAACCATTGAGAAGTAAAGACTTCATCCTCCTTTTCAGCAGGTTCCGAGCACAACCTTGGGATGATTATAAAACATGTGCTCCAGTCCACTAAATGTTCAGCTTTCCACATTGAACTCAGCTCCCAAGTTTCCTCAGGAGGGAGTTGGGTGTCTTAGCATTCAGTGACTAAGTTTGACTTTAAACCCATCCCTTTAGCAGACTTTAAAACCAAGTCTCTAGCCAATCCCTTCGTCAAGTGATCAGCTAAGTTTTGTTGAGATCTAACAAACTCTATAGATACCACCCCATTCATGATAAGCTCACGAATCATGCTATGCCTGACACCTAAGTGTCTAGACTTTCCATTGTACATCTGGCTATAAGCCTTTGCCAATGTGGCAGCACTATCACAACGGATAGAAATAGGTGCTATAGGTTTAGGCCACAATGGAATCTCAAGAAGCAAGTTTTTCAACCATTCAGCTTCCTTACCAGCAGCTGCTAAGGCCACAAATTCAGATTCCATTGTTGAACTGGTGATGCAAGTTTGCTTCTTGGATGCCCAAGAAATTGCACCTCCACCAAGTAGAAATACCCAGCCACTGGTAGACGAATTGTCTTTAGTGTTACTGATCCAACTTGCATCAGTGTATCCTTCTAACACTGAAGGATAACCAGTATATGAGAGACTATAATCAATAGTTCTCTTCAAATACTTCAGTACTCTCTGAATTGCTTTCCAGTGATGAGCACTAGGATTACTAGTATACCTACTCAGTTTACCCACTGCAAAAGCAATATCAGGTCTTGTACAAGTCATGGCATACATTAGGCAGCCAATCACCCTAGAATACTCAAGTTGAGATACAGCTTTGCCAGTATTAGGCATCAACTTCTCACTTGTATCCATAGGAGTACTCACAGGAGTACAATCAAAGTAATTAAATTTCCTCAACACCTTCTCAATGTAATGAGACTGAGAGATAGAAATTTTGTTACTTTCATGTTTAATCCTTATACCAAGGATAACATCTGCCTCCCCCATGTCTTTCATGGAGAACTTTGATGACAAAAATGCCTTAGTCATGTCTACCTGATTTTGGTCAGTGCCAAAGATCAACATGTCATCAACATATAGACAAATGATGACTCCTTTACCAGATTCATCAAATTTGCTATATACACATTTGTCAGCCTGATTAAGTAAATAACCACTAGACAAAACCACTTCATCAAATTTTTGATGCCATTGCTTAGGTGCCTGTTTTAGTCCATAAAGAGACTTAATCAATTTACACACCTTGTTTTCATTTCCAGGCATGATGAAGCCCTGAGGTTGGTTCATATAAACCTCCTCATCTAAGTCACCATTCAAGAAAGTTGTCTTCACATCCATCTGATGAATAATCATATTGTGAATTGATGCCAAAGCAATCAGCAATCTTATGGTACTGATACGAGCCACAGGGGCATAAGTATCAAAGTAGTCTATCCCTGACTTTTGTTTAAAGCCCTGAATGACTAGTCTAGCCTTGAACTTTTCAATAGTTCTATCTACCTTCATTTTCTTTTTGAAAATCCATTTGCAACCTAGAGGTTTGCAACCAGGTGGTAGATCAGCCAACACCCAAATGTTGTTGCCCATGATGGAATCCATCTCATCATTTATTGCTTCTTTCCAGAAAGCAACATCCTGGGACTTCATTGCTTCATCAAATGTTTTGGGATCATCCTCAACAATGAAGCAATAGGAGTATTGGTCAGAACCTCATCCCTTGTTCCTTCAATTAAATATAATTGAAACTCAGGTCCAAATGACTTTGGAGTCCTGACCCTATTGCTCCTTCTGTGCTCAGGTTCAGGTTGCTGTACCACAACCTCATCAGAAACCTCATTAGAGACCTCTGAAACACCAATGTCATTAGTTCCATTTGGAATCATTTGACTTGGTCTAGGGACTGATGAGAACCTATTCTCATCAAAGATTGCATCCCTTGATTCAATTATTGAATTAATTGAAACAGATTCATTAGGTTCAATAACATAAAACCTATATGCCTTGGAATGCTCAGCATATCCAACAAAGATGCATTCAATTCCTCTTTCACCCAAAGTTTTCTGCTTTGGATCAGGGAGTCTCACAACAGCCCTACAACCCCAAACCCTGAGAAAGTTCAGGTTGGGTTTTCTTTTAGTCCAGAGTTCATAAGGGGTAACCTTGTTCCTTTTATTGGGAACCCTATTCAATAAATAGCAAGCTGTTAACATAGCTTCACCCCAGAACCCTTGACTCAGTCCTGAATAGGACAACATGGAATTAACCATCTCCTTCAGTACCCTGTTTTTCCTTTCAGAGATACCATTTTGCTGAGGAGTATAGGGAGCATTCGTTTCATGGATTATACCAACAGACTGAAAATACAGAGTATCCATGTACTCACCTCCCCTATCAGTCCTTAATCTTTTGATCAGGGAACTTTGTTGCAATTCAACTTCAGTTTTAAATACTTTAAATTTATCTAATGCTTCATCCTTAGTATGTAATAAATAAACATAACAAAACCTAGAAGCATCATCAATAAAAGTCACAAAGTATTTCTTATTCCCCAAAGAGGGAGTAGCATGTAAATCACATAGGTCACTATGAATCAACTCCAAAACTTCAGTTTCACGTTTTACACTTTGAAATGGTTTCTTAGTTATTTTGGTCATCATGCAAGTTTTACACTTTCCAGTGTCCATATCAAAGGCTGGAATTAACCCATCCTTAGACATAGCTCGCATTCTCTTAAAATGTACATGGCCAAGTCTAGCATGCCATAGGGTTGAATCATTAAGTTTAGAGGTTGACATAAAGGCTGAATTAGCAATATCATTAACAATATTAAGCTTGAACATTTGATTACACAAATAGCCAAAACCAATAAACACACCATGTTTAGATAAAACAAACTTATCAGATTCAATCACTTGTTTATAACCACAATTATTCAAAACACTACTAGAAACCAAATTCTTTCTAATATTAGGAACATGTAAAACATTAAACAAAGAAACAATCTTTCCAGAACTAAATCTTAAATCCACACATCCTCTTCCATGCACCAGGGCTGTTGACTCATTTCCCATATGAAGAATAGAACCATCATTCAGTGACTCATAGGTCTTGAACCAGCTTCTATCTTTACACACATGAATTGTTGCACCAGAGTCAACCCACCAAGCAACATCATCATCCTGCACAAAATATGCCTCAGATATATATGTAACATAATAAATCTGAAAAGACTTATTAAATATATTCTGACCTTTCAGAGAATTGGTATTACCACTCCCTGATCCACTTGTGCCTGATCCGTTGGCTTTGTTGCCAACTTTAACACCCTTACAATCTTTCCTGAAGTGTCCAGGTTTTCCACACTTCCAACAAGTTGCTTTTGGCTTCTTGTTAAGATCAGCTTTGGTGTTATCCTGATGCTTACGTTTGCCCTTGTTGTCATTGTACCTGGTGGAGTTGTTATGCTCCACCATATTGACAACAGATGCACCAGTAGCATTGCTACTTTTTGGCTTGTCAATGTCTTGTGCTTTGAGTGATTCCTCAATGCGCAAATGACTGCCCAACTCAACAAGAGTTAATTCCTCCTTCTTATGTTTTAGCATATGCTTGAAATCTTTCCAA
This sequence comes from Artemisia tridentata subsp. tridentata, assembly GCA_021014915.2. NCBI lineage: Eukaryota > Viridiplantae > Streptophyta > Magnoliopsida > Asterales > Asteraceae > Artemisia > Artemisia tridentata. Next base: position 269,674,155 of record CP139501.1, on the reverse strand, counting down.
GAAGGAGGTAGTTTATCAATGATACAAGAGACTAAAATAGCCTCATCCATGTTCATCTTGTGTTGTGTGAATCGACCAAGTATACTAAGAAGTTCATTGTATTTTTCCATGACAGGTCTAGAATCGACCATTTTGTAATTGTTAAAATTACTTACAAGGAACTTCTTACTTGATGCATCCTCAGCCATATATTTGGCTTCCAAGGAATCCCATAGTTCTTGAGAAGATTCAACATTCTGATAAATATCAAAGAGAGAATCAGACATACCATTGAGGATTAAACCTCTGCAGACATAATCATCATTCTCCCATTTGCTTCTTATCCTTATCTGTTCCATAGTAGCATCGTCCCCATCATCAGGAATAGGTGTAGTCAAAACATAGACCACGTTCATGCTTGACAATAAGAAGTGCATCTTCTTTTGCCATCTTCTGAAATCGACACCTTCAAACTTTTCCAGTTTGGAAAAGTTAGTAGCCATTTGTCTCATAGCAGCAGCCATTGATTATCACTAATAGTTTCTATTGATTGTTGGTTAAATATGCTGTTACGTGTTCCCAGAACAGGGTGTAGATAATCAATGAGTACCGGATATTCACTTGAAATCATGTTATCACTTTCCAATAGAAACTATTCGACCCTATGCCTGGGTTACACGAATATCTCTATGGGATAAGACCAAGTGATGTTCTTGTTTTAGGCACAAATCAAGAACCAAATCGTATTCAAGTGTTTAGGGTTTGTGTGTTGTATATTTTTCATGCAGTTATATTATGATCTCTATTTATAATAGAGATTACTCAAACCCTAGCCCATGGAATTATGAATGATTAACGGCCCATTAATCATACCATAATAGTTTCCATAATAGCAGGAATCAGTGGTTAAACGAGCAGCACTAACTTCAAGCAGTACTAACTTTACCCAGCAGTACTAACTTTAGTACTAGCAGTAGAAACATTAGTACTAGCAGTAGTAACTCTGCATTAGCAGTCTTAATATTAATACTAGCAGTAGTAACTCTGCTAACAGTAGTAATATTAGAACAAGCAGTAGAAACTTAACACTAGCAGTAGAATCTTATTACTAGCAGTAGAAACTCTACATAACACTAGCAGTAGAAACTCTACATAACCACTATTAGAGTCAGGGTGTTCAGGGACCTAATGGGTGTACACTCCGTACCTCCAAACCCATTACAAGGTGTGAACTAATCCCTCAAGTGCACTAAATTTTCCAACACTCTATGTGTTTAGTTATAAATAATCAATGACTATCTTTTGGGCCAAGCATATTCTAGGAAGTTAGGTTGTTCTAGAAATAGCTTGTAGTTTGATTATGTGATGTATGAATCCTTGTGTGATGTATGCTTTAAATTATGCTTCTTATGAATGAATGTATTGTGGTTAATGAAATTTATGCTATTATGTTGTGATACTTGTCATGGTTGTCTTTAAAATGTGTGATATTAACCAACCTTAAAATGGGAAATACTAAAATCACAATATATCTGCCCAAAACACGCCCACTGGCGACGGTCCCTTATACAGGGACGGTCCCCAATATTTGAGGGATCGTCGGTGTATATACAGGACCGTCCCCAGTCAGCATTGAAAATCTGATTTCTCTTCTTATATTTTATGAACTATCTGATTTCTATGCTTTCATTCTTTTTCTTTTTTCCAATCTTAATTCTATCTCTAATCTTCCACAACCTCCATGCTTATAATCACTTCTTCTCTCTATATGTTATTTCTCTCCTCTTCCCTCTTAATGTGTATGTGCACTTGTACTCTAACTTGTTTTTGTAGCACGACACCATAGCTCGATTCCCCGGTGCTCTCATCTAGGGGGAGCTCTAATCAAGGGGGAGCCCAAATACCGTCGATTCCTTTCCTCTCTACGCATCGACGAAGCCTTTTTGATTCTACAAAAAGGGGGAGAAGTAAACGAAAAACTCATAAAAAATTTATTAACGCATAATTTTACCTAAAATGAGTTTATATTTTGTAATCATCAAAACGGGGGAGATTGTTAATACAAATAATGTCAAAAATGTCATTTGCATTATTCGGTCTCTATACGTTTTGATAATCACAAAATATAAAAACACGTTACGTAAAACTACGTTTAATAAGTTTTTAATCGAGAAAACTCGTTTCGACAACGTCTCAACTACAACGTCACTTCAGGTATGAACAAACACAATACCGACATTAGTAAAGTGATCAAAGAATTTATTTTCTCAAAACTTCACATTTTTATGTGACAAAACATTTTTACAAAAGTATTTTTGTAATTAAAAATAAATGTTTTATTAAAGAAAATAAATTTGAAATTCAAATCTCCCAACAGCTATATTTCTCGCCTAAACCAGATAAGTTTTTCACCACATCAGAACAAAAATAGGAGCGTCTGTCGGGACGGTCCCTTAAACATGGCGACGGTCCTTTATATATACGGGACCGTCCCCCGCTCCTCCTGGTGGCTATAAATACAGAACTGTTTCACTCAGAAAAATAACCCTCTTTGCACAAAAACATTCTGTTCTTTCTTCCTCCTTTCTTTGATCACTATAACGTGTCGATATATGTTTATAAGTGATCCCGTTATCCTCTATATCAAAGTGCAAGAGAAGAACATTCGTATTCGTCAAGAAACGAAGTGTTATAGATTAGGAATCACACACACACGTAACTAGTGTTACGATTCTCTTCTCCCTCTTAACTCTATTCTTGTATATTTGTGTATCCGACTTGTGTGTGAGTCGTGACTAGTTGTGTTAGGCTAGATTGGGACTAAGTGTGAAGTCCTTGTAATAGTTTGTAGATTGGGACGGAGTGATCGTCCGTGTGTAGATTAGGATGGGGTGATCGTCCGTGTGTAGATTAGGACGGGGTGATCGTCCGTGTGTAGATTAGGACGGGGTGATCGTCCGTGTGAAGATTAGGACGGGATGATCATCCGTGTGTGAAGACTAGGATCAGGTGAAGGTCCGTGAAGACTTGGATTGGGTGAAGATCCAAGTGGACGAGGTGTACATCCGTGTTGCCGTGTGTCGGTGTGTAGATTGGTTCTAGCTAGGATTAGGACTCGACATTCCGTTTAGTGTCGTTAATTGGTGTAAGCGTTGGTGTACGGTTTGCTCCGCCTAAAAGGAGTGTGTTGACATAGTGATTGTGAACTCTCGAGTGTGGTACTCGAGGAGTGGAGTAGGGCGAAGAGTGAGCTTCGTGCCAAACCACTATAAATCTCCGTGTCTCGGTTTGGTTGTTTTCTTTCCCTACCTCTTGTCTTTACTTTCCTTACTTCATTCATCTTTATAGTGTTCATATACAAACGACAGATATCATACAACTTCGAATCAAAAGGTTTTCAAAAGAACGAAAAGGAACCTAAAGTTTTTAAAACGTAATTACTAAACGGTGAAACTATTCAACCCCCCCCCCCCCCCCCCCTCTTCTAGTTTCTACAATGTGCTTTTATCTTGTGGTTGGCAATTAAAAGAAGGCTTCAAACCCAAGACAGAATAATGAGATAGAGTCCTGAGCAGCTTTTATGCCCTTTATGCAACAAAGTTAATGACTCTCATAATCATTTATTCTTTCAATGTGAGTTCTCTTCAAAAGTTTGGAATGCAGTTAAAGGCATGTTGCAGTCTGTGAATACACCAGATTTATGGGATCAGATAATTCAATGGATGGAAGAGATCAAGTGCAATAATTCAATATAGAGTGTTTTGAACAGAATCATCATTGATTCTGCAGTATACTACATTTGGAAAGAAAGAAATGATAGAATTTTTTCTCAAAATCCAAAGTCTGCTGAGGTGGTGTTACAGAATATTAAAGATCAAGTGAGAATGCAACTTATGAGTTTAAAAGTTCTAAAAACTGTTCACACTTGTAAGGTTGCTGAAATATGGAATGTTCAATTTCAATATGGGCAGAAATAAAAGGATTCATATGCAGTTGAAGAATGCTTCTATTAGTAGAATAGAAAACTTGTTTAAGGGGTGTTTGGATTCTCAGTATGGGGTGTTTGGAAGTACAGTTTTCAAGAGTATAATAACTTCAGCTGTTTTGAAGTTAGAAGCAGAGATGAGGTTCAAGAAAACTCTGCATTTGTTCAGGTCTATCCTGGTTCTCTAGTAACCTATCTATTGGGTTGCTTGAGATCTTCAGTCCATTTCTATGGATGGCCTTGTATCTTGATGACTAAGGCTTAATACTCGGGAAATCACTGTCTTTTTTGGGTAGCAGGCCTTTGTTAGGTAGCTATCCAAAAAGATTGTGTTATCCCTTGTATTATTGTCTCTAGTTAATCATAAAGTAGGTTTCCCAGAGTAGGGTAATATGGACTAGGAGGGTGGTACATGGGATGAGGGGAATAGTGAGGGATGCAAGATGACCCTACTTGGTCCTCTCAGTGTACCAACAAGGGGGTATGTAGATTCTCCCTCAAGGTGAGTGTTTCTAGGTCCCTGAAGCCCTTTGTAAAGAGGGAAATGTAGAGGATTTAGAAGAGCCCTTGACTGGAATGGTTTGGGTCCTAATGAAGCCATACATCTTCCTCACTTTGACTGTTGTGGGTGCGGGTTGAATGGTCTTGGTGGGGGGATGATATGGAAATGTAATTAGATGGTATGGTGCTTATCTAAAGGTGAATTTGAAGCTGCTATATGTCTGCAAGTGGTGATGTCTTGCCTGCAGTTTCTAGTATTTTTGTTTGACAGATATAGATGATGTATGCTGTCTGAGATAGGTGTTTAGTTCTGTCCGAGATAGCCTTCTGAGATAGTTATCTGTGATAACAGTTATGTCTTGTATCTTTGATGTATTGATGTATTGTGTCTTGAATTAATAATATAAGTTCACCTTTTGCACCCAAAAAAATAAATAAAACATCTTGGGGCCAAACTCTCAAAATTTCAAACCTGGTTGCATAAACATCTAGCGATGGCTAGCGAAAAGTTCAGAACCGGCCACGAAATAGCAGTTAGGCCACGTGCATCAGAACCAAAAAGGCTCAACTTCCCCGGGTAACCTTGACAGGGATCCTTCTCCATTTACGTATAGCACAAACTTCTTGTTTGTTAAGGTTAGTAATCTCTTTATATATGTATGCTCGTTCATTTATGTTTGAATATTATATCTATATTAATATAACCTAACAGGAAGTGGCCATGCCAACCTCCTGAAAATGGAGGGCTTTACCCTGCTCGAGTCTGTGTGGTGGTGGGTTCAAACCATATGGATTAGTCGGCCAAAAGGTCGGAAACCATGGTTACCCAAAAAAAACATGAACACCTTTTTTTAACTATGTATACCTTAAGCAATCAATCCAAGCAGTAATGATCTCCCTAAATGAATTGTTCCATTGCAATGCATATTGAAGAGATCGATGGATTATTTATATAAATATGTTGTATCATTTAAATGGATTGGATAGCTGACTAGCTGTATATTATAACATGGATTGTACCCGAGCATATCTGGATCAAGATCTAATATATGTACAAGCATACTAGCATTTCATATTATTCAGTAAGTTACAGAGTAGTTGTTCGTGTGGCAGCCGTTGTAACATATCGATCAGTTGGTTTACTAGATCTTAAAAACACTAAAACAAGAAGAAATTTATGAGCCTTTTGTGTAGGCTTAGAGTTATTACCACCAAGTCAAAATTCGACAGCGTGATACAAACAAAACATGGATCATATATGACTAAAATACAACATAAATGTGCATTTTATCTTACATATATGTATAACATTGAAGCCTAATTAACAATTGAAATAAGTTCATAGCCATTACATAAAAAAGAAGCAAAAATCAAATAATAAACTTTGCTGGCCTAGGTTCCATTGTAACCAATAGCCCATGCTTCATGTATAGTGTAGTATTTACTTTTGGACATACTTTATGACCCTCAACCACCTTAAGTCTATACCTTAGTAAAATCGAAGCAACGACCAATTTCATTTGTGTATATGCAAACTTTTTTCCGACGCACAACCGAGGACCTGCGTTGAACACTGTGTATTTGAACTGGCTTTCGCTCACAAATTCACCATCTTTGATCCACCTTTCGGGCTTAAACTCACAACAATCTTTACCCCAAATGGTCTCCATCCTAGCCATGCCATACATGCAGTAGACAACTCGTGCACCCTTTTCTATTGGGTATCCATCGGGGAAAACGTCATCTTCTCTTGGTTCTTTGTGATCAAATGAGACAGGTGGGTAGAGGCGTAAAGATTCAGATATTGCTGCTTGCAGATACACCATCTTCTTGAGCTCTTCTTCTGTAAATGTTAGATTTTCTAGATTTTCCTTCTTGAGGTTTTCTCGTTGCCGTAAGATGTCATAGATTTCATCAAGGATTCGGGTTTCTACTGACGGGTGCTTGGTAATTAACCAGAAAAACCATGATAATCCCACTGAGCTTGTGTCTCTACCTGCTAATATGAAGCTTATGCAAAAATCTTGAAGCAATTTATCAGTAAAAAACTTTTCTTTTTTATCTTGTTCCATTATGATAAGCCTTGACAAAAGATCACACCTTGAAGTACCATTAATGCCGTCTTTGTTGGATAATAACTCCATCTTTCTTTCTCTCACTGTTTTTTCAGAAAAATCATGCACAATTTTGACAGCATCATGCAGGGTTTTCTCGAATCCTAATCTGAAAAACTTCATTGGCTTCCAAACATAACGAGGGATCAAAAACCGCATCAAACTCGTAAAGGTCACTTTTTCAAATGCCTTTGCGAAGGCGGTTTCTGGTAAATTAATATCTAAACATCCTGAATCAACACCAAATGCCACTGCACACGTATTGTCAAAAGTAAAACGAAGAAGCACATCTTGCAAATCGATAACACACCCCTTTTTAGCCTCTAAAAGCTTTAACAACTTGCCGTGCACCAGTGTTTTGATCGAGTCCAGGGAGAATTTTATGAAGCGAGTTGAATGCATCTCAGAGTTAGCCACACGACGCTGAGTCCTCCACAACTCATCATCGGCATTAAAGATTCCGTCTCCAAGAAAATCATCAAACCTTTCTTTGTAGGCGATCCCTTTTGGGAAGTTCTTGAAATTTGTCTTAAGCATGTATTCGATTTTAACAGGATCACTTGTGACAATCCCAAAAGTACCACCCATCCACATACCTCTATAGTAAAAGCTACCACCAGATTTTATCAATTCTTTGCCACCCCATTCATAAAGATGTGTGACATGTAAGGCTACAGTTGGAAGTATTCCAAAAACCGGCCATATCATTGGACCCTTTGTTGTGACTCTTTGAAGTATGGAATTGAAGACGAACAGGATGAAGAGCGCGATGGGTATATCTGAGAACCATAAGTGGGAGTACAGCCATCTTGGTGAAGAAAATAAGAGGTTGATAATCATGTTGTACTCTATCATTTGTTTTTGTGATGTGAATTGTGTGGTTTCATGAAATATTAGATTGAGAATTATATAAGAGAAAATATCGAGACCGATACAACAATCCAATCAAGTTTATTAAAACAGACCTATATATGTGCTTAAGAAAGAGTTTCAAATTTTTCGATTGGTATTTTACTTATTGAAGTTAAGATTATTATATACATGAAATATACTGAGTTCAAGACGGTTCTTTTGGTAAGTTATGAATCATTTTGTAACAACCACCTTACCACACAGAATGTGTGATTTTCTATGTTGGTTTTTAGTAGAAAACGTGTGCCATTTACGTGTAGATATGTGTTTTTGTCCCGAATCACTTGAAAATAAATGACAAAAAAGATTATATACGTCACATAAACCATACGAAAACAGGGGATTGAGTTAGATCTCTCTTGAAATTCAAGATTTTACATGAAGGGCATCCATTAGAGTCACGAGTTCCTTACAAGTTCTTAGTAATGAGCTATCAGTAGCTTTACTATAAGGTTTTAAGCTGGTTTGGCAAGCTATTGCAGGATAATCTGTTTAGGATTTGATACGCATAACTTATTTGAACATCAAGATGAAAAGAAGAAGATAATTAAAGACTTACAAATAAATTATACAAAGATGTATGTGGATAACGCTTCAATCTTTCTTAGATTTTCCGTAATGTAGCTGGTTTTTAAGAAAAGACTAAATGAGCATAGTTACCGTAGACAGACATTGGGCAATTATGACCTTGGGTCGTGACATGCATCCCTTATTTGTAAACGCACATAAGTTTTATCATTTTGTTTTTTATATATACATGTCACATAACTGTGCAAAGCTATACATGACAAAGTCTGAATCTATCTTAGTACTAAGAATTATCAAAGGGGTGTTTCTGGAAAGACTTGAGATCAAGTCTTATTCAATGAAGATCGATCAATGACGTATATTATTTCTTGGTCGCACATGTGTTCCTCATAGATTGTATCAGATTTATTAAGTTGCAAGGACCATCACTTTACTTTTTCATTTTCATGCCTTGATTTGCCTTATAAATATCTTCCTACAGATTACATGCTTACAAGAAGGTTTAAGAACCTCTACCCTTTTCTTTTCTTTTCTTTTTTTTTTTTTTTTCTTTTTTTTTCTTTTGTTTTCTTTTTCTTTATAGATACTTACATATATAGTACCCTACTTTTTGCTTTTTGAATTGTCTCCCCATGTATACAAACATACCCAACCAAGTGTTGTACTCATGCAATAAATACATGTACCACAACACCCAACTAAAGCTTTAGCCTCAATAAAGATTTTAGCTTATCCCACTTTTTCTAGTAGTTAGTATAGAACACTATATTTTATAGGCAAAGAGATGCAGGAGTTGAGTTCATTCAACCATGGACTTTAACCGAAATGACAGTTTCACCCCTCAATCTTCTACGGAACTATCCATAGAACAAGAATTCATCATAAACAAGACTCTACTCACTCATGAATCCGATAGGTGTTGTGTGGATTGCAAGATTTTGTTTCAAGCCATGGAAAATGTCATGTTCTACGCATCTAATCCAAACAAGGTATCACCTCTTAATTTGTTTAATCAACTTGATTAATATGGTTTTTTTTTTGTTATTATTATTATAACAACATTTTCATTACTATTTGTATCAGGCTGTTGATGTGAGTACTCTTGATAGCATAGTAAACTTTGCTTCAAAAGAAACTTTGGAGCACGACGTTTATAAGACGTCACGCGCGGTACTCTTTAGTCAAACTTAGCAAACACGAATGTTAGACTCGGTCTGTCATTTCTTCTAATACAGTGCTAGTGTTGCAGATACAATGGGAGTGTCATAACACCGCGGATGTACACATGAGGACTATAGTTTTACTAGAGATGTTAGGGAAGTACAGATGGGATGCAAAAGTAGTTTTACTACTCACAGCATTTGCAATAAGTTATGGCGAATTCAGGCTCATTCTTGAGGTCTGTGCACACAATTCATTGGCAGCATCACTTGCAGTACTAAAGAACTTAAGTTTGAGAAACGTTGAAGCTTTAAGACCACAGTTTAAGGCTATGGAATTGCTAATAAAAGAAATGATGGAACTTGCTAAGTGTGTAGTGAGATTTGAAAGCTTGCCTCAACAACTGGTGCTTTATGATGATCAAGATAATATCTTTATGGCTTCTGCAAAGTCTCAAATTTACTTGGCTACTTATTGGATCTTCAGAAGTTCATTGACATCTGCTTCTCAGATCACAGATTTGATTGCCATGAAGCAGGAGCAAGTGCATGTTCTTTTTTCAACTTGTTCTTGTTCTTTTAGTTAATCAATAAGATTAGCTATTCGGGTTTTTATTTGTTAATGTTATATTAAAGCTTAAAGCTTTTTTCCAGGAATTCAAATATAACGGCAAATGCAGCATGGGGTTTGTCTAGTTTGGCTCTTAAATTGAGTAGATTATGCAGTTGCCTCAGAATGCAGGTTGATGCATCTCAAGAAAAAATAGGTGATACATTTACAACGTAATTGCAAGCAGAAAGAGTTTCTATTGAAATCTATATATATTTATCAAAATTTCTCTTGTTCGTTTATGCAGAGCAGATTTTATATAGAAAGATTATGGAACTTCTCAAGGTTCATACAAAAATTGACAATCAAGAATTATTTCACTTATTCTTTTCTTTGAATGATGATTTTCCTCTCAAAGATTCTTCTTCTTCTGAATCAAAGGCAAGTCATATTTTTTCTTTTAGAACCATATATGCCAAGTAGAGGTATATTTTATCAAAGCATAAGTGTAGGGGACAACTGGACCCACAAAGAGATCTCATATCCATGACGAACCCACATGCATATTTTTTTTGAGGGATGTCCTAAGATAACAGGTTTCGAGCTTTTGTAATCTTTACAATTGATATAGGATGTAAAGTTTTTTCAAGGTATGCATGTGCCGCTGTGTGTACCAATTGACCCATTCACCTATGGCTTATTTTTAATCTTGTAAAGAAAGAAAATAAAAATATGTTCTTGTATAGTCTTATTGTAGTGAATACCTTGATTGCAAATTTTGGATCCGCCGTGACCATTGCATTGATTTTACGATTCTACAACTAACTACTTTCTAAAACAGGTTGGTATATCTAGACTGAAACACAAGGTAGTCATACTTTTGATTTCAAAGCCAGATCTTTCCCCGATAGATCAAACTCTATTGCTACTACATCAAACACATGAGCATCCTCACCACAAGAACATAGAGCAAGACTACGAAATCGTGTGGGTCCCAGTCTCTTCTTCAGAAACATGGACTCTTGATGAACACATAAGTTTTGATTGCTTATCAAACACATTACCATGGTTGTCAATCAGGCAGCCCTGGTTGCTAAACTCAGCCATAGTAAAAATAATTAGGGAAGAATGGAAGTTTGAGCAAGAACCATTGATGGTAGTATTAGATCCACAAGGTTTGGTCTCAAATTATAATGCACTTGATATGGTGCTGATTTGGGGAGCAAAAGCTTTTCCTTTTACGGATTCAAGAGAGAAAGAGCTTTGGGAGGATGAACATTGGAATGTAAAGCTTATGTTAGATGGAATAGATCACTTTCTAATGAAGACGGTAAGATTATTGAAATTAGTTATTTCATACTGAATTATCAACAAAGATCTAGCAGAATAAGAAAAAAAGTGGGCTCCACGTAAACCGGGCTCATTTCTACGCGAGACCAATCATTTTAGTTTTCCAACAACGTACCATTAATTACTGATATAATATGCAGAATTAGTTCATATAGTTTTTAGATACCCTTATACACAACGAATACAGAGGAAGTGGGCAGTTTGGTTTTTCAACATATAATCAATAAATTTATTTTCAGGTGGAACTAGGGCAAAACGTTTGCATATGTGGAAGTAGTAACCTAGAATGGATCAAGGAATTCGAATCAAGAATGAAGAAACTCAAAAATTCAGGCTTGCAGCTTCAAGTGATCTACGTCGGAAGCAGAAACACAAGTGAAAAGATGCAAACAACATTATCTTTCTTCAACAAAGAAAATTCCTTCACTCCCTCAAAGATTCGGCTATTCTGGCTAAGGCTGGAGAAGATCAAAGATTCAATTGTCCGGGTAGGACAAATTCAAGCATTTGCCAACTACGAAAACCTCTTAAAACAAGTTTCAGAATTGCTGGACACAGATGATCAGAACACCATTTGGGCAGTTTTTGGATGTGGGACTTCTGAGGATTTTGTGAAGTTAGAAGGAAACAAGATCACTGAATTATTTGATTTGTTTCCTGTTTGGGCCGAAAAGGTTGCAGCATATGGGCTTGTGGGTGCGATTACAAGCGCTGGTAAAGAAGATATGAGCACGCTCGTGTGTGATCACACAACCATGGTTCCATTTGATGAAGGAAAGGATCTAGGACCTGTTGTTTGTGACACATGTAAGCGTCTGATAAAACCGTGTGTCATGTATCAGTGTGATGGATCTCAGTAGAATGTTACAGGTTAGAAGAAATGATTCGAAAACAAAACCATGTCAAGAATGCTGGTTTTTTCTTTATAGTTAACGTTTGTATCGAAACACTGTTGGGATTCTTGATTTGATGAGACAAAATAAATAAAAGAATGAAACAAAAAGACTTAAAAGCAAAGATGGAATTGTTCAAAAAGATGGAGGATTTGGAAGATTCAAGAAGATATGGTTAAAAGAATATTTAGTTTCCTTATTGTATTATGAATGTTTTCCTTGTAAACCTAGATGATCCCTATTATATAAAGAGACATTAGGTCATTAGTTTATGTGTGCACAACTACAAGATGTAGTCGAATTATTAAAGTGTGTGTGTCTAGACGTTTTGTCATAGAAAAACGTCTAGGGTATGTTTAGCATTAGCTTCAAGAATCGTTTGATTCCTTGTTATAGGTAGATAACACGTTTTATTATTCTTAATAAAATTGAAGGCTTGATTGTGGAAAAACCTTGTTCATAATAACGTTAATTCTTGTTTTGAATATTCCGCTTTCGTTATTATTGTTCCTAAATAATATGAGGTCTAATAAACCTCGAGTCATAAACGATCCAAGAACTAAGAAGGAGCTTTTAGTTCTATCAAACACAAAGACCCGTCATGATGCTTGAGCCATGAGCCTTGTGGTTCACCTTTTTTGCAGTATTGATCCATTGGCTCTAAATGTAACACATATCCATGTTTGGTAACCATTTTTAGAATCAAGTATTATATATCCTCAATTCAGTTATTCAAGTGTTTTTCTTTTGTTTTTGGAAATCCAAACGAACAAATTAAGCTGTAAAGCACTATAAAACACCTAGTGAAATGTAGCTTTTTATCGCTTGCAATTTCAAATAAATTTTGTAAAATGTACATACAAATAAGACCTACAACACAAGCCTAAGAACATGCCTAATGCATAAATCACTTGTACAATTGTATTATGTACTTTCTCTCTCCAAATTTCACCAATCATTTTTGAAATCAACCAATCAAATCATTAGGTTCATTTGTAGGCTTGATTAGTAGGCCTAACAATCATTTTTCTTTTGTAAAATGTACATACAAATAAGAACATCCCAAAAACTATGCAACATTTTTTTTTTCGAGTTATCAAAAAAAAAAACTGTTTCATTTTTGTAAGACTTTAAGCAGCAAAGAGCCAAAGACATTACAAAAGGTTCCAATCTGAATAACTAAAACGATATTGCATCATTTTTTACAGAAAGATTCAAATTAAAAAGTTGTCGCCCAATAAACAAGTTGCCCTCGTAGCTCAGTGGTAGAGCGCCAGTCTTGTAAACTGGAGGTCTGTAGTTCGATCCTGCACGGGGGCAACATTTTTTTACTTATTTTAATTTTATTTTTATTTTTATTTATCCAAGTCCCTTAGCTGTCCACCTGGATTTGAAAATGGGGATAGCTTGGCTACAATTATATATAGCCAATTGGCTACAAGAGTTGAGATCCCTATAGACCCATCATTGAGCATAGAACCATTGAAGCCATCCCAACCATCCAATCTAATTTAATCCAAAGGCTGAGATCAAATCATCTATTTACACTTAAAGGGCAAAAAAGTCAAATATATAAAACAAAAAAAAGGAACGTCATTCTTTTCCCTAATTAAAAAACACAAACACACTCAAACATCACAGCCATCATCACCGATCCACCATCATTGATCCACCATCATCACCAATCCACCATATTCACCGTCAAATCCGTCATCATCACCGTCATATAACAGTAAACATCACCGTCGATCCACATATAACCTTCAAATCCATCTTCATCACCATCAAATCCGTCGCCGCCGTCGCTCCGCCGCCGTACACCCCGATTCAGTTACAAAATTAATCATTTAAATAATGGATAATAATGATGTTGTAGTCGCGGTTGATGAAAATCGATATGAAGTTGAGCTTATGGTGGATGCTGAGGTTATGGATGAAGCTGATATATTGGTGGATGCTAAGGTTATGGAAGAAGAAAATATACATGTTATTCAAGGTAAATCACGTATGATTCAGCTAATTTTTTTGCTTATTCAGCTTTATTCTTGTTTTTCTGTTTTAGTTTTCTGTAACAAAGAAGAAAAGAATTACATGTGATTCTGGTAGAATCACATGTGATTCTGTTCTGAAATAAATAGAGTTTGATCAGATCGTTATGATGGATGAAGATGGGATTTTGTAAATAAATTGTTTTTGATTCCACCTACTAGCCTAATGGGCTTACTGATCTACTTTTAGAGGCTGTGAAAAGCTGTCAAAAGGTATTCTAAAAATTCTAAAAAAAATGGGAACAAGTGTATGAGCAACCAAATATTAAGTGTACCAAGTTTTAGCTTATGTGAGCTTGTATTGAGCAAATGAAAAATAGAAAACATGGGCTGTAAATGCAATGTGGGCTAATGATGCAGTCTATTGTATACTGATGCAATTAGTGTACTGAGGTGACCAGAAGTCTAACCAAATCTTTTTGTTCTGAATCCAATTCTTAAAGTCTTAAAAATTCAGTTGGGTAGGTTAAATTTTGAGTTCAAGTCCTTTGGTTGTATTTCATTCATTTGAATCTCTCTTCAACATGATCCTTAGGTTGATCGTATTTAGGATCTATGATAAGATGCTACCAAGTCTTTTAAAGATGAAACAAAGTTCAAGGATAGTCACATATTTAGGATCTGCCTAAATATTTAGAGAACACTGTAACCATACCCTTGGGTAGGTTAAAATTCTGAGTTCAAGTCCTATGGGCATCCCTGAGTGGATGTTCCAGCTGTAAATCATCCACTAAATGGCGTGATACAATTGTTAATATCTGTTACTTAGGAAGTCGTCCGACTATTGTTGAGGATCATGATTTTGGAATCTGATTACTGACTGGACATTTGTAGGGAAAGAAACGATCATATCTGACAAAGAGAAAGCTCCTCAATGTGATGGTGGAATGATTAGTGCCGAGATCACTAATCTTATTAACGAATCCAGTAAAAAAGTGACTGGTGGAGATGCAGTAACCAGCCTCAAGGAACAAAATGGAGATGCATTAGCGAGTACTTCCAACGACTCTAATAAAAGGAACAAACTACACTTAAGAATGTTATTGATGTTGCTGATGCACAACAAAAGGAACCCAGGTGCAGTGACATTTCAGTACCTCAAAATATCTAATTATTAGTCAATGTATATGTTGACTAATAGCGGTTTCAAGTCTTATCTGTATGCTAGAATCAAGTACTAATGTCTTTTAGGTTTTCCAGATTGGATGTTCCCGTGATAAGACCTAAAAGTTTGTCACCTGCAATGGAAGTTAACGAAGGAAACAAACGACCAGCTCACATATGTGACTCACCTGCAACAGAAGTTAATGAAGAAAACAACTGGCATATAAATCAACTGGCATCTAAATCATCTACGGAGTGTGATTAATCCAACATCCGAAGATCTGAAGTCGAGATCTGCAAAAATTAAGAATCGTAGACGTGCATTCATGGATAAGTTGATGGATGATGGAAAATTCTTTTCTGAGAATCGATAATTATTTGTAGCTATCGACCGTCGATATGCACGGATATTCATCTAGTATGATACAATAAGGCTACTACAAACTCACTATTATTCAAGGTAAATCACATGTGATTCAACTAATTTTTTTGCTTTTCCAGCTTATTTTGTATATTAGTAGATTCTGTTTTATCTGTGATTCTACAAGAATCACATGTGATCCTTGTAGAATCACATGTGATCCTTGTAGAATCACATATGATTCTTTTAGAATCATACACTAGAGAAAATTGTAATTTTTTGTGATCTAGGCCGCCCTGTGGCCACTGAAAACGCTTGTCAAACAGTCATTTTTCATTCAAAATCAAGTCCCGACAACTATAAAGCATATTGTATTACTGTATCAAGTTGCTCCTTTTGTGACTTAATGGTCTTGTTATTACAGGTAAGATTATGCTCATCAAAGATCTTGACACTCTCAAAGATCTTGGATGCTCATCAAAGATCTTGGATGCTCATCAAAGAACACCACGGTCTTCTTACCCCATGGGCCGGGCCATGTTAGAGACATTAGTGATCAGATCCGTAATGGTCTCATGGAAGGGAAAGTTGGTGTACATGTTGACTAAGTGTACATTTTTGCCAAATATCAGAGATTCTTCGTTTTTATATATGTTTCAACTTACTATACAATAAAAAAATAGTTCTGAATTTGTGGTTATTAAAGTGTATGGATCTTAGTTTGGAATATAGCTACTTCCTTGCTGGTTTATGTGACAGAAGTATTGGTTTATGATATCAAGTGCATATTGCTGTATTGTGTATTTATATGGGACTTAAGCTTGCCTACTAATATGGGGTTTATATAGACAGTTAACAGGTCTAAATGTGGTTCTTAATATTGGTCAAAGCGTTATGCTGTCTCGTTTCCTTCAATGCAATAAATTATTACTGTATCTTTCATGATTACATAAATTGCTACTGAAGTCATACTATATGTGTTTGACATACTCAACCTATTTGAACCCTCTTGTTTTAGTATATGGGTCAATACAGTTATAGTCGGATCCTTTTCATTGATTCCAGATTGCAAGCTTCTATTTGACTATTTGGGTCTTACTTCATATACCACGAGCTCATTTGGGCTTAATCGCCTGGCTTTGATTATGCAAAATAGGAGCCCCTGGTAACTACCCTTATGTTTTAGGCTGCTTCAGGTTCTGGTTGGTGATTTATTGTTACTTTTAGGATTGGCATTCATCAGATTTTCGCAAACAGTTGGAATTTATCATCGATTGTTTAAAACAAGTTGCGTTTGCTGTAATATTCATTCAGGCTATGGAAAATGTACCATCGATTGTTTAAACTTTTGTTCAATATACGGAGCAATTAATGGATTTTATATATTTTAGAATTTAACCCCAACTACATGTTCATGACTTTCTGATATGTTAAATTTGTATTTAGTTTGGCTGAAAAGTATTTGTATCAATGATCACTTTGTGAAAATATTTGTATCAACAATCATGTTTAAGTTCTTTTGAGAATCATATTACCATATAAAAACTTTTTGGGAAAAATAGTAAACAAACTATAATGACTGTAACATGATTGTGACTCACCTCAGCTTCAGGAGTAGTAAACCGACTTTGGCTAGAACAAATCATAAATATATATAGCATTTCAAAAGGATAAAAAAACACAGTACACCACTGCCATACTTCTACACTTGAAGAAACAAGTCATAACTTACAAACCAAATACAAGAAGAAAGATGCTTCATGGCATAAAAAGCAACTATAATCCTCACCAATCAATACCACTTCTTGTACAAGATAAAGTAGCCGAATACAAGGTAAATTTACTTGCATATTATTAAATGTTTTTTAGTTGATTTCCAGAAGAATCACATGAGATTCTGCTAGAATCACATGTGATTTCCAGAAGAATCATATGTGATTCCAGAATTAAAAAAGTTCTAATTTTATTCCCTTTCTTTTCTCTAATAAGGTGAAGGTGTTAAAGAGATTCAAGGGGAAGACGATTATGTTTTATGTACGAGTGATGATTCAAGGGGAAGACGATTATGTTTTATGTACGAGTTATGACCCAACTTCTTCTTCTTCGTCTTCTTGGGAATAATAACAAGATTGATCAGATGTATGATGATGATGATGACGACATTCCAAATCAATTATCACCATTTCTTCTTCTTCTTACATACACAAGAATAAGAAAAGAAATAAGTTAGTAATTATAAAAGGAAGATGAGGAATTGAAGGGAAAAAGAGACAGAGTGAGGCTTTATTCAATAATGTGGTTGCCTTTTTGCATTTTACCAACAAAACAAAATTTACTTTTAAGTAAAAATCATCTCCTCAAAATCAGTAGCATACATAGAAAGATTTAACGGCCTAATCTCAAGCTGAGTAGGGCTTTTCTTTAACTTTTTTAAGCAACACCTGTAGTCAGTCACATATCTTGTAGTTAGTCACATATAATCTGAATTGATTACTCTGATTTATACTACAAAATCACATGTGATTCAGAACAAATCACATGTGATTCACAAGAAATCACATATGATTCAGAATAAATCACATGTGATTTGTCAAAAACCTCATGCGAACTTCTACAAGGTACCAACTGAACCAGACTAGTGCATAAACCGAACCAGTAAATCCATTGATTAAGCGTTAAATTAAAACTGCATCAACACCTATCAGTAACTAAAAAAAGTTGTTGTCTCACAGTCTCATGCCTATTGGAAAACCTAAACAACTTTCCACTACTCTCAAGACGTACCTAAATAGCTAAAAAATCCACTCAAGTGACTTATGTGCATTAAAAATCGACATTAGGAAATTATCACCCGTTTGACTCATCAACCTGTTCCCATTTGAGCTAAACTTATTAACCTAACCCGAAAGAAACATCCTTTACTAACTTTTCAAGGCTAATAATAATTATACTAAATCCTGCACATAAAAGCACAAAGCACGAGCCAAAGAGTATACGCCCTTACCAACACTATAGCTCATAAAACTACAACAATCACAATAAAACAATACATTAATCAAATTTAAACCGAACGATCAATCACAATTCACTTTCAAAAACAAGAATTTAAATTTTTACTGACTTGCACATACAAGAAAAGTAGTAACCTTTACAACGAATACATCTCATTAAACCAATATATCAACGCTTAACTAATCAATCGCAAAAAATAAACAAATATATCAAAGCTGAATTATAAGATCCAAATAAACAAACAGATCATTACCTGGGAGAGAAGTTTTACGAGATTACAGAACCCATTATACTAGCCAAGTTTCCATAGTCAGGACTGGTATAAAAGTACTCATCCTCCCTCCGCCTTGCATACATCATATCAGTATTTTTCATAATATCAACAAAAAAAGAAAAACTAAAATAAACACAAACACAAACAAAATTGATTATTTACTAATTACAGTTGTTTATCTAATAAAATCTAAAATTTGAAATATAAATGAACATCAAAACAAACAAATCAACAATTATATCCAATATCTAATACTGTTAATCATACTAAATTGAAAAATAACAGTAATATAAAGAAAAAGATCAAAAAAAAATTACCGGCAACAGATAATGATTCGACCAGGATGAACAGATGATGATTCGACCTTAGATTTAAGCTTCCTCGCTGCTATTTCAGCTCGTATATCCATTATTGATGAAATTTGGGGGTAAAATTAGGGTTTGGTATGAAGGATTTAGTGAGAGAGATGAGAGAAATAAGTGTGTATCTATGTGTTTGTAAATGAGGAGAGATACCGGCTACCTACAATAAAATGTGGACGGGATTTGACCAAGATACCCCTCTTCAATAAATCACAAAAGTAAGAAATATATATCAGATTAATCTGAAGCGTTGGATAAATAGCGGATGGGCGGACCAGATGTGTTCAGCGGGTCTATACAAAAAAAGGGATCTACAAAGAACTTTTGTCTAGGCTACAATTCCTTCACAAAAAACACACTAGCAATAAATCAGGGACCCACAGAAAAGAATCAAGACCCACAAATGCCCACATTTATAGCACAAAATTGTAGCCAATTGGCTACAATTAATTGTAGCTAATATATTCCCTTTGAAAATTTAAGAAAAGAAAATTGTCACGTGAATCAACTAGGTAGTGGTCGGAATCAAACAACAAGGTGTAATCAGTATTAATGATGAATGTTCTTTCAATTAATGCTCGTGGGATTGGTGGCTCAAAAAAGAGGAAGTGGATAAAAAAACTTATGCTTTCAGCATGGAGTTTCATTTTTAGGAGTGCAAGAAACGTTAATGACTCAAGTTAAGCTCTTTCATTTGAAGTCTATGTGGGGAAATTATCAATTTGATTTCGCGTGTAGTACAGCTCGAGGCCATTCAGGGGGGATAGTTTCGTTGTGGGATACGGCAGTCTTCGTTAAATCTAACATTCATTGTGGGGTTAACTATGTTATAGTGGAAGTTATTTGGTCGGGAATTAGTGATAATTGCTTCCTCATAAATGTGTACGCCTCGCAAGATGTGGAAGCTAAAAAACGATTGTGGGAGGATCACTCGATACTTGAGTGATAAATCTGGACATTTATTTTATTTGGAGACTTTAACGAAGTAAGGTATGAGTCTGAAAGATTTGGGTCGCTGTTTAATTCTCAAGGTGCGAAAAATTTTAATGAATTTATTAGTCAGTTGGGTTTGCTGGATCTAAACATAGGAGGGCGAAATTTTACTTGGATGAATAAGATGGGAACGAAAATGAGCAAACTTGACAGGTTCTTGCTTTCTGAAAGCGTGCTTAATGCAGCCCCGAACATGGTGTGGTAGCATTGGATCGTAAGTTGTCGGATCATATTCCAATCTTACTTCATTCCAATAAAGTTGATTTTGGTCCCACTCCATTTCGATTATTTCATTATTGGTTAGAGATTGATGAACTTAATGATGTGATGGTGGATAGCTTTAATTCTTTTCAGAATGTTCATGGCTCGGCTTTGGTTAACTTTAAGAATAAATTAAAACACATCAAAGGGAGTTGTAGGGCGTGGCACAAGGAATTCAAAGAGAAGAAAAATGCTCGTCATAAAGTTCTATGTAGTAGTATGGGGGAGGTCGAGAGAAAGATGGATGAAAAATGTGCTTCCCAAGATGAGGTAGCTCAAAGATTGATGTGGATTAAAGAGCTTCAGGATATGGAGCGGTTAGAAGATCTAGACGTTACTCAAAAAGCAAGGATTAAGTGGGAGGTATAGGGTGATGAGAACTCGGCATTTTTTCACGGTTTACTGAAACAAAGACGTCGTACTCAAATGGTACAAGGAGTGATGGAAGATGGTGAGTGGCATACGGATCCTGGAAGAATAAAAAATGTGTTTAATCAGTTCTATAGCAATAAATTTGCTGATATTAACCCGTGTATTCCATCTCTTGATCAGTCCAAATTCACACAGTTGAATGAACAGGATGTTGTTTTTCTTGAAAGGTCGTGTTCTCTTGAAGAAATAAAAAATGCGGTGTGGAGTTGTGGTAGTGAGAAAGCTCTTGGACCTGACGGTTTTTCTTTTAAGTTTATCAAAAAGTATTGGGAGGTAATGCAATATGATATCTTCAATTATGTGACGGAGTTTTGTAATCACAGTAAACTGCCTCTTGGATGCAATGCTTCTTTTATATCTTTAATTACAAAGGTTTCGAAGCCTATTTTTGTCAAAGACTATCGTCCTATTTCATTGATATGTTTACAACATAAAATCATTGCAAAAATGTTGGCATTAAGATTGTCGAGGGTTGTTGGTAAGCTGATTAGTAGTGAGCAATCGGCTTTTATAAAAGGGAGACAAATACTTGATGGACCGCTAATGGTAAGTGAGGTTATGGAGTGGTATAAATCGAAGCATAAGAAGTTAATGGTGTTCAAAGTCGATTTTGAAAAGGCGTATGACTCTTTATGTTGGGAGTACCTTAATTATGTTATGATGCAGTTCAGGTTTGGGAGTCGTTGGAGAAATTGGATTAGAGAATGTTTGTCCTCGGCCACATTGTCTATTTTGATAAACGGGAGTCCAACGGATGAAATTTTGATGTATTGAGGGTTACGTCAGGGAGATCCTCTATCTCCCTTTCTCTTTATTCTTGCAATGGAGGGGCTTCATTTATCAATTTAAAAAGCTGTGGAAGATAAACGGATTACAGGGGCGTTTGTGGGGGAGAATAAATTCAATATTTCACACTTATTCTATGCGGATGATGTTGTCTTCTTATCAGAATGGAATGCTAGGGAAGTAGATGGTATTTTACAAGTGCTTAATGATTTCCATGCACAATCAGGTCTTAAAATTAATATTGGTAAAGTTGAATTTGTATGGAGTTTGTATTAATATGGAAGTTGTTTCTAACATGGCACGTGCATTGATGAACTCAAATAAGTACATTTCATTATCATCATTTATCCTATTTATTTGAATTGTTTTATTATATTATATATGAAGAATCGATATATTAATGTTTACTTTAGTAATTCTCAGGTAAAAACAAGCATTATGTGAAACTTGACGATTTTGGACTAATTATGGAACAAAACAAGCGAGATGTCAAAAGTCTACTGAAATCCAGAAGATGCACCGTATCTCACTCAACAAATACGACGCAATATCATACTTAGATGAATTCGAAGACCATTGCCTGACTTTGAAGAATGCGCCGCATGCAATTCTGTCATGCGCCGCATATAAAACTTTGGTCAAAGAAGAAGATCAAGCTCGTTCTACTCCAAATACGCCGCAATATACTTCTAACATACGGCGTATCACTATCAAGATTTTACCAGTTACAATCCAAGACAGCTAAAGTACATGCGCCACATACAAAGATCAAGTTACGCCGCATCTGAAGACGGTGTACGAATATTCCAGAATATATTAATCTTGGACCCCACGCGAAGTTAAGTCAATGCGCCGCATCTATCAACTCAATGCGCCGCATCGATCCCTCAGACAGAAACTATAAATACCCCAAGGTCAGACGAATTTAAGAGACCTTTTGTATAACCCTAGAGCCGAATCCAGACGACCAAGCAGCACAAGACACACCTCAAACAAAGATACAAGAGCTGTAAGAAGGTCCTGCATGTATTCAATTCATTAAGTAGTTTTGTTTTATTGTTTTAGTATGCTTTAATTCATCAGGATACAAGAGCTGTAAGAAGGTCCTGCATGTATGCACTCCCCTTAATATTGCTTTCCCATTAATTAAAGTTTATATGTTGATGTCTTTGGTGACTTTTATTAGTGCATTGATAACCTCTGTGTCTAGCTGAGTCTTGCTTGGGTCGCCATGCCCCTTCCTCGCCTATTTATTCTAGCGTCTCTAGAAAAGTAGGATAGACATAAGTAATCATTAAGGGTTTACTCGCCGATAAGATTAGAGCCAACGAGAAAGGTTTAATTATATACACTTCATATAAAACTAGCAATAAAACAAGTGACAAGCTATTTAATTATCAGGACAGGTCTTCTTATTGTTTCGAGTATCTATCTGTGTACGTGTGTGCTAATTGCTGATTCGTGCTCATTAGTTTAGTTTTCTATTTAATTATAACCAAATTGTGCCAATCTCTCAGGCTGAACCCCCTTGCGTTAGATTAGGTTGTATAACTAACTTAGGATATTAAAATACTGATTAAAATAACTAGATAATACGTTCCACTCTTAGTGATCGACACTCTGCTTACCATTATATTCATACTGACCGGGTACACTGCTCGTTAAGTGTGTGTGTTATTGATAAGTCGGCTAAATATAAATTTAAAACTTGAGTAGGCATTAATACTGCTAAACCGCAACGACACATCACGCGCATCAAGTTTTTGGCGCCGTTGTCGGGGAGTGAATTGTTATTATCTGTTAATTTGATTAAGTATTTTAATTAGGTTTTTCTTTTTAGTTTTTTTTTTTTAGATTCTAACCACTAACCCTGTTGTATATTAGATAGATTGCATTCATTGTATAATTTGCATATTTACTGTTTTTGTGTGTTTTTGTTTTCTGTAATTTTTGTTTCTTTTTGTTTGTTTTTCTTTTTTCTGTATTTTTCTGCATTCTGCTGTTGTTGTATTGTGCTGATACAAACGATACGGCGGAGCTGTTTTCACAGATACGGCGTATTGCGTTTAATTTTTATAAAATACAACGCGTTTAATAAATTCGAGTACGACGCATCTTTCCCCAAGATACGGCGTATTCTGTTTTTAATAAGAAATTTTTCTAAACGCTAACGCCATACGACGCATCTGTTTTAACAGATACGGCGTATTTTCTATTTAAATTAAAAACAGTTTTTCGAATTATTAAACAGAAGCGACGCATCAATCTTTATCGATACGGCGAATCTACTAAATCAAAAATCTTGTTTTTTGAAACGTAACGAAAATACGGCGCATTAGCTTTTGTTAATACGACGCATTTAATTTTAATAAATATAATCGATTTTTGATAATTTAAACTTGATACGACGCATTCTAATTCATAAGCGGTGTATATGTTTTCTGAATAAAAGTCTGATTAAATTTTAACATAATAAGATACGGCGTATCCAACTTTCTGGATACGGCGCATCGTTTGCAGATATCAGCAACTTTTATTTTTCGTATTCCGTTTTCGTTGTTAATTTTCTGATATCATACTTTCTTGAACATACCCTACTGATGCTTTTGTGATGATTTCAGGAAGTGCATGACCAGGAATTCAACTAAGAACTTGATTAAACCTTTCGAAGATCCTGAACAAGCCTTACATTCGCTTAAAAGGCTTTTCAACACAAAAGGCTTTGAAATTTCAAGTTCGTTCGAGCTTGATTACTTTTCTGAAGAGAAGGAGAAAGAAGAAACAGAAACAATGACGGAAAACACTACTATGGAGGAATACATGAACAAAAGCCGTGCTGATTACAGTTCAGGAGTTGCTAGACCGAAGTTTGATGAAAAGTCAAAGTTTGAGTTGAAGGGTCAGTTTCTCAAGGAGCTAAGAGAAAATGCTTTCAGTGGAACAGAACATGAAGATGCTAATGAACATGTTGAAAAAGTCCTCGAGATTGCAGATTTGTTTACTACAGAAGGAATCTCTGACGATCAACTTATGCTAAGAATCTTTCCAATTTCGCTTAAAGGAGCTGCTAATAAGTGGCTAAGGAATGAACCTGCTAGTTCAATCACAACATGGGAAGATTTGAAGAGCAAATTCCTGAAAAGATATTGTCCACCTGCTAAAACTGCTAAAAAGATGGAGGCTATCAACAATTTCAAGCAAGAGCCTGATGAAACTCTTTATCAAGCTTGGGAACGATTTAAAGACTTATTGATGAAATGCCCTCAACATTATCTAAATCCAATGCAGGAGATAATATTGTTCTATCAAGGATTGGACGTGCCTACTAGACAAATCTTGGATGCTAAGGGAGCTGTGCCTCAAATGAGTGCAGCCGATGCTAGAAAAGCTATCCAAGAAGCTGCTGATCACTCTCAAAAATGGCACGACGGAACCTCTACTAGATCTAAGAGCAGCACTAATTTTGACGGGTTTGCTGCAATTCAAGCTCAATTGGATAAAATTAGTAGAGAGATGAAAAAGCGTGATGAGAAAGTTTATGCTGCCCAAGTTGGATGTGAAAAATGCGAAGGACCTCACTACACTAAAGATTGCCCTAAAATGAATGAAAGTGAGACTTTTGAAGAAGCATACTACACACAATTTGGACAACCATTCCAACCTTCAGGAAGATTTAGGGAAGCTGCTCCGGGATACTATCAAAAGAACAACTATAATCCCACTTATCAAGAAAGGAGGCAGACTTTGGATGACACTCTAAAGCAAATTATGGCCGATGCTGCTAAAAGACATGAAGAGAACACCGCTATGATCAAAGAAATCCGAGCCTCAACGGATACTATAACAAGAAATCAAGGAGCTTCGATCAAAGCATTGGAACAACAAATCGGACAAATGAGCAAGGTTCTTCAAGAAAGGGGATACGGAAGTTTACCTAGCTCAACTGAAACTAACCCAAGAGATCATGTCAAGGCCATATGCACTACTGAAGAAGTCACGCCTAACATACCTTTTCCTAGAAGATTGATGAATGGTAATGATGCTGCAAAGCCCGAATTTTTCTTTAATTCTTCAATCAGTTTAAGGAGGTTACTCAACGAGAAGGCAAAGATTGAAGAGGAGATCAAGGCTACAATGAAAGAAGAGAGCTCTGCAACCGACTTACGTGCCTTGCCTCATAAAGAAAAGGACCCAGGAAGTTTTACTTTACCTTGTTCAATTAATGACATATCTTTCAATAATGCATTAGCTGACTTAGGAGCTAGCGTTAGTGTTATGCCCCTTAAGACATTCACTACCCTAGGACTAGGAAAATTAGCACCAACTAAGCTGCTTATTGAATTGGCTGATAAAACGGTAAAACGACCTGAAGGGGTTGCTGAAAATGTGCTAGTTAAGATTGAGAAGTTTGTTTTCCTCGTAGACTTTGTTATATTAGATATGCCCGAGGATGTTAAGATTCCTTTAATCCTTGGAAGACCTTTCTTGTCTACCGCCCATGCTAAGATTAATGTGTTTAAAAGAAAAATCTCATTAAAGGTAGGGAACAATAAACTAGTCTATAAGTGCCAAAATCCTGCTAAGAGCATAATTAGAGGCGTCTATGTGCTAGGATTAAGAGAACGTATGGACCTCGATCTAGAAGCTAGGCTTATGGGAAAAATATTGATTCAAAACAACTCAACTAATCCTAATCATAAGAACCTCGAGGAATTTATTGACCTTAATGTACCTACCGAACTTAGGCGTGATATTGTTAATGATTCTGATGATGAGTGGTATGATTGCGAAGTGATTAACAAACGTAGGAGAATAGTTGAGAATACAAATTTGAATAATGATATGTTTATTGAACTACCACCCCACCTTTCATATTTATGCCTATATAATAATAAGAATTTCCCGTCTATCATTTTGTCATCTCTGCCCGAAAGGGACAGAACTTTGTTTATACAGATATTAAAGAAGAATGGCGTGGATACTAAGGACGAGCAAGGAGTGTGCAATATTACTGGACTGGCGATGAGGGAGCGCGATGCTTCCGACTCTTTCAGTGATCGGTATTAAGGAGCTGAACGTGAGTCTAACTTGAAGACTCTGGAATATAGACAAGTGCTGACCGGGAGACAACCCGAAGGAAAAATTTTTACTTTTCTGTTCTGTGTCGAGTCTGTCAGACCTGCAGAAGATGCGGCGCATCTCCATCATAAGACGCGACGCATCACCTGCACTGGTCATATCTTATTTCATTTTCTGCATTTTTATTTTTGACTTTAAAACTTTCTGTCAGTTTATTTAATGCGGCGCATCCCTGGTTAAGGATGCGACGCATCTTTTATTCTGATTCGTATTTATTCCAGGATCGATACGGCGTATCTTCTTCCATAAGATACGACGTATCGACTGACCTGATGATTTACAGTTTAATTTTTTAGATTTTATTTTTACTAACTACTAATGTATTATGCAAGTTTGAACCTTCTTAACTCAGGTGTGTTAAAGTCTAAATGGTATTATAGATTCCTGCATTTTTGTAGATACATCATTTATGAAGCTTAAACGTTCTCATCCACAAGAAAGTTGATTTTTGCTCTTATACGAATAATGGAGGATCATACCTAGCAAATCTCAGGGGAGTTTTTCTGTTCTAATTCTTTTATTTTCCAGTTTTTAACCTTTGACACAAACAACGAGGACGTTGTTTAACTTAAGTGGGGGGATGGAGAATTAGAACACTTACTTGTCCTAAACTTTTTCAAAATATGCTTAAAATGCACTTAATATATCAAAATTTAAAATTTTTTTAGCATGTTTTTGTTTAAAGTCTAAATTACATAACCGCACACATAACTCTATTCTTTCAAAAATATTAAAACTTTAGTGTGTCGGTGACTTGTAAACTTTAGAACTTGGCTTGTATACTATTCGAGACCACCATAATGAGTATTATCTATATAATTGGAGTGACTTGTCTAAATTGGTAAATTTCTAGGATTACACCCAAATAGCCTTTATATGTTATGTGATATTAACTAACTACACTGGTTAGTTAACCCCCGTATAAACCCTTTGTTTACTATCACTTTTAGAGTAAGATACCCCTAGAAAAACCCTCAGAGCCATTCCTTTCGTTTCTTACACCTTTGTTATAATGTTTCGATACACCCTTACACCTTAGCCTACCCTGTAGATTAAAATCCGTGGTTAATTGCTTTAGGCAAAGTGTGTTTCCTTACATTACCTGTGTTCGCGTGCGTAATTCATTATCTTTGATTAGGTCGGGAAATTGCACAATGCAATTGGTATGAAAGTAAATATTGTATAACTTTTAGTTTATTTTTCGTGTGTTTGCTACTTTCACTATTACAGTTATTTCTGAAAGTATGAAGAGTATGGAAAAATTATCCGGAAAAATAGTGATAGAAAAGTTGTGAAATTTTACACATATATGTTGATATCAAAAAAAAAAAAAAAAAAAAAAAAAAAAAAAAAAAAAAGGAAAAGTTGGAAGTTTGTTTTAACCAACTTATGTAAAGTTTTGTATTAAGTGGGAGATATCACCACTATTTGTTGTTGTATATTATATTTATGGATTGAATGGGAGTTGGCCGTTATGGGAACGCCAACTAAGGTTATTCTTTGATTGAGATTTTGTTGATTATAATTCGTGTCTACCTAAAGCGTGTGTTTCAAGTGTTAAAGCGTGAGTTATTCAATGATATGAGTCTTATTCATGGGATGGTTGGGAAAGTGATTAACCACACTTAGGATTTAAATTTATCTGTTTTGTTTATTTTTCATTTTACACCAATTTGTATCCCAAATATTATCCATACCCTATATCATTCTTCATCCAAACCTTTGATTTATTGAGATTAGGGATTTGAGAAATCTTAAGTATCGTAGTCGTGGATTCGGCTATGTATTTATGATTTTGTCGCCCTTTTTGATATAATATTATTGGTGAAGATTACTTGGTCCTATCTTTAGCCCATTCGAGTTAAGGAATTGAGCAATTGCAAGTATCGTGGTCGTGGATTCGATCATGTATTTGTAATTTTGTCGCCTTTTCTGGAATATGAGATCGATAGAGATTAAAAAGGATGATCAACCCTTAACCAACAAACCCTTTTTACCGCTTTAGACTTGTTACTCCTTGGCTTTAGTGGGGGAGATGCGTATACTTGCCTAGCCTATGATAGAATATTCGTCACGACTAAGCAACTAAACGATTTAGAATTGTTTTACATTAAAAATTATTTTGGTTTCTACTTCGTTAAGTGTTTGGTTGTGTGATTATGACAAAACGAATACATGCTTAAATATAAAAATAAATCATAATATCTTTTAGGATACAGTTTCATATGATTAATTCTAAGGTTTACTTGGGGACAAGTAAAATTCAAGTGGGGGGATATTTGATGAACTCACATAAGTACATTTCATTATCATCATTTATCCTATTTATTTGACTTATTTTATTATATTATATATGAAGAATCGATACATTAATGTTTACTTTAGTAATTCTCAGGTAAAAGCAAGCATTATGTGAAACTTGGCAATTTTGGACTAATTATGGAACAAAACAAGCGAGATGTCAAAAGTCTACTGAAATCCAGAAGATGCGCCGTATCTCACTCAACAAATACGACGCAATATCATACTTAGATGAATTCGAAGACCATTGCCTGACTTTGAAGAATGCGCCGCATGCAATTCTGTCATGCGCCGCATATGAAACTTTGGTCAAAGAAGAAGATCAAGCTCGTTTTACTCCAAATACGCCGCAATATACTTCTAACATACGGCTTATCACTATCAAGATTTCACTAGTTACAATCCAAGACAGCTAAAGTACATGCGTCGCATACAAAGATCAAGTTACGCCGCATCTGAAGACGGTGTACGAATATTCCAGAATATATTAATCTTGGACCCCACGCGAAGTTAAGTCAATGCGCCGCATCTATCAACTCAATGCGCCGCATCGATCCCTCAGACAGAAACTATAAATACCCCAAGGTCAGACGAATTTAAGAGACCTTTTGTATAACCCTAGAGCCGAATACAGACGACCAAGCAGCACAAGAAAAACCTCAAACAAAGATACAAGAGCTGTAAGAAGGTCCTGCATGTATTCAATTCATTAAGTAGTTTTGTTTTATTGTTTTAGTACGCTTTAATTCATCAGGATTGATGGGCTTGTGTCATGTGACTACGGAAGATCATGCACTCCCCTTAATATTGCTTTCCTATTAATTAAAGTTTATATGTTGATGTCTTTGGTGACTTTTATTAGTGCATTGATAACCTCTGTGTCTAGCTGAGTCTTGCTTGGGTCGCCATGCCCCTTCCTCGCCTATTTATTCTAGCGTCTCTAGAAAAGTAGGATAGACATAAGTAATCATTAAGGGTTTACTCGCCGATAAGATTAGAGCCAACGAGAAAGGTTTAATTATATACACTTTAATAAAACTAGCAATAAAACAAGTGACAAGCTATTTAATTATCAGGACAGGTCTTCTTATTGTCTCGAGTATCTATCTGTGTACGTGTGTGCTAATCGCTGATTCGTGCTCATTAGTTTAGTTTTCTATTTAATTATAACCAAACTGTGCCAGTCTCTCAGGCTGAACCCCCTTGCGTTAGATTAGGTTGTATAACTAACTTAGGAT
Organism: Artemisia tridentata subsp. tridentata; assembly: GCA_021014915.2. NCBI lineage: Eukaryota > Viridiplantae > Streptophyta > Magnoliopsida > Asterales > Asteraceae > Artemisia > Artemisia tridentata. The sequence continues at coordinate 269,643,872 of CP139501.1, read as the reverse complement.
ATTAAAATACTGATTAGAATAACTAGATAATACGTTCCACTCTTAGTGATCGACACTCTGCTTACCATTATATTCATACTGACCGGGTACACTGCTCGTTAAGTGTGTGTGTGTTATTGATAAGTTGGCTAAATATAAATTTAAAACTTGAGTAGGCATTAATACTGCTAAACCGCAACGACACATCACGCGCATCATGCATCAGGATGTGCACCTGGGTCTTTACCATTTTCTTACCTAGGTGTCACAATGGGAGCTAATATGGCATGTAGAAGTAACTGGATATAGTGTTGCAACGCTTTCGTAATCGGCTATCTTATTGGAAAGTGAAGATGTTGTCTATAGGGGGGAGGCTAACGTTGATCAAGTCGGTTCTAGGGAGCTTGGGTATTTATCTAATGGCTTTATTTAGGGTACTAGATGGTGTGCAATCGAGTATGGAACAAATGATGTCTCGGTTTTTTTGGGGGAGTCAAGAAGATGAGAAAAAAATAGCTTAGGTGGCGTGGGATAAGACTCTAGCGTCCATGGATAGAGGTGGGCTGGGAATCGGCAGTTTGGCTTCGATAAACTTAGCTCTCCTTCAAAAGTGGAGGTGGCGTTTTTATAACGAAAAAGAAGCTCTATGGTGCCGTGTGATAAAAGCAATTCATGGAGAAGATGGAGGAATTTAAAATAGAGATGATCAACGTATAAAAAAGGGTACTTGGGCTCGGATTATTGGTTCGGTAAATTATCTCCATGATAAGCAAATCATTTACTATAATACAGTCAAGTATAGGCTTGTTAGTGGGGATAAAATTTGTTTTTGGATGGATACTTGGATCGAAGAGCAACCATTATGTGTTCGGTTTGATCGTTTATTCAGATTTGAGTTAGACCCTAACTGTAAGGTGTGCGAGAAATGGGGTGATGGAGGTTGGATATGGAATTGGCGAAGAGTTGTAAGGGGCGGCATCGAACAAGAACAACTCGAAAATATATTGTCAATTTTAATGGCCATTCGGTTACAGGAAGGTAATGATTATCTTTGTTGGTCTTTGGATGGTCAAACGGATTTTACGGTTGCAGGCACTCGTCGGCATATTGATGCATTTTTACACATAGGTAGAGATATGGTTACTTTATGGTGCAACTCAATTCCAAAGAAGGTTAACATTTTTGCATCGCGAGTTATGTTGGATCGATTACCTACTCGGTATAATCTATCGCGTATAGGATTGGAGATTGAGTCTATCTTGTGTCCCACGTGTGGAGTTGGTATGGAAACCATGTCGCATACATTGTTCGCTTGCTGCTTTGCAAAAGAGGTTTGGTCTCATATTTAAAGATGGTGTAATGTATCCATGTTTATTGGTGAGTCATTTTCTGAATGGTGGGAATGGTGTGATTCGAATCCAACTAAAAAGAACCGGAGATATAAATGCACGTAATTGGTCTAGCTGCATGTTAGATGATATGGCGGTACAGAAATTATGTGTTCTTTGATGCCGGAAGGATGCATAAAAGAGATTTAGTAGATAATGTTATTTTGTTGTCGTTTTCTTGGCTAACCAATCGGAACCAAAAATATAAGGTTTAGTGGGTTGATTGGCTTAAGCATCATTTGTAATGTTTTTTAGTCTAGTTTTTTGCTAGACTCTCGTAATGAAATGCTGTTAAAAAAAATAATAATAAAATAAATAAATAAATAATAAAAAATCCTTGAATCATAATATTATCTAAAGTTATATCAGAGTTGTTTAATATTATCACTTGTACATTTTTTATTTGTTTTGTGAAAGTAAAATTCGAGCTCAGTTGAAACATACTCACGCTTACGTGTATCGAATCATGTTGCTAATCAGCAACTTACGTCAAAACAACATTATAAAATCGAAACAATACCAAGTTGCATTATAAAATCCGTCGTTGCTAAAGGTCATCCGTCGCGAGAAGTGGAAATTGGTGTAGTGAGCTATGTTGTTTTTGTACTTATATACTCCGTAGCTAGTAAAAAAAGAGTATTTATAGACTCTTATATTAGATTATTCTACAATCATATATACAAACACGTTACTAAGCTAGTCTGTATCTTGGATTTATGTTATGAACTGAAACTATTTTATATGCATGTACGGTTAACAAATTGATTAATTAATTAAGAGCTAGAAGATAATTAAACGATGATGATGTATATGCATGAAGAATATAATGGAGAAAGAATCAAGAATCTACACCGCAATTATAGGACCGATTTTATTAATATCCAATTATCCATTTTAAGGCTTGCCCAAAACCAGCGGCCCAATACATAAACCATGTACTCCCAAATGGTTTAAGAAAGACAACCTCACCTTATTTTCTTAAATAGAATACATAATACTAGTATTAAGTATTAACCAATCTTTGTATGTTTGTTTCAAACACTGTAATACCTCTATCTCTACTGCATATAACGAATCTATAATTATGCTTAAAACTCTAAAAATGAGAAAAATATAATTACTAATATACCCTCAATTTCAGTTAATATTATGTATTGATATGTTTTGTAGAATCTCATCTATCTCATTTAATGGTGTTCTATTCGGCTGTATTAATTAATATGTCATATTCTAAAATCAACACCTTTTGCACAATCTCATTAATGATGTTAATTTCGGCATTTCGGGGATCATAAGTTTTAAATTTTGGTGCTTTTAACTAGTTAACAACTTTTTAAAGTGTAACCATGACAACTTTTTATGAATGTTGTTTTCTGAAAAAAGAGTAAACTTTGTTTATATTAATGCCAACATAATTGCTTCCTTAAAAATCATCTATATATGCCCCATTATTCTTTTAAGGAATCTCGATCTCGCAAATGAATTATGTAATGGCACGAAGTTGATATATAAACGTTTTGCTCATAATGTCATCAATGCTAAGATCTCTCTCGGGCAGCACACATGAATTATAGTGTTTTTCTCGAGAATTCCTCTTGCTCCATCTCAAGAAGGCATGTTCCCTTTCAAACTAAAGTTAAAACAGCTCCCCGTGTGACTTACTTTGCAATGAATATCTATAAAGCTCAAGGCCAAACTATTCCAATATGGGTGTTTATTTGCCGGACTCAGTTTTTTTGCATGGTTAGATTTCTATTGCGTTGTTTAGAGTGATATCACGTATAACTACAAAACATATTAGTGAAGTCTTCCCAAGAGTTCAATTAAGAAATAGTCTAAACCTCAAATGTTGTCTATCAAGAAGTTTTACGTGACGAATAGCGTGTATTGTTAATTATTTCAAAATTTTTGTAATGTTTCATTTTTAGTTTCACTAAATGTTTTATACGTTCTTTGATACATTTTAAAATTTGTTTTTTTAGTTAAATTATCGGATGTTCAAACTTTTTCAAGTACACTTTGATTATTTTCCGTTATGTGCATACACGCTACACGAAATATTTAACAACAATATCGCAACTATAATTGTTTGTCGTTATAAAATTCTAATGTTATGCATATGTAATTATAAAAAAAAGCGCATATATGAATATTTCTTGTAGTTTCTTAATCAAAAGTTCAAAACTATGTCTCTCACCTATACCAATCTTGACATGTTTAAACAGTTGACCAACTTGTATGTCTACATCCGCCATTCATTGACATTCAACACATGTTTTGGTTATTTTTTAATTATTCATATTTACAATTGACTGGTCACAATAACCTCTTTTTTGGGATAAAATTAGAGACACAACTTAGTTATCTCAATATTTTTTTCTTGCCGATATGGTTTAAAAACACTATGCTTTCGCCATTGCATCTCACCTGACTAGCTAAATCTGAATTCTTAGCTTTAGGGCGAATGCTATAGTATCAAGTATGTAGGAACTTGATAAAAAAAACAAATGAGCAAAAAACATGACCGTTTTTGTAATTTACCTAGTTTTGAAGTTGACTAATGAGATAGATGAAGCCAAAAGTTGAAAATTTGGAGATTCAAGTTAACTACAGATCGGGCTTAACAAGTTAACAAAGGTGAAATTTGTCACTATCTAATTGATATCTATAGTTTTAATCAAGTTGCATTTGAAAGGTACCTTTTTTTAGGTAGAATGGTGGTAGTTTTAATCAATGTATCAAGCATTAACTATTGATTTTCCGACAAAACAAATTAATGAATCTCTTACCTTTAGTTTATTTTGAACATAATGAATCTCTTATAATTGACTTGTGCTTATTTTCACTTATCCAAATAACCGTATACTTGGGAATATTAATAGTAATGTGATGAAAATAATCATACTTTGATGAATTCTTATGACTAAGTTTCACACTAATATTGATTACCAAAGCTTGAAATTGCTAATGTTTTGTTCAATTTCTAACTATACTCGTAATTTTTTACGTACAATTTATAAACAATTTGTCCAACCAAAATAAAATACAGTCGTTTTTCTTTCAAACATGAATACACATCGACTACAAATTAAGATTCAAACCTTCTATCGTACATATCTTAACAACTCCATTTGAACTTTCACTAAACACTCGTACGTTAACTCCATCTTTAGACTCGAATGTAGTTTCGAACTGTTCCACTACAAGTGATCGTACCGGTCGTTCATACCCATCCAACACTTTCAAGCAACAAAACTTCCCTTGATAATCACGTCTCCAAATCCTAACAGTCCGATCAGCAGACCCACTAAACAACAAATCACGCACATTTATCAAACAAAGTATCGCCTTAGAATGACCACGTAACACCCCATTCAACACCATACCACTAGCATGCACTTTACTCCACACTAAAATCACTTGATCACTAGCCCCGGAAAACAATACCGATCCATCATTATTCAATGCCAACGCATTCACACCCGCCGATTTATGTTTTTCCAACGTGGCAATTAACTCATATTTCCATGACACATTTTCCCAAATTTTTACTTTTCCATCTGCAGACCCGGTGAATATTTCACTGTCGCCAGACACAATGACGTCATTAATTGCGTCATCGTGTGCTTTTATACTTTGCACACATCTAAATTCACCTAGGTTCCATATTTTCAAATACTTATCCCACGAAACCGAACATATCAACTTTTCATTAATCACTGCGAGGCGTGAAACAACGTCATAATGCTCGATCCATAGCTTTTTTCTATGTCGTCTAACTTTTACGTAGTTTTTTGGTAAAACCGAACGTAGCAACCGGTCTTCTAATGTAGGCAACGTTGCAATGTGTTTTTGTTGTTTATTGTCCCCGAGTTTCCATACTCGGATTTTGTGGTCTTGATGAGCTGTGAAAATGCGTCCGTTACAAAATGTAACAGACTTAACGGACCCGGATGACGTTCGGGCCACGTTGAAAGTGTCGACTAAAGTGAATGATGAGGTGTCAATGACGTGGATAATGTTTCCAATGGCTGCATAAAGATGGTTGTTATGCATGGATAAGTTTAGGGTTCCAGTGGATAGTTTATGGTTAGGAAGGTCGTAGGTGGTGGTGGTCTTCGTCATTGGTGGTGGCCGGAGCTTCATTTTCCGGTGAGGGTGGTGGTTTTTGTCTTTTGAATGAAACATTGGACAAAGAAAGAAATATATAGGCTTGAGTTTGAAGAGTCAATATGTATACAGTATATATGCTAAAAATGGATTAGATGTTCATTAGTTTTTTAATGATTTAATTACTTTGTCATAACTTTTTTGTCTTTTTGGAAAAGATGTATAGCCACTTGAGTTTAGTAGTGCTGATACATAAACATTTTACTAGTAGTTGTTTGATAAAGGCTTTTGGATGCTTACGGATTAGCTTATGTTTGCTTTTGGATACTTACGCATGTCCCTCCCTGATTTCGATCTTAGCGATTTCTCTAACAAAGACACCGCCCCCTCCTAAAGCCCAAAATGTTTTGGCGTGTGGCTTATTTAGTGGAATCGTCCAAAGTTTGGGAGTGAAGTTTGATTTATCCCCTCGACAAAAAGCAGTGTTTGAATGTCTCCGAGCTCCTCATGCTCAGAATTTCGTGACGGTTATCCCCATTGAAGGACTAGGCCAACATATGTCGGCTCTGGAGTACCGGACTATCCTTAAGTACCGGCTAATGATCCCTTTGTTTCCGGTTGATGAGCCTTGCCCAGTCTGCCGCAAGGTTTGTTTAGATTCTTTTGGCGATCATGCGGTCCATTGCAAGGAGTTATCTGGTTTCAAATATAGGCATGATTTGGTTAGGGATGTCCTATTTGATGTTCTTAAACGAGCATGAGTTTCTTCTAAAAAGGAGGCCCCCGTGAACTTTCTAACGGATCCGCTTGAAGGGAGGTCTACTTTACGGCCGGCTGATATACTTGTGTTTGGGTGGGCCGGGGGGAAACATGCTTGTGTGGATCTTACTAGGGTGTCCTCTCTTGTTGAGCTTAGGGATAATGAGTTTGTTGCGGGACAAGCGGCGTTGAAAGCGGAATCGAGCAAAGTTGCTAAACACGAGAAGGCTTGTTTAGAAAATCAACACGTGTTTATCCTTTTTGCTTTTGATACATTTGGTTTTCTAGCTCCAGAGGCAGGGGAGTTTTTTACTAGGGTTCAACGGGTTGTGCAAAGTAATTTTTCGACCGCTAAGACACAAAATTTCATTTTTAGTAGGATTGAGTTTGCAATCCAAAAGGGAGTTGCGGCGCAACTTGTTGCTCGTTTGCCGGCCATCTTATTGTAATTGATAAACATTTAATATCTCTAATTAGTTTTAGAGAACTACTGTAATTAAACCTAAAAAAGTGTGACCAATTTGATGATTAAAATCCGTATGATAGCAAATAAAACCAACGGAAAGTTATCACGCAGGTTAAATTAGACACTTTTTTCCAATTCTACTCAAACAATTTAAACATTTGAAGATAAAGTAGAACTTTTGACAATTACCGTTCAATGTTGCCCCACTTCCCCATCAACATATCCTTATCTCAATGATTTTCTTAGTTTTGGTTTTGTTGTGGCTAGTGTTCGAGGTTGGTCATGCAAGTTATTGTTTATATGTGTAGAAATGATTTGAATATATATCAAATATTATATCACAAGAACTGCATATTAACATCTTGTTAGCAATCATGACTTCAAACGGTGTGTCATAGGCAAAAACTAGGCAAAGTTGGTTAGTCATTCATAACGCACGAGGGCACATGACACTTGTCATTTAGAGTCGACACTTGTGACAATGTGCACTATATAAAAAAAGTCAACTGAGGCAGTGACCTGACTATATAAAAAAGTCAACTTGGCACTGAGCTGAGTTAGAGCTCGGGAAACATGTTGTGCATGTTAGTTAAACTCAAACCAAAGTAATAGTTGGATAAATCTTCTTTATTCGTGTTTAAAATTTAACCTCAAATTTGTGGAATATATGATTTTGGTTAAAGAGCTTATATATAACGGATATAAAATATCCATAAAGACGTTCTAGAGATATCAAGTCAGGCTAGAAAGGCTGAGGTGTTGAACAGCTTCGGTATCAGTTAAAAGTTAAAACTATGTTGAGAAATGTACAATTAAATTCGAGTTTGACCATATTGGGTACTAATCTTGTCTGTAACAGTTTTATTTATAAAAAAAATAGTTGTACATATTGTTGTGAGCAGGGCCGACCTGTTGATTTTGAAGGCCCCGTGCCATTTTTACGATACGAATCTTACGACCACGAAAAACTTAAATATGCAAAAAACATATACTCAAAAAGTTACTTATATGTAAACATAAAATATAACAGTGTATAACATGTATTTATCATATTAATTTTATAGAACCACGTTTAAAGCTTAAAAGCACCAATTTTTTAAAAGACGTAAAATTTAAAAATAAACTGGACTGATTCCAACAATTTTATTTAGACATGAAATGAAAGTGTAAATTTGGTGAACCCATGTGACATGTGTACTTGTTAATGAATAAAACTAAAAGATTAGGATAAAAGTGTAATCTTGATCAACCATAGGGTGTAAAGTAAATCTTACCCATAGGTATCATCTTCTTCAACGTATGAGACTCTGAATTCACTGTAAATATGCTTTTTCTTTTTTCTTTCCGGAACGCTTGAGATTAATCTTTGTTTCACTCAAATAGCGTCAAAATCTTATGATCCAGATTATATTCTTATTAACTTTTCGCTAAACCCCATTATAAATTAGCCTTACAGTTACAACTTCGGGGCCCCCGAAAATTTGAAGGTCCTGTGCGGTTGCACAATCTGCACACCCTAAAATCCGGCCCTGGTGTGACTTGTGAGTTTGTTAGTGTGTTTTTAAGAAAACTATACCAATATCCGCGTAAAACGACAGTGGCCATTACTCAAACTATACGGATTCAATTTGTAGTCATTGTGAAAAAATAGTTTATGAGTTATAAATGAAATATGATAAAAGTTTGATTATTAAACAATATATAAAATTTTAATTTAGTGATTGATGTTGATTTTTAATCAAATGTATTATAGAGTACACATTACTCAAATTTAAGGATTTTAAGTTTAAGGAAAAATTATACATGTATTAGTATAAGAGTATAGATATAGTCATTTAGAAAATGTCAAAAAAAAATTTAACATTTTTTAAATACAAAAATTTGTAAGGGTATGCATATGAGTACATTTTTTATTTTTCAGGCTTTGACACGTTTTTTTGGTTTAATCCAACATTTAAAATGCTTTTATTTATTTTTTTAACCGAGCACAACAATAACAATAAGATTGTACTTTTATTCTTAGTTATATGTGTCGCTGAATATGATTGAGAGATAGTTACCATCGACAAAGGACATGAATTTAAAATGGGATATGTTATTGGTATCTTTGATTCATCCTATTTTATCTTCTACCATTTTCTTACTCTGTTTACACTATAATACAATTTTTTTTATTAGTTTATGTGCTGTATTTTGACTATTTTCTGTCAGTTTAATACTTTTAATTTATTAAACTTTATGTTTTTTGTTCCGTACTTTAAGATTTATAGTTTTTTAATATAAACAAAATTATAAAAGTTAAAAAAAATGGAAAAAACAAGGGGTACAAATTACAAAATAGCTTTTTGGGTACTTATAACCACACCCATTTAAAATTCTTGCTTTTTGGTTTTTAAAGATTAGTTGCGTTCTAAAGTATTGCTTTTTGTATCTAAAGATAAGTTACATTAATTTTTTAAGTTTTCAAGCATTTTAAATTTTTAAAATTCAAGAAAAAAAAATACACCCTTTATATGTGTATGTTTGGCAAAATTAGTTGTAACTATAAACTATAAGCTGTAAGCTGTAAACTATAAAATTGTTAACATGAGCTACAAGCTGTATTATTTTTTCAATAAAAGCATTTGGTAAGTTAGCTGTTAAATGTAATTATAAGATGTAAAATGAAATAAAATGACATATTTATAATTATAAACAAATGTTTGAAGGGTATATTAGTAATTTAAAGTTTTAACAGCTCCAAGATGTTTAAAAAGCTTTATGAATCAGCTTTTCATTTAAGAGTTATTTGTTTAAAATAAAAGCTTAAAGTTAATGTATCCAAACGGAGCTTTTAGTTTAGAAGATATTATTTTTGTAACAAAAAGGTAACAGCTCTCCCAAATAGCCCCTACCAAACAGGCCCATATGTATTATAGATAGATGGTCTCTTATACACTTGCAGTAGATTGACTATACATGTAGAGCTCATTTGTATAATTTTGATTTCATACTTGCTAGATAACTTATGACCTGTTTGGTTTGTAGATGAGTTTATGATTAGTATTTGGATTTGAATTTGAATTTAAATTATAATTTTGATTTCGATTTGATATAAAAGAGAGAAAATATATTACTCCCTCCGTCTTAAAATTATTCTCTCATATTGACTTTTTCGGTGTTTACTTTTCAACTTTGACCTTAAGTATTTTTGTTTATATTACATAATACTTGATACAAAATATATGAACGGATTAAGTTTTAAATGTATTTTCATTTGTGCAATTTTTATAAAAATTGTATGATACAAACAAAATTATTTATAGTCAAAGTTGAGAAAGAAATACCGAAAAAAGTCAAAAGAGGACAATAATTTTAGGACGGAGGGAGTATAATATAAATACGTTATTATTATAAATTTATATGAGAATAAAAAGATATATATTATATTGTTTCTTAAGTTAAAATAAGAGAGATGTAAACAAGCTTATAAAATAGGTCCCATTAAACAGTTGAAAACCAGACCATCCAGTTTTACAAAGGGCTAATGATTTGCACACTCTCATTTTTTTTGCACACTCTAAACTGTACTATAAGCAATTGTACATTTAACATATACTGCTTTTGAAGATTATACATTAGAGTGTGCTGATCAAAAGTAAAAATGTGTCAATCAACACTCTTTACAAAACGCCTCATTTTTATGTGTAAAACACTAATATTCAACATTGGATTTTCTTGTTAAAAAAATCATAAGATTTTAAACAAACAACTTTTTCCTCTTTCATCCCATAAACCAAAGTCAAAACCCTCGAAACAAGCATACCATTAATACTTATTAAATTAAATTTAGATTAAATTACATCGTTCGTCCTTTTGGTTTACGTTTACCGACAAGTTTCATCATTTGACAAAAAAAAATGCACCATCCGTCCTTAAGTGAGAAACGTTATGTATCGTTGATCCTTCACTTTAACGGTCACACTAACTCTCGTTAAGTCTACGCAAGCAAGGGTATTCTCGTCTTTTTATCATTTCTCTCTTTACTTCATCTTACTCACTTACCATCACCAACAATACCTCTCCTTTTTAACAAATTTTTCCTACCACTATATACAAAACCCAATCTTTTTAAATTCATCTAAAAAAAACCTTCATCACTATTCTCACTTCAAATCATCAAATACCAAAAAAAAAAAAAAAAAAAAAAAAAAAAAAAAAAAAAAAAAAAAAAAAACACCCATTTTCTCACTTTATATTCACTTAAAAACACCTATCATATCATCATTATTCTCACTTCATCAAATATTCACTTTATATCATTATTCTCACTTTATATTCACCTAAACACGCCCATCATATCATAATTATTCTCACTTCACCAAACCCTCTGCCACCAACCCATCCATATCTGATCCCGCTTGCAGCAACCGGACTCATCACCACCACGACCACCATGTAGATTTGCTGATGGTGGTGGTTTCCGGTTCGGCCGACAGTGGATTCACCATTTTAGTTATTGAATTTTTTTGAATTTTTTTTTTTTTTTAACATTTAGGTTATCGAATTTGTTTTTGGTTTGTGAAATTGATTTGGGTTTTAGATATATGAGTTTGATTGTTGAACTTGTTTAGTTTTACGGTTTCATAGAAGAAAGACGGCGACAAAAGGTATGACGCCGTCATCTGAAGTAGATGCAGCAGTGGCGGTGGTAATAATGGCAATGGGTTGTTACAGTTGAACTTGTATTAAGAACTTGTGTCATACTATGATGAAACGATTTGGGCCAAAATTAACTTGTGTTAAAGAAATGATTTGGGCCAAAAAGTTGTTAACAAAACTAGTGTGTATTAGCGTGAAAGACAATGAGGGCGAAATGTATTGGTTTTCTTTTTCCTCTATCTTGATCCAAGGTGTTCCCAAAGATGACTTGATTTGGGGTTTGTTAGAAATTTCAGTTGTTTAATGAGATTTATGATATTCAAGTATTAAAACATTTGGGATATAAATTGTGTTTATTGTAAAGAAGTAAGTATGTGTGTTTATTGTAAAGAAGTAAGTATGGTGGTCTATGATGCACGGGGACGCGGGATTGGGTGGAGTACCCGTTCCTGAAGCGCCATGGGACGGCGGCGAAACGTTTCCGAGAAGCTTCCGAATATGGGGGACGGTTCATGCTAAGTTTCCGATACGTTTCCGAATATTTTTAGGGCTTAAACTGTTTATATTCCTTATCTGGCCCATTAAGAAAAACCTTTTCAAATTCAGCGCTCTTATATATCATCAGCCTATTCATTCATCATCATCATCGACGATCAATTCCCTCTGTCTCCTGATCAATTCATCATCATCATCGAAGGAAGCATCCTTTTTCACTATGATTTAATGATTTGTTTAATGGATGTGCTGTGTTGGTTGTTTTAGTGATGGGTTTATTGTTAGAGTTGGTGTATGAAAATGAAGAATTAAGGTTTGTTGTGTTGAAGGGGGGTGATGAATGTTTAATGATGGGGAAAATTGCAGTTTAGTCAAAGGCTATGTTTGGCGCGGAGCTTTTTGGGGCAATGAGCGGTGAGAATGAGCTTTTTTATTTTGATGTTCGTTTGGTAAGGGAGCAATGAGTTGTAGCAATTTTTTAGGAAAGCTTTTTTCCCAATGCTTCCTTTTGAAGCTGTGGATATTTACAGCTATGTTACCAAACGTTTTTGGGCCTGTTTGGTAAGGGCTTTTTAGGGGAGCTGTTAGCTTTTTGTTACAAAATAATCTCATTTAAATTAAATAGCTCCGTTTGGATACATTAACTTCAAGCTTTTATTTCAAACAAATAGCTCCTAAATGAAAAGCTGATTCATGAAGCTTTTTAAACATCTTGGAGCTGTTAAAACTTTAAATTACTGATATACCCTCCAAACATTTGTTTACAATTATAGATATGTCCTTTTATGTCATTTTACATCTTATAATTACATTTAACAGCTAACTTACCAAACACTTTTATAAAAAAAAGATATAGTTTGTAGCTCATGTTAACAGCTTTGCAGCTTACAGCTACTTTTGCCAAACATACCCTTTATTTAAAAAACAGCTACTACTCACAGCTACTGCTCACTGCTACTGCTACTTTTACCAAACACAGCCAAAGGCTAGAGATGAGATGGTGGATAGTTTATAAAACGTGGCAGCTTGGGAAAGAAGTTACAAGCATTTATTGGGGTGGTGACATGCCAAACACCTTAACGTGGCTTCGGGCCTTTACAAACATGAAGAATTAATATATTGTTTTATTTAAAAAAAATAATAATAATAAAATAAACCGACGACATCAGAAAACTGGTTTGTGAACCAGATTTTAAAAACGATTTGATTATTGATAATTAATTACTTTGAAAGATGTAGTTTTTTTTTGGAGTTTACACTTTACATCAATAGTATTTTGGAATTTGTTTAATATTTTTTTATTTTTTCATGTTTTTTATTGTCATCCCTGTGCCGTACCCGTATCTAGGATTTTTTAGTTTTGCCGTTCCCCGTACCCGTATCGTCCTCGTACCCGTCCCAGTGCTACATAGATGGTGGTGTTTGTGTTTGAACGTGATGGTGGTTATGTTTTGAAGATGAAGGTGGTGATGGGAAGAGATGGTGGTGGGTGGATATGGGGGGTTTGAATTTTGAAGATGAAGATGATGATAGAGGGCTTGTGTGGGGAGAGGTAGTTGGGGTTTTAATATTATTTCTTTATTTGTTAGTCTTTACAAGAAAAAGAAAAAATATATCAAATTTACCATTATACCCTTATTTGGATATCAAGTGGAGTGACTTAACGGCTGTTAATGGGGGCTGTTAGAAGGATGGACCAACGATACATAACGTTTCTCAGTTAGAGACGGACAGTGCATTTTTTTTTGTCAAATAACGAAACTCCTCGGTCAACGCAATCCATAATCATAATTTAAGACAAAAATTTCATGAAATATTCCTAAAATTTTGTGTTTATAATATATATAATTTGTAGATTTGTATAATATTAAAAAGGTTATTAAGAAAATGGCATTATTGTAGGATCTTATGATCTCAATCCGATATTACGATCACGATCTTGTAAAAACGAAAACGATCTTTGGTAGGATCCCGATCTTGAAAACCTTGACATCTACAATTGGTTTGTTATATGAAGTTATAATGCGTAGTGAATGCTCAAAGTGTTTCTGTTTTACTGTAGCTAATGCATCATGGAAACAAAATTATATATCATGACTCCGTGAGATATATAAGTTGCCAATACTCTCTACCTTGGATATGCCTTTTGTTTGATCATATTCTGTGGTAGTTTAGTCACATCACAGACTAGCTGAGAAACAACTTAATTTATCAGACTATTCATGTTTTACTCTAGGGTAGTTTAGTCGTATCACAGAGACTCGTGAGATATATAGATAGCTAACTCTTGTATTTGACTGTTGGTTTGTCATATTTCGGGGGATTTATCGTATCACCTAGACAGCAGTTGCAATTTCAGGTAATTTTGACGTTGTTCTTCAGTTGTATTCCGTTAAAATTGATTATACTCTCGTTTTTTTATGATATGATTCCAGTGAAGTGCAAATATGTATTTGATGGTGCATATGGTCATATCGTTTTCGTGGCACTTATCTGTTACTTTGCACTGTTATCCTTCAGGGAATATTACTAACGTTCATGTATAACAAGCATAACTGTATGCTTCTGGCAGTGGCGGATCTTGAAGGAAATTGTGGGGGGGGGGGGGGGGGGGCGGGGAAATTTTTTTGTCCTATTGTTATATTTCGGTTAGTATATTAGAGTCTTCTAATTCGGGTCGGGTCAAACAAAAATAACAGTAAAAATTTAAGTTTTCTTCATTCATTCAAATTATCTTTCTTACACATAAAAAGTAAATAGTTTCTAACAAACAAAAACTAAAATAGATATGAAAATACTGATAGAAAATGTGTGTACCGGGTAGCAGAGTTACAGATTAGCCTTACGAGGTCTAAGATCTTTGAAAGCATCGATTATCGACATGGAATCAATCTTTTCAGCAATTTCTCTTTCTATGTTAATCACCAAGCTATCCGCGAGATACGAATCTGACATCTTATTGCGAAGGCGGGTCTTGAATATTTTCATGGCTGAAAAAGCTCTCTCAGTTGTTGCAGTAGAAACGGGAAGTGTCAAGATTAACCTGACCACTCTATGAACCAGATAGTACGTTTCATGTTTTTTAGTTTCCACAAGACATTTGCATAAATCAGCAAGAGTTGAAACACCACTTAGCAAGATACTCTTTGTCAAATTATAATTAAAAGTCTCCAATTGATATCTTAACTTAGTTATCTCATGCTCCGTAAAATCTTCAGGATAATACTTCTCAACAAGAAGACAAATATCATCAATGTTAATCTCTTTTGAAACCAAACTCGAACTAAGAGATAACAACTCCATCGCGTGCTCATTGAATCTACTATTCAACTCATTTATCTGTTTGTCCAATGTGGTTGTAAACAGATCTACTCGGTAGTAATGTTCAAATGTGACATGAAGATCTGTTTTACGAGGCCGATACCGAGTAGATGTATATGGAGCATTCATATCCGGCATGTCTACTTGATGCTTGCTACAAAAAAAGGTCACTTCTGCAAGTAATTGATCAAACCCATTGTTTCTATAATTATTGAGACTGACCTTTGTTGCTGAAACTAACTCCATGGCATTAACAATATCTTGGGATTTCTTTTGTATTTCTTGAGAAAGTGTATTCGTTTTTCCCATTAGTTCTTTTAACATGTGAAGAATAAACACAAACTCAAATGATTTCATGTGAACATAACCTGCATCAGCATTTCCCCGTTGACCAGCAGTAGTATGAGATCTATCATCAATGATTCCCTGAAGCACAACACGAGTGACAACAAACATCTTAAGTAAACTACAAACAGAGTTAAAGTGAGAACCCCAACGTGTATCACCAGCTCTTCTTAACGTCCCAACTTGACCACAGGGAATAAACTCAAATACTCAATTAGGGCAAAAATAAATTAGGGCAAAAACAATTAACTTAGCAATAAACTAAATTAGGGCAAAAACAATTAACTTAGCAATAATCTAAATTAGGGCAAAACACAATTAACTTAGCAATAAATTAAATTAGGGCAAAAATAAAATTAATTGCAAAAATAAAATTAAACAAACCTGGTGAGTGGTGACTCAGTGACTGGTCGTGGTGGACTGGTGTCTGGTGTGGAAGACTGGATCCGGTGACTGGTAATGGAGCAGCGAGCAAGACTGCAGGAGGCTTTTTTTTGTTGTGTGTTTTTTTTTTTTTTTTTTTCTTTCTTTAGTAAAGTAGTACAGTAATATAATAGTTAATAAAGTGAGATGAGAATTTATGTTTCCCGCTTTTAGAGGAGGTAGGGCCATTTCTTTTCTTTTTTAATGAGGTAGTGGAAATAATTTAAATGTATTGTTGGCTATGAAAATTGAAAAGGTAAATTTTATTAGACTTTTAGACTTATTAAAATATAAAAAGTTTTTATGAAAAATAATCAGGGGGGGCCGACTTAATAAATATAAATTTTTTCGAACGAAATACGGATAAATTAGCACTACTGAGCGAAAAAACGGGGGAGGCCCGCCCCCCCCCCCCCCCCCCGGCCCCAACATAAATCCGCCCCTCGCTTCTGGTTCATGTATCTTTTATCTCCTTATGTTTGATCTACAGTGTCTATACAGAGATATGCTCTCTGTTCCTATAATATATTGGCATCAATAGATAGTGTCTCTCCCGCATTACACTACTAACTTCAATCCTTATCAAGAAGTTGCCTAACTGAAAGTTATCATGAGCACACAGCATGAACTCAGGTATGCAGTCTTTACACACTCGAAAGGTGTATTTTTCCTAGCACAGACAAATTTTCTGCTAAATATAGAAAGTTAGCTCCCCAAATATAGCTCACTTTATCCTTAACAGTCATATTATTGATTATATCTGATGAAAATAAATTTCAAAATGATGTAAATAATCACTTTGATAACAAACCCCTCATTTCATCACACTATATAAACTCGCACAAGCTTATTTCCTACATCAAACCATTCAACTATTTCCTCTAAACATGGATATCGGGAAGATTTTCTTTTTCTTTATAGCTCTTTCGTTTACCCTTTTCATATCAGTGTCGAGTTCCATTGACTTCACTGAAAGAGACCTGGCCACAGAAGAGAGCCTGTGGGACTTATACGAAAGATGGAGGTCCCACCACACAGTCTCAAGGGATCTTGGTGAAAAGAGGAAACGATTCAACGTGTTCAAGTACAACGTTCAATACATTCACAGAGTTAACCAAATGGACAAGCCTTACAAGCTGGGCCTCAATGAGTTTGCTGATATGACCAACCATGAATTCAGGGCTGGTTTTGATTCAAAGATCCTCCATTTCAGAATGCTCAAAGGCGAAAGACGCCAAACCCCATTCATGCATGGCACAAAAACTGATCTTCCATCTTCTGTTGACTGGAGGAAAAACGGAGCCGTCAATCCTATCAAGAATCAAGGCCGATGTGGTATGTTATATTAAATGTCCCAAAAAATGTATATATACAAGCACAAATTGGCTCGTTTGACCCGTTAGAGGCTCATAATTAGCCCGTTAATGAGTTTTATTTGCCACCTCAGCTCGATATTGAATCATTCTTTACCATGTGATACAGGTAGCTGTTGGGCATTTTCGACCATAGTTGGTGTGGAGGGCATCAACAAAATCAAGACGAACCAGCTAGTTTCTTTGTCTGAGCAAGAGCTTGTTGATTGTGAAACCGACTGCAATGGATGCGATGGAGGGTTAATGGAAAATGCATACGAGTACATTAAGGAAACCGGTGGGGTAACAAGCGAGCAAACTTACCCTTATTCTGCACGCGGTGGTCGTTGTGATACATCAAAGGTAGCCAAAAAAAAGGGTTTGACATTTTTGGTGCACCTGGATCATTAAAATATTTTCGTCTCAAATTTTTTATCATTTTGTAACAAAAAACAAAAGACTCTTGAATACTCGCTTTCAATAATAATCATCTAATGAAAATGGTGAATTTATGTATAAAATGCTATTTCTACGTAGATATGATGTTAAGATAACCGGTTACAAATTAAACAATTTTTAATGCGGCTTTTGTTCTGCAGAGAAACTCACCTATAGTGAAAATCGATGGGTTTGAAAACGTGCCGGTGAACGACGAAAACGCATTGAAGAAAGCCGTAGCCCAACAGCCAGTGTCCATTGCAATAGATGCTGGCGGTCTTAGTTTCCAGTTATACCGTGAGGTAAAAAACTCTCTTTATAACACTTACATCTGTATTACTGTATTAGCATACGCTAAAGATTCATGATCGTGTTTTTAGGGTGTTTATAATGGACATTGTGGCACGGAGCTGAACCATGGTGTGGGAGCCGTAGGTTATGGAACGACTCAAGATGGGATCGATTATTGGATTGTGAGAAACTCGTGGGGAACTGGGTGGGGTGAACAAGGTTACATTAGGATGCAGCGTGGGTTAAATGCACCCGAGGGGTTGTGTGGGTTAGCTATGGATGCGTCTTATCCTATCAAGACATCATCAGACAACCCCGAAAGTGTGGCTAAAGACGAGCTCTAAAACAAGGAATAGTTTAAAACGGCCTTAATACGCTTATGTAGCTGTTGTGTTTCAGTTCTTACTGTTTTTCTAATGATAATAAGAAAGCATGAATAAGAAAGTACGGTTAAGTGCTGTTTTGTCATTCTTATAAAAGGTATTAAGTTGATAAATTCTAAAGTAATGTTACAGGTTTACTATGTTTTAGTTCGACATGGTGTTTGATTTTTGACTTAGTTAAGCTTGCAGGGTCTAAATTTAACATCACATTACGTACTTTTCTTATCAAGGCAAGACACCAATACAGTATCCATGATAAGATCAAAATAGACTCGTATTTAGAACAAAGTACCATGCTCACAAAAATGTCGAGCAAACTAAAGAAGATGTGAACCATCTAATGTGGAACATATTTTGTTAAGGAAATGTGATGATCCATATTGTGACTTAAATACTATACAAAAACGTTTTAGCAAATCGAACCAACTTTATATATAAGTGTTAGTCGTATATAATTTAGTGACTTGGGCTTTATTTTGTATGTTATTGTCCAAGCCCTCTGGCTCGTCTATCGTTGCCTCGGCCCAACCCACTTCTCGTGGCCCATCACCTACAACCTCACAACAAACTACAACCCATTTCATCCGATGGTCACTCGCGCTCAAGATGCCATTCACGCCCAACCCATCACCAATAACCCACATTCTCGTACTCACCTAATGGTCACTCGCGCTCAAGATGGCATTCGTAAAACCACTCAATGTCTAAACCTTCACACTTCTCTTATCTCATTGATTCCCAGTCTCCGTCTCTTGCTTTAACCGACCCTAATTGGCAATATTCTATGTACGACGAATATAACGCATTAATTAAAAATGGTACTTGGGTCCTGGTTCCTAAACCCGATGGTGCAATCATTGTTCAATCATTATGGTTATTTCGGCCTAAGTATCACGTTGATGGATCACTAAGTGGGTATAAGGCCCGACTGGTTGGCAATGGTAGTAGTCAGCAACTTGGTATTAATTGTTATGAGACATTTAGCCCTGTTGTCAAACCAACCACCATTCGCATTGTTCTTAGTCTTCCATTGACCAAACACTAGCCCATTCATCAGCTTGATGTTAATAATGATTTTCTTAATGGTGATCTTCCCGAGACAGTTTATATGTATCAGCCCCCAAGTTTTTGTGGACTCTCGAAATCCTCATCATGTATGTCGTATTGAGCGACTGTTATACGGATTGAAACAAGCTCCTCGTGCTTGGTTTCAACGTTTTGCAGCTTACGTCATTCGGGTTGGATTCACTCCAAGTCGACGTGCTTCATTTTCTATTTATTACCAATCTGGCACCGACACAACATACTTATTGATTTATGTGGATGATATTGTTTTCACAGCTTATTGTACAACTTTGCTATAGAAGATTATATGTCTTTACACGGGGAGTTTGATATGACGGATCTTGGTGCTCTTAATTATTTTTTGAGGATCTCTGTTACATGCATGTTTCTTTCTCAAAAATAATATGCTATGGAACTTCTTGAGCGTGCACACATGCTTAACTACAACCCCACTCGGACTCCTGCATGCACTGAGTCCAAGCTTGGTCCTGAGGGGACTCTCATCTCCGATCCTACTTTGTATCGTAGTCTTGCATGTAGATTACAATATCTCACCTTTACTCGTCTTGATTTATCTTATGGTGTGCATCAGATATGCTTCTATATGCATGATCTTCGAGAGCCTCATTTGGCGGCTCTCAAATGCATTCTTTGGTATATCGAGGGGACTTTAGTGTTTGGTTTACAATTATATGCTTCATCTGGCTCTTATCTTGTGGCATATTCGGATGCTGATTAGGTTGGTTGCACAGCTACTCGCAGATCTACATCACGTTATTGTGTGTTTTTGGAAACAACCTTTTCTCGTGGTCTTCTTAATGATGACGCACTCTTTCACAGTCTAGTGTTGGAGCTGAATATCAGGGTGTTGCTGAGACTGTCTGGCTTCATAACCTACTTCGGGAGTTGCACACACCCTTGTTATCTGCTATTCTTGTGTACTATGATAATGTTAGTGTTGTTTATTTAACGACCAACCATGTGCAACATCAGCGGACGAAGCACATTGAGATTGATATTCATTGTATTCGTGATATGGTTAGCATATGAAATGTTCGTGTTTATCATGTTCTATTTCGCTATCAGTATGCTGACATCTTCACCAAAGTCTTCCATCGACATTGTTTAAAGATTTTCGTTATAGTTTGAGTGTTCAGTCTCCTCCTGTTGAAACTGCATGAGAGTGTTAGTCGTATATAATTTAGTGACTCGGCCTTATTTTATATGTTTTTGTCCAAGCCACTTGGTAGGTTTTTATGTATCTATATAATAATGTATTACTAATTGAGATCAAGAAAATTACTAATTTAATAATAAGATGAAATGAAATATTTGTAATTAAATTTAGTATTTCTTGTCCTTAGTTATTTTTTATTTTCACAACATTCATTTGCAAGCTTACAAGTTACAAGTTTACAACTTATTTTAAAAAAAAAGAAAACATTTGGAACGAGAAATGCTAAAGTTTTAGTTCATAGATGCCTCTCTCTTAGCCGCTAGGATCTTATCCTTGATACTCGACTCTATGGTTATACTCATGGCTTTTACTTTCCTAGGCTTGAGTCTTTCCTTCCTACTCAAAGCATCAGCTACTACGTTCGCCTTACCTGGGTCGTAGCGAATTTCGCAGTCATAATCGCTAAAGAGCTTAATCCATCTCCTCTGGCACATATTCAACTCTTTTTTATCAAAAATATGTTGGAGACTCTTGTGATCAGTATAAATAATACTTTTCGTCCCATACAAGTAATGTCTCCATATCTTGAGGGCGAATACTACAGCGCCCAGCTCCAGATCATGGGTGGTATAGTTCTTCTCATGAACCTTCAGTTGTCGAGAGGCATAGGAAATCACCTTACCTCTTTGCATTAACACGCACCCAAGGCCTTGACATGACGCGTCACAGTATACTACGAAATCTTCGGGTCCATCGGGGAGGGCTAGGATTGGTGCATTACACAGATTATCTTTCAACTTCTGAAAGGCACTCTCTTGTGCTTCGCCCCAATCGTATTTCTTGTTCTTTTGAGTCAGTGAGGTAAGTGGTTTGGCAATCTTGGAGAAGTTCGCGATGAAGCGTCGGTAGTAACCTGCCAGTCCTAAACATGATCGGACTTCTGTCGGGGACTTAGGGGCTTCCCAATTTTTCACTGCTTCAATCTTGCTAGGATCCACATGAATACCATCTTTGTTAACCACGTGTCCAAGGAATTGGACTTCTTGTAGCCAGAATTCGCACTTCGAGAGTTTGGCGTACAACTTCTCCTCCTTGAGTAGCTTTAGGATTATCTTCAGATGCGTTTCATGTTCCCCTTTGGTCTTGGAATAGATCAAGATGTCATCAATAAATACGATAACAAATTTATCTAGGTATGGCCTGCATACTCGGTTCATCAAGTCCATGAAGACCGCAGGCGTATTTGTTAGTCCAAAAGGCATAACCATGAACTCGAAATGAGCGTATCGAGTCCTGAACGTGGTTTTTGGAATGTCATCTTCGTGTACTCGTAACTGATGGTAGCCGGAATGAAGATCTATCTTGGAGAAGTATCGTGAACCTTGAAGTTGGTCGAATAAGTCATCAATTCTCGGGAGAGGGTAACGGTTCTTAATGGTTAGTTTGTTCAGTTCTCGGTAGTCGATGCACATCCTAAATGAACCATCCTTCTTCTTGACAAACAATACCGGTGCTCCCCATGGCGAAGAACTAGGTCGGATGAAACCTTTGTCTTGGAGTTCCTTGAGTTGATTAGACAACTCCTCCATTTCAGTAGGTGCCAAGCGGTAGGGAGACTTTGCAACCGGCGTTGCTCCAGGGATTAGGTCTATGCGAAATTCCACTTCTCATGTAGGGGGTAATCCGGATAAGTCGTCGGGAAACACTTCTGGGAAATCTTGAACAACTGGGATACCTCCTAGTTTCTGCTCGTCTACTTTCATGCTTGTGAGGTGCTTCACCTTTTCTTCAAGTCTCTTTCCATAGACCTTAAGTAACTCACCGTTCGGTAGTGGTATTCGGACCATCTTCTCATGGCACACTATTTCAGCCTTATACTTAGCAACCAGTCCATACCCACAATCACATCGAAGCTTCCGTGTCCGAATGGTATTAGGTCGATGCTAAAGGTATGGTCTTCTAATTCTAATTTGCAGCCGCGAACGATCTTATTGGTTTCCACCCGTTGGCCACTTGCTATTTCAATTTCGCAACTAAAGCCTAAACTACTAGTTTCCATATCTAACAGAGGCATGAATTTAGTGGAGATAAAACTATAATTGGCACCAGAATCAAATAGCACAGTAGCATAGTGGTCGTTTAGAGAGAACGTACCCGTCACGATGTTCGGGTCCTGGCGCCCCTCTTCAGCATTCATCACAAATACCCGACCATGAGCTGGATTTCCATTGTTTCCACAGTTTGCATTGTTTTCACCAATTGCTAAAGTCTGGTTTTGGTTGTTCTTCACTGGTCCCCGTGTCCTACCTAATCTCAGGCACATACTACGAAGGTGATTAGGGTCTCCACACTCATAACAAGCTCTAGGGTTAACGACATTAACTGGTGTCACTTGTTTAGCCACTACCCTACAATCCTTTGCCATATGGCCACCTCGTTTGCAATTGAAACACACTTGGCATGGCTTTGTCTCTGGGTGATGGTAGTTACATTTTGCACACTTAGGGTTGGAGCCTTCATATCCTCCCTTGCCCGAGGTTTTTGCCACAAATCCCTTTCTCCATTTCGCCTTCTTGTTGTCACTATTTGCATCTCCTTGCTTACTTGGCTCACTCACAGCCTTTCTCTTATCACCACTCTTAGACGATGTCCCATTCCTAACCATCTCATCTGTTAAGGCTGCAGATTTCAGTATCGCACTCTGGATAGTAGCAGGCTCAGTCGCTTTCACCATCCCACGAATTTCAGGGACCAACCCATAGATGTACCTCTCAATTCTCTTGGATTTAGGAGTGACCATATGAGGTACTAGTCTAGCGAGCTCATGAAACCGATCCGTATAGGCCGTATGACCAGTTCCTACCATGGTATGGTGATAGAACTCATGCTCTAGTTTCTGCATCTCATTATCTGGACAATACTCCGCTTTTAACAATGCCTTAAAGTCATCTCAACTTATCCCCATGGCAGCTTCCCTGCCCCTAGCCTGAATTTGCGTGTTCCACCAGGTCAACGCTTTTCCAGTCAATGAACAGGCAGCAAACTTCACCTTCTGATGGTCCGGACACTCACTTATGTCAATCACTGACTCCATCTTCTCGACCCATCGAGTATAAGCTATCGCACCTCCGTTGCCATCAAAGTTCACCGGTTTGCACGCGGTAAATTTCTTGTAATTACATCCCTTGTTACCATTGTTATGGTTCCCATCATTGACGTGATCACTTCCACCGTCGTTGTCCGCTTGGTTATTCCCACTCACGTTGTTTCCTTGGTTGCTGATATGGTCGCCAACTTGGGTGACAATAGTGGGTAGCAATTCCCGTAGTTGTTGAGCGATAATGGTAGTAACATCAGGAGTCTCATTGCCGGTATCGTCGCTTCCCATGCCGCGACCTCCTGCCCTACCTCCTCATCCACCAGTCCTTCCACCCCTCGGTGGTGGAACACCTTGGTTAACTCGAGTCGACCTTCTTGGAGGCATGATTCTACAAAGTGGGCATTGATAAACGTTAGATAGGAGATAAGTAGGATAGGTCGGTATACGTGTCGTGCTACTACACTTAACTTCCTATCTGACAATCCATGAATTTGATAAGTCCATGCCGCATCATGTTATCGTAAAAACGTTGGCCAGGCGTTTTTAGGATAGCATCATGCCGCATTTTCCTATCATCATCACTTCACGCCATACAAATCTATACCATTCTCAAGCAAGGTAAAACTAGTCACTAGTGGTTGGCAAGGTCCGCATACACACGTAGTTCCTATTATGCAAACTATATGAAGGTTCCTAGGTTATAGTCTAGGTTAAACCACCTAATTCTCTATAACCAAGTCTCTGATACCAATCTGTCACACCCCAAAAATGGCGCAGCGGAATGGCATTTACAGGGTATGACTTCATAGTAGAGAACACAAGGTGTCTACATAGAGAAATACTAAATGCATAACATAGAACATAGATAATAGTCGCAAAACTCCCACAACCGGGATAAGTACATAGATGCAAAAGATGAACATAAGTCTCAAAGCCAAACAACATCACTAGGAAATATCAAAATGCAACTCCACGAGATATAACCCGGGAGGCCAATACTCAACCTTCTAGTGCAACTTCATTCTTAACACCTGAAAATGGATACTCGAAAATGTCAACATAAAGTTGGTGAGCTCGTAGGTTTGAAAGTAAACCACGAAGCTGTGAATGATATAAAGTAGGACAATAGTGAGTGAGATATACAACTATAGCACGTAATAAAAAGAGTAGTTTAGGTTGCGCTAACTGAACCTACCATGATTGTCACACACAAATAAATAACTGCGGGGAGCTACCCCGGATAGTACTATCATATGCTTCGGCTCCAAACGGAGTTAAACAGTTGCGCATGCTTGCTCACATAAAATAAAGTTATACCACATAGCACATAATCGCAATCAAACGCACATAATTGTCCAAAACCAGGAAAGCAGTATATCACGGCATAAAAGCATTTGAAAATCATTGAGTACCATTTCCACCCTGGTATGTGCTTATTCACATACCTTTTATTTACCAAAACCGGACCCAAAATAACCAAAAACCCAACCAAAATACCAAAAGATATTGTGTTTTTGTGTTTTTGTATGTGCAGGGACGGATATCGAAGAAAAACAACAAAAGACACGGAAAAACCGGGGAAAACGAGCACGAGAGTGGAAAGAGTGTCAAAAGTCAAAGCTGGTGATCCAAAAGTCAAAGTTGAGCTCAGATTGTCAAAAGTAATCCTTGAAGTTTAAAGAAATGGCAAGATTGACCCTTGTGGGAAAGTTTGAAGAAAGTGCAAGATTGGCCCCTATAGTTTCAAAGTTGGCAAGAATAGTTCCTCAAAGATATATTTTGAAGAAAAGTCAACTAGAGCCCTTCATCTATTCAAGATTGGCAGTTTCAGCCATTGATTACATCTTGTGAAGATTGGCAATTTCAGCCCTTGAGTTTCTGCAAATTACAATATTGGTCCTTGCAAATTTCTATTACTAATCCTAAATCTATACTAACCAAACCACACGGATCCTTAAAAACCCAATAATATTCTAAACCCCAAGCCCAACACCGAATAAAAAAACCCTAGCCCAATAACTCACCCTTCGGTCAAACCATAAAAAAACCACGGGTCAAACTTATATAAAAATCATTTACCCTTTCCCGCCCCCCAAAATTAACCCGTACCAGAATTACTATTCACACATGAACCCTAAATTTCATCCGGCCAAATTAACCGTAAGTAAGGGCAAATCCGTACAATTGCTTGGCTTCTAGAACGATCAGAGGTGTCAGCAGGGTGTCAGACTCAAAGAAACACACGGATGGATAACGTGGCATCCTCTTATTGGACCGAACACCTCATAGAAGCTTGATCAAAGGGCTGAGATCATTTGCAATGATTGGGAGAGGATTGTACGGTGTGGATTAGCTCAGAGAAAGCACAAGCACACGGATTGCCAGCTTGGCATTCGAGTCCCCAACCTTCTCACCCTCGGCTATATAAGGAGGCTTAGACTCCTCATTTTGGAGAGTAGGTTTTTGATTAATGTTATGCTGCTAGTTTAAGTTTTCATGTAATGTTTTCAGATATTGTATTCATTCTTAATTAATGAAAGTTAATTTTTAGTTAATTCATATTTCTTCTTAAATTCTGCCTTTAAATTTCATAGTATAATTTACTTTAAAGTTGTTAATTTCCTGCTTAAAATAGTTTAGTTAATCTGTTTTCATCAATCATATAGTAGTTTGTTATTGCCTTTCTCAAAAATTTAAAAATACAAAAAAACAAAAATAAAAAAAATAGAAAATAAATAAAAAATATTCAAAAATACCAACTCCAGGCTTCAACAAGCCTATTTACTATTGATAACAGCTTATGTAAGCTTAGTAGCTTATTGTAAGCTTGTTAGTTAGTTTATTTCTCAAAATCACAAAAAGTCAACAAAAGTCAACTGTTTCATGAACTATGGTGATATTTGCTTGGAGTGATGGTCTAGGAGGAGAAATGGAAGCCTCTAGCCTGTCTAAAGACAGGCAAGCTTAGTGAACTCCCTCAATTTGTGCTGAGGGAGAATTACTTTGTAAGTTATTGCTCATTTAGTGTTCTACTCAATACTTTATAGTTAGATACTTAGATCTGCTATTATTAGTTAAGTTTCTGTTTAATTGTTACTTGTTTGATGTTTATTTGATAGATATAGTGATTATATAGTTTGTTTGAATCAGTAGTTTGTTAGATAAGTTGAATCTGTCTCATATAAGTTTCTGTTTTGATCATAATTGTTGAATTTGTTATTCTGCTGTGGATTGTTGTTGCTTAAGGTTTATCTGAGATTCATTAATGATAATAAGTGATGATGGATGATTGTTGAGGTGTTCTTAGTCCTGTATCTGATTTTGCTAGTTATAAAGTACAATAAGGGGGTGTTTGGATCAGCTCTTATTCCTGAGTTGTAGTCTCATTTTAGTGTTGCTGTCAGTTGTTATATGTTGCATTAGGTTCAATTAGGAAATTTATAACATAATAAGTCAGTAGGATCATTCAAAGTTGGATTAAGTCAAACTAGAATAAGAAATCAAAAAGTCAAAATTGCTCAGGATGATCAGATTTTCAATCTGATCCATAGGCTTTGTTTGTTGTTGAGATTAAGATTGGATTGTGGATTTGTGATCTCTTATGGTTCGATTCAAGGTTTCAAAGGGTTAAGCTCATTTAGAAGCTCTTATAAGCACTAAATCATAAGCTCAAAGTTGCTAGTCTGCATAAATTTTCCCCTGCATCCCAGTCACAAGCTCAAGTTCACAAGCTGATTTCTAGCAATCTATTTAAGCTTTCTGATTAATTCTTGGGGCAAATAGAAGTTAAGCTAGCTGAATTTCTATATCTGCTGTTGGTTTGCTTTTATCAGCTTATTTGGTTAGCTTATTTGAGTCTTGTTTAAGGCTTGTTTGGACTGTTTAAAAATAGAGCCTGAATCTGCTTATTAAAGCTTAATTGGTTAATTGTGCTTTTTGGATTGAGTTTTCCTGAGTTCGTTTGAGTTAGATAGTAGCTTGTGTAGTCATTTGAGCTGGTGGTGCCTCATTTCAAAGCTTTTAAGTGCTTTTCAATTCAAAGAGTGTGTAAAACTTGACTGTTTTGTGTACAAGCTGTTTTTCAGCTTATTCTAGCTCATTTAAATTCGTTTCTTTTCAAAAAATTAGTGTTAGTTAGTCGTTAATTGAATTGCAAAAGAAGAAAAAAAAAATATATATATAGTTTAGTTAATTCATAGTTACTCATGATCGAACCTGGGTTGTTTTTTGGTTTATAATCGTTTTAGATTTTTAGTTTTTTACCTATCAGTCCCCTAATTTTAATTTAGTCCAATTCAGTCCCTTTCTTTCTTTTAAAACGTTTTTAGTTTAAATCAAGTTTCAAAGTTTTACAAATTAGTCCCTGTCTTTTATTAAGTCTATAATAGTTTCAGTTTTTACAACTTTAGTCCCTCAGCTTTTATAAAACTTTTATTTTCTTAATTTTCTTTTATAATTTAGTTAAATCAGTTTCTTTAAATTACATTTTCAGTCCCTTAGGTTTTTATTTTTGCATTTTAGTATAAATTCACTAATAGTTTTATAGATTTCGGGATTAGCCCGGGATTTGCGTTATTTGATTTCTTTTATTCATTATGTGTGCTTTTATTCGATAACGTATATTATTTTTAATTTCCATCTTTTAGTGTAAACAATACCAAAATAATCACTTTCACGTTCACTTATTCACTTCACATTTTCACGACACCGAATCAATTTAAACGCCGTCAAACCTTCGTTGGGAGAACAACCCGGGGAAATATTTTCACAAATATTTCTTTGGAAATACAAAAGAAACGACTTAATCACACCCCAAGGTAAAACATATAAAAAGCGGGGCTACGAGAACTCACCTCAAAAGCAAAGCACAATACAGCACAAACACGAGTAGTACGGCACAACAGCAACTAGTATCACAACGCGACGGACTCGGCACAACCTATTAATAATAAACTCATCTTAACATATATCCAAAAGTATAACGGTTTCAAAAGTTAACTATTCCCAAGTATATTCCACTTTCGATTCCAAAATATCTTCGTTAAATCCATTTACTAGTGTTTGGTATCATCGTAGGTGAAGTGGTGACATAACGTTGACTCAAGTGTACACACGCCAAAACAAATGACCAAAATGAACAAGACTCACGAAACAATATCCCAATAATGAATACGCCAAGTTGTTGCAATATCCCAAACAAATTCTACTACTAAAACTCACAACAACCAAACAAGAACCAAGTGATAAAAAGGTAAGTCATAAGGATAAGTCTTTCACTAATAAAGTCCTTCGACACACTTGTCGGGCTCTTATTGGGCTCGTCAGTCCAATAAGTCCGATAACTGTGTCGGTCGGCTATATCAATGTTAAACCGATCCGTAACTTTTAATATAATCCAAACAATATTCAAAATTCCAATATTATAATATCAAGGTAATGTGCCTTGATTCACGTGCCCTCGAAACATTTAATAACTCTCATTTATTTAAACATTCCATTTATAACGTCTCGTTTTTAAATAAAAAGTTTCCGTTAAATATTAAATAACAAAATAAGTTTTTGTTAATTAATATTCTTCGTATCTAGTCGTTATTATTAATATTCCATTTCTAGTTATATATATACATTTCCAAATAAACATTTCTCGAGTTATTATCCGTTTCGAGTCACGAGTCCGAGTTTTCATTACTCTCGGGTCAACAGGTCAACCGTAATATCCAAATGTCCAAATAAAGTCTAATATGCATTGTTTCGGCTTGTCGAGGCCACGCCGAGACTAAAAAGTCTCGGTGACACTCGACTTGGCTCAAAATCATCACAAGTATAATATCAAATCCACAATATCAACAATAACCTCGGCCAAATCTAATCCTACGGCTCGAGTCCCTTTAATCACTTTCAACATCGCCATTGGCCAGAAAATAAATAATCCATAATCACAAGTACTCGGCCGAGACCACAAGGGCCACGGCTCGAGTTTCTATGTCACGACAATGAATCAACAACCTTAAACAAATATGCCAAGACCACGAGGGTCGGCTAACCATTATTTCGAGTTCCATATGACCAAAACCACAACGAGGGTTTACCAAGCCCTCGTTAGTTATTTATACGAACAAACCAACATATAACGACGACCACAAGCTTAAACTAAATAACCACAAGCTAAAAACAATAACCCACAAGCTCGACATAAGCTCGTTCGAGCTTATCTCGGCGCGTAACTCGACACACGACTTACGGACATAAACCAAACACGACACGGACTCAACCACGACTACCAAACACCTTGTTATTACATGTTTTTAATCATAAAAATTCGTTATCCATGTTTTTATACACGAAACTTAAACAAAACAATTAAAATGACTCATTTGACCACGAGTTAACCCACACCGAGTCACACACGTGGGTGAAATGGTGTAACCTACCTTCTATCTTCTAGATCTACATGGTGGAGGTGGTTGTTGGTGACTGTGGTGGCGCGTGGGTGATGGGATAGTGGCGGTGATGTGTTTCTTGGTGCTTACGGTGGTCACGGGTGAAGAGGGAGTCACAAGGAGTCGATTGGTGGTGGTGGTGTGTGATGGCAGTGGGCGGTGAGGGTGGTCGGAGGTGGTGGCCGGCGGCGGCTAGGGTTAAGGGGAAGAGGGAAAAGTTACTAGTTAGGGTTTGATGGAAAATGGGGGAAATGGGGAGTGATAAGAGGTTTTATCCCCATGAAGGGGCCAATCGAAACTATGGGGGGGGGGGGGCGAACTTAATCACGAGGACCATGGTTGTAATTTTATTAAACTTCTTATAAAAGTGTTCCTGACCTCGTTTATCGTACCAAAAGTGACCGGAACTTTTTCTAAGTTGCGCCAATATTTTTAAAATTGTTTTTCCATTAAATTTGACAATAAATATGTCTAGGTTCGTGTTATCTAGTAAAACCCAATGTTTTTCGTATTACTAGGTTTATTTGTGCCGACTCGCGTTGTGTGGTCTAGCTCACAAACACACATAAAAGTGAACATATAAACTAAATAAACAGATCATTTCGAGCTTAAGGTTGAGTAAGGACTTGAAAAATTCACGATTGTTATACAAAATATCCATAAAGATGTTCTAGAGTCTAGAGATATCAACACAGGCTAGAAAGGCTGAGGTGTTGAACAACTTCATTACTTCAGTATCAATTAAAACTATGTTGAGAAATGTAAACTTAAATTCGAGTTTGAAAAAATATATTGGGTACAAATCTCGTCTTTAAGAGCATACCCAACGGTCACGTTATTTGTGCGTTAAAGCTTTGAATTCATGCGTTAAAGTGGCGTTAGTTGTTGGGAGGGTGTTGCGTTAACGCAGCGTTAAGGTGTTGAGTTAAACCCTTAACGCTGCGTTAAGGGTATTTCTTGTAAAGAGAAAAAAAATTCACTTTCACCCCCTAAAAGGTGTGTTAAAGTTGAGTTATTGTTGGGTGTGTTAAAGCTGAGTTAAAGGTGAGTGTATTAAAGCTGACGTGTGAGTGTTTTAAAATTTAAAGTTGAGTTATTGTTGGGAGTGCCCTAACAGTTTTATATATAAAAAATAGTTGTAACGTATATTTTGTGAGTTTGTTAGTGTGTTTTTAAGAAAATTGATAGTCTCTTAAGTTTTAGGTTAAATTGCAAATTTCGTCCATAATGTTTGCCAAAATTACAAATAACACACCGAGAGAAAAAAAATATTGCAAATTAGCCACCGAGAGCTAAAGTTGGGTGCAAAATAGTAGGGGTGAGAAAAAAAAAACGAAAAACCTAAACCAAACCGAAACCGAAAAAAATCAAAACGAAATAACCGACCGAAACTAAAAACCGATGGTTCGGTTTTTACTTTTTCAAAAACCAAAATATTCGGTTCGGTTTCGGTTTTCGTCCAAAAACCGAACCGTAAAAACTGAACCAAACCGGTTTTATTATATAATAATGTATAATTAATATAATATAAATAAATAACTAAATAAATCAAATTTATAAATTCATACTCATTTTGTAGGTGGATTTATAATATATTTATCTTAACGTTTATATGCGTGTTTTTCGTGTGTGTGTTTACTTGACAATATATCAATACATATGTGACAATGATCATATTAGGGATGAGCACGGTACCAGAATGGTACCGAACCCGTACTGAATTGGTGGTACCGATTTTTTCTCGAGCATAAAAGTGGGTACCAGTACCGTACCGTACGGGATTCGGGTACCGAAACCGGTACCGGAAAATGGGTACCTATACGGTTCTTCCCGTTTTTTGTTAAACCAAAAAGGATTCTAAGAAAATGCAACAAAAAATAGGAAAAAATAAGCATTTTCAAGTTATTTCAAACCACGACGTGGCACAAAACGCAATCAACAATTAAATAAATACATCACCAAGATAGTCGAACATACAAACGTTCCAAAACTTTTAAAATAGGTTCGGGTTTAATTTTTGGGAGGGTTTATGAAGGATCTATTGTTGCTACAATAAGTTTTTCAAAAGTTTGGTTTCTTTTCATATGTTTTACACGACTATTGTTTGACATGGAATGAGTCAAATGGGTGTTTGGATGAGTTATGTAATTCAAAAACATGACTACTCAAATTTCGGGGTTTTTTTCGGTACTTCCCGCTTTGGTACCGGTACCGTATTAGTGGTACCAGATTTTTTTTTGCTCGATTCATGATACCGGTACCGTACCGTGTATTAGGAGTCGGTACCGGGATTCAGGTCCAAATGCTCATCCCTAGATCATACTACGTGTATGTGAACTTGCTTGTGTGTGTATCTCATCTATATGTGTGTAATTGTAGAAATATAAGATAAACATTATTAGTCTTAGATTGACAAAAAAGTAAAGAAAAATAACAAATTTTCTAAGAAAAACAAGTTTGTTGGTATAAATTGGTGACACCCAAATATTAACGGTTAAAAACCGAAATAACCGAAACAAAAAAAAACCGAACCGCCAAAAACCGCACGGTTTCGGTTTTGGGTTTTATAAAAACCGAATATTTTGGTTCAGTTCCGGTTTTAGCTAAAAACCGACCCAAACCGAACCGTGCACACCCCTACAAAATAGTCACCGGGAGCTAACGATCGTTAGTACTCCCGTTAACCGGACTCAGCCGATTATGTCCTAAGGGTATTTTTGTCAATTTACCCTGCATCATCTTAAACCTCCATCATCTTCTTCCCTACTTGATATATAAAGTATAAAAACGTGTAAATATATAAAATACGAATATTCTCTATATTTACACTTTATATAATATTGTGATGAATATTACACATCAATCATCACAACATGTAATACTACCGACTATCATTTTTGTATCGTTCTTGCATCGTGATGCACATGTACTTGACATTTTAATATGAAATAGTGTGATAAAGTTACTCCTTAAACTTTCGTCAGGAATTAAATCATCATTATGAAAAACATGTGATCGAAAAATATTGCTCACTAAAATTTTTGATTACATGGTGTCCGTCGCCGCAACGTGCGGGTACCTTGCTAGTATAATCTGAATGGCTTATTGGAAAGACATCTAACCTACTTCACAACAACTTTAGGCAGGGCTGAGCATAATAGAGCGGGGATTGGACCGAACGAGAAACTTGACTGACCATATTTCGGTCAGGTCCTTGGTCCGATTCGGTCTTACACACAATTGACCATTATGCTTTGTTGGACCGGACCGACCCGGATATGGACCAAACATTTCGGTCTGGTCATCATTCTGGTGTTTTGGGCCAAATCGGTTTTCAGTCCGGTCTAGTTTTAGTCGGCAAAGTCTGGTTTTTGCACCGTGATCATTTCATCAGTTGCACATTTGAGAGTGGACAAAAAAAGTTGGGAAATAGTCAAGGATATAACTCAAACATGAAAATGAATAAATAAATAAAATCCGCTTAAGGATTTTATTTTGGTGTGTTTGTTTAATGTTATATATGTGGCTTATGAGCTTATTTGTGTTTTGGCTTATATTTCATAAGCCTCATTTTCTATCATATTTTAAGAATTTTGGACTTAAATAAGTTTATCATATAATAATAAATTTATATAATCTTATAAGTCTCAAAATAACTCAGAAAATTGAGGCTTAAATATAAGTCGAAATACAAATAAACTCATAAACCACGTATATAACCTTAAACAAACACCCCGTGAAAGAAGAAAAACTAGAGGGACCAATAAAGTAAATAATCAAGTTTCCCTAATTCTCCATTTTGGTATTACTCCTACCACATACTCTTTTACAGCTCAGAGAGAGAGTCGATCTTGACGAAAAGAAAGATGGTGAACATGACGACGTTTTTCGGGATGTCATTGGGAGCATTTGTGTTCTGGCAATCAATGGATAAAGTTCATGTTTGGATCGCCCTTCATCAGGACGAAAAGGTATTTATCTCTCAATTAGGGCTTTTTATTATTATAGATGTATAACTGTTACAGTATGAATTATGTTCATTTCATTATTTGTTATTGTTATATTATAGTAAAACGATAGTAAAACGATTAGTGAAGCTAACTTTTTAAAATCTGTGCTACTAAATTGCATTCTATTAAGTCAAGTAATGTCAGAATGTCTATATCGAGTATTTCAGAAGATAGTTGTATCAACCACATTAGAGCATCCGCAATGGTTTGGTCGACCACTGTTACCCTCACACCACTTTCACCCCGGATCAGTAACCACTTTTTATAATGAACAACTGAATAATAACAAGGGAATGTTTGTGTTTTGCTTTTCGTCGTGACCACGATACACTCCACCACAATCAAATTTTCACCATCGCTAATGCTCTTAGGGTGCAAACGTAAGATAAACATGAAAAACTAGACTACACATGAATATACGTGGCTCGGTCAAACTAGAATGACCTACATCCACGGCTTATGAATTTTAGATTTGGGTTTCCAGTTACATCAGGGAATAGGGATATCTTTAAAAGCAAAGAACCGGGCTGAACCATCCAGGAGGGTTTTTGGACGCCCTTGGAGTCCCACTACAGAGGGTTTAACCATCTAATCAACAAATCCATCTTCGGACTAAAAATCTACATCTAATTGAATAAACAATACGACAAGTTCAGATGTATGCTCTTATAAGTTACTTTCTGATCTTAGTGTTGGTAGGTCTCTGTTAAATATCAAAATGAATTATCGGTTTGGGGATTGCAGGGTTGTTTGTTGAACTTGCTATAAAAAACAGTGATATGAAACAAATTATGTGACTTGATGAACTAAATACTGATCATTTATAACAATTGCAGCAAGAAAGAATGGAGAAGGAAGCTGAGATCAGGAGGGTGAGAGAGCAGTTGATACAAGAAAACAGAGAACGTGAACCTATTGCCTAAGCGCGTGCGTGACCTCAAGATGCTTGTATCATTGGATGCGATACTTTATGTCTTTGCCTTCAACTTGTTATTGTATTTTCTGGATTTTACCTGGACATGACTTCTGTATTACGAAGATACAATTTTCCTTTTGTCTTTTCTAATAACAACTGAATTCCATCTACAATTGGTTTGTTATATGAAGTTATAATGCGTAGTGAATGCTCAAAGTGTTTCTGTTTTACTGTAGCTAATGCATCATGGAAACAAAATTATATATCATGACTCCGTGAGATATATAAGTTGCCAATACTCTCTACCTTGGATATGCCTTTTGGTTTGATCATATTCTGTGGTAGTTTAGTCACATCACAGACTAGCTGAGAAACAACTTAATTTATCAGACTATTCATGTTTTACTCTAGGGTAGTTTAGTCGTATCATAGAGACTCGTGAGATATATAGATAGCTAACTCTTGTATTTGCCTGTTGGTTTGTCATATTTCGGGGGATTTATCGTATCACCGAGACAGCAGTTGCAATTTCAGGTAATTTTGACGCTGTTCTTCAGTTGTATTCCGTTAAAATTGATTATACTCTCGTTTTTTATGATATGATTCCAGTGAAGTGCAAATATGTATTTGATGGTGCATATGGTCATATCGTTTTCGTGGCACTTATCTGTTACTTTGCACTGTTATCCTTCAGGGAATATTACTAACGTTCATGTATAACAAGCATAACTGTATGCTTCTGGTTCATATATCTTTTATCTCCTTATGTTTGATCTACAGTGTCTATACAGAGATATGCTCACTGTTCCTATAATATATTGGCATCAATAGATAGTGTCTCTCCCGCATTACACTACTAACTTCGATCCTTATCGAGAAGTTGCCTAACTGAAAGTTATCATGAGCACACAGCATGAACTCAGGTATGCAGCCTTTACACACTCGAAAGGTGTATTTTTCCTAGTACAGACAAATTTTCTGCTAAATATAGAAAGTTAGCTCCCCAAATATAGCTCACTTTATCCTTAAACAGTAGTATATGATTATATCTTTTTGAAAGAAGTTATATGATTATATCTGATGAAAATAAATTTCAAAATGATGTAAATAATCACTTTGATAACAAACCCCCTCATTTCATCACACTATATAAACTCGCACAAGCTTATTTCCTACATCAAACCATTCAACTATTTCCTCTAAACATGGATATCGGGAAGATTTTCTTTTTCTTTATAGCTCTTTCGTTTACCCTTTTCATATCAGTGTCGAGTTCCATTGACTTCACTGAAAGAGACTTGGCCACAGACGAGAGCCTGTGGGACTTATACGAAAGATGGAGGTCCCACCACACAGTCTCAAGGGATCTTGGTGAAAAGAGGAAACGATTCAACGTGTTCAAGTACAACGTTCAATACATTCACAGAGTTAACCAAATGGACAAGCCTTACAAGCTGGGCCTCAATGAGTTTGCTGATATGACCAACCATGAATTCAGGGCTGGTTTTGATTCAAAGATCCTCCATTTCAGAATGCTCAAAGGCGAAAGACGCCAAACCCCATTCATGCATGGCACAAAAACTGATCTTCCATCTTCTGTTGACTGGAGGAAAAACGGAGCCGTCAATCCTATCAAGAATCAAGGCCGATGTGGTATGTTATATTAAATGTCCCAAAAAATGTATACATACAAGCCCAAATTGGCTCGTTTGACCCGTTAGAGGCTCATAATTAGACCGTTAATGAGTTTTATTTGCCACCTCAGCTCGATATTGAATCATTCTTTACCATGTGATACAGGTAGCTGTTGGGCATTTTCGACCATAGTTGGTGTGGAGGGCATCAACAAAATCAAGACGAACCAGCTAGTTTCTTTGTCTGAGCAAGAGCTTGTTGATTGTGAAACCGACTGCAATGGATGCGATGGAGGGTTAATGGAAAATGCATACGAGTACATTAAGGAAACCGGTGGGGTAACAAGCGAGCAAACTTACCCTTATTCTGCACGCGGTGGTCGTTGTGATACATCAAAGGTAGCCAAAAAAAAAGGGCGACATTTTTTGTGCACCTGGATCATTAAAATATTTTCGTCTCAAATTTTTTATCATTTTGTAACAAAAAACAAAAGACTCTTGAATACTCGCTTTCAATAATAATCATCTAATGAAAATGGTGAATTTATGTATAAAATGCTATTTCTACGTAGATATGATGTTAAGATAACCGGTTACAAATTAAACAATTTTTTATGCGGCTTTTGTTCTGCAGAGAAACTCACCTATAGTGAAAATCGATGGGTTTGAAAACGTGCCGGTGAACGACGAAAACGCATTGAAGAAAGCCGTAGCCCAACAGCCAGTGTCCATTGCAATAGATGCTGGCGGTCTTAGTTTCCAGTTATACCGTGAGGTAAAAAACTCTCTTTAAAACACTTACATCTGTATTACTGTATTAGCATACACTAAAGATTCATGATCGTGTTTTTAGGGTGTTTATAATGGACATTGTGGCACGGAGCTGAACCATGGTGTGGGAGCCGTAGGTTATGGAACGACTCAAGATGGGATCGATTATTGGATTGTGAGAAACTCGTGGGGAACTGGGTGGGGTGAACAAGGTTACATTAGGATGCAGCGTGGGTTAAATGCACCTGAGGGGTTGTGTGGGTTAGCTATGGATGCGTCTTATCCTATCAAGACATCATCAGACAACCCCAAAAGTGTGGCTAAAGACGAGCTCTAAAACAAGGAATAGTTTAAAACGGCCTTAATACGCTTATGTAGCTGTTGTGTTTCAGTTCTTACTGTTTTTCTAATGATAATAAGAAAGCATGAATAAGAAAGTACGGTTAAGTGCTATTTTGTCATTCTTATAAAAGGTCTTAAGTTGATAAATTATAAAGTAATGTTACGGGTTTACTATGTTTTAGTTCGACATGGTGTTTGATATTTGACTTAGTTAAGCTTGCGGGGTCTAAATTTAACGTCACATTTACGTACTTTTCTTATCAAGGCAAGACACCAATACAGTATCCATGATAAGATCAAAATAGACACTCGTATTTAGAACAAAGTACCGATGCTCGCAAAAATGTCGAGCAAACTAAAGAAGATGTGAACCATCTAATGTGGAACATATTTTGTTAAGGAAATGTGATGATCCATATTGTGACTTGGATACTATACAAAAACGTTTTAGCAAATCGAACCAACTTTATATATAAATGTTAGTCGTATATAATTTAGGTGCAGTTTGGTTCGGAGGTAACGAACTGTAGGATTAGATTTGAGGTGATAAAAAGTTGTTTGGTAACTCTAAATGAAGAAAAGGAATGAAACAATACCTTGAAACTGATACCACAACGAAGTGGCCGGTTTTCCCCCAAAGGTCTGACACCTTTTTCTACTTTAAATTTGACACCACACATTTAGTCAACCCATTATTCCCACTTTGTTTTTTAACCACACGTTTTATTTCTTTTAGTATAAAATATATATAATTTTCAAAAATAATTACATAAAATAAACTAATCAATAATTTATTTTCTCTCTCTTCATTTAATTCAAAATCTATACTTTTTTCTCAAACATTTCCCCAATCTTTCAAACCATTCCCAAATCTTAATACCATTTGTGAACCAAACGCACCCTTAGTGACTTGGGCTTTATTTTGTATGTTATTGTCCAAGCCCTCTGGCTCGTCTACCGTTGCCTCGGCCCAACCCACTTCTCGTGGCCCATCACCTACAACCTCACAACAAACTACAACCCATTTCACCCGATGGTCACTCGCGCTCAAGATGCCATTCACGCTCAACCCATCACCAATAACCCACATTCTCGTACTCACCTAATGGTCACTCGCGCTCAAGATGGCATTCGTAAAACCACTCAATGTCTAAACCTTCACACTTCTCTCATCTCACTGATTCCCAGTCTCCGTCTCTTGCTTTAACCGACCCTAATTGGCAATATTCTATGTACGACGAATATAACGCATTAATTAAAAATGGTACTTGGGTCCTGGTTCCTAAACCCGATGGTGCAATCATTGTTCAATCATTATGGTTATTTCGGCCTAAGTATCACGCTGATGGATCACTAAGTGGGTATAAGGCCCGACTAGTTGGCAATGGTAGTATTCAGCAACTTGGTATTGATTGTTATGAGACATTTAGCCTTGTTGTCAAACCGACCACCATTCGCATTGTTCTTAGTCTTCCATTGACCAAACACTAGCCCATTCATCAGCTTGATGTTAATAATGATTTTCTTAATGGTGATCTTCCCGAGACAGTTTATATGTATCAGCCCCCAAGTTTTTGTGGACTCTCGAAATCCTCATCATGTATGTCGTATTGAGCGACTGTTATACGGATTGAAACAAGCTCCTCGTGCTTGGTTTCAACGTTTTGCAGCTTACGTCATTCGGGTTGGATTCACTCCAAGTCGACGTGCCTCATTTTCTATTTATTACCAATCTGGCACCGACACAACATACTTATTGATTTATGTGGATGATATTGTTTTCACAGCTTATTGTACAACTTTGCTATAGAAGATTATATGTCTTTACACGGGGAGTTTGATATGACGGATCTTGGTGCTCTTAATTATTTTTTGAGGATCTCTGTTACATGCATGTTTCTTTCTCAAAAATAATATGCTATGGAACTTCTTGAGCGTGCACACATGCTTAACTACAACCCCACTCGGACTCCTGCATGCACCGAGTCCAAGCTTGGTCCTGAGGGGACTCTCATCTCCGATCCTACTTTGTATCGTAGTCTTGCACGTAGATTACAGTATCTCACCTTTACTCGTCTTGATTTATCTTATGGTGTGCATCAGATATGCTTCTATATGCATCATCTTCGAGAGCCTCATTTGGCGGCTCTCAAATGCATTCTTCGGTATATCGAGGGGGCTTTAGTGTTTGGTTTACAATTATATGCTTCATCTGGCTCTTATCTTGTGGCATATTCGGATGCTGATTAGGTTGGTTGCACAGCTACTCGCAGATCTACATCACGTTATTGTGTGTTTTTGGAAACAACCTTTTCTCGTGGTCTTCTTAATGATGACGCACTCTTTCACAGTCTAGTGTTGGAGCTGAATATCAGGGTGTTGCTGAGACTGTCTGGCTTCATAACCTACTTCGGGAGTTGCACACACCCTTGTTATCTGCTATTCTTGTGTACTATGATAATGTTAGTGTTGTTTATTTAACGACCAACCATGTGCAACATCAGCGGACGAAGCACATTGAGATTGATATTCAAATTATTCGTGATATGGTTAGCATATGAAATGTTCGTGTTTATCATGTTCTCTTCCGCTATCAGTATGCTGACATCTTCACCAAAGGTCTTCCATCGACATTGTTTAAATATTTTCGTTTTAGTTTGAGTGTTCAGTCTCCTCCTGCTCAAACTGCGTGAGAGTGTTAGTCGTATATAATTTAGTGACTTGGCCTTATTTTGTATGTTTTTGTCCAAGCCACTTGGTAAGTCTCTATGTATCTATATAATAATGTATTACTAATTGAGATCAAGAAAATTACCAATTTAATAAGAGGATGAAATGAAATATTTGTAATTAAATTTAGTATTTCTTGTCCTTAGTTATTTTTTATTTTCACACCATTAATTTGCAAGCTTACAAGTTACAAGTTTACAACTTATTTAAAAAAAAAAAAAAAATAAAAAATAAAAAAAATAAAGGGGGGACATTTGGAACGTGAAATGCTAAAGTTTTAGTTCAGTATTATATAGCATTCTTACCAACCCAATATGAAAGGCCCATTTGAATCTTTTAATCAATTAAACATATGCTCGGATGCTCCTTTGTGTTGTATTACTTTTTATCTTCCGGTATCAGTATGGTTTTTAACATTTTAGCCGACTAGTTAATGGTATTTGAGCTCAGTATTACACAAAACTAAATCGAATAAAGCCCTAACTTTTACGAAAAGTTAGTGTGACCCCTTCAAAATCATTTGCGCTCGAAACATGAATTGAATTTGAGATATTAAATATTGGTGGGCACAAATATTTTACCACTTTGTCAACCATACAAGCTATGATTCAAGAATGAAAAATGTGAATTACAGTTAGGCTTTTAACTGTGCTTGGCAAGGCAACCGTGAATCCTTCACCATTGCCAATTCTCACACGTTTGCCCTTGCCGACCACCTAAACCCACGCGCAAATATCGAGTACCAAGAAGAATAATGGTGAAGACTTCACCACTATGTTTGCATTTTGTTTGTTGAATATGCTGCATTTAAAAGTAACATGTGTTAAAAAAAAAAAGTGAGTTAAGGTGAAAGAGGTGAACCCTTGACTAGTAAATGGTGAGAGGAGAGAGAAAGCTGACGTGGCGCCGATGTGTATGGTGAAGGGTGAGTGACTTTGCCAAGCAGCCTTAAAGCTTTAACATGTGAACAAATACAGTATATGATAAAAAAGCAGCTGATTATTAAACTTGAGCTGTCAATTAATCATAGTCCTAATTCATATGATTATCACAGGTGTCGATATCTCAATTACATCAAAAAAGCAAAAAAGAATGAAAAAAGACGACAAAATCCGTACAAAAAATGGTCTTACCAAAGTACCCCGCGTTTCCAAACGATGTCTGTTTTGTTTCTCTTTATTTTAACTTTTAAATAACTTCATTTTTAAAGACTAGAAATAATATATGGATCTAAAGTTAGGTATAATTGTAGGCTTAAAAACAAATGTTAGCATTCTGATGGGTTGTAAAAAAGTAGGTTCCTATCTACAACAATCAGAATACTGATACTTGTTTTTAAGCCTACAATTAAGCTTAAGTTTAGATCCATATATCATTTCTTTTTAAAGACACATCTAATTATAATATTATAATACTAAACTTAATATCATATTAAACCTTGAAAGGATGAGCTTTTCTAGTATGTAAAGGGTATTGGTAAATAAAAAAAGGAAAAGGTTATGGACCAAAGTAGGCAATCGTGTGGCTTTGATACACTAAAAAACAATTCATTTGACTATTCACTATTCTGGTCAAACCAGTTTCAACCAAGACAATACTTGAAAGACTACTCCTAGGATTTTCACTTAAATAATGGTCACCGAGTGAAATATTTTGTTTGTTATGTTTGTAAATATTAGAAGTATTTTAGGTTGCGTTTAGTAATAGAAAAGTTTTTTTAGAATTTTTGAGAATGGGAGTGCTATATTTTTTCTAGAGAATACTTAAAAACGTGTTTAAATGAGGTTTTTTAAAATGAGAAACTTATGGAGAACTCATAAAATGAATTTTCTAAAACTTAGTTATAAACTTAGAAAATAGGTTTTCATCTTTTCAAGAAAACTTTTGAAAAAAACCCAATTTGAACACGTTTTCTATTTTATTAGGTTTTTTAAGAAAATCTTTCTGAAAAACAGAGAAGTTTTCCATTACTAAACACGCCCTAAAGTTTTTCTTCATTTATTTGTTTGTCATTTAACGTGTGTGATAACTTATAGATTATTAATCACGTATCAAATTTATTGCAGTTATATCTAATATAAATGAGAATTGTTGTACGTTTGCTACTTTTATAGCATCATGCATCGATATCACTTAACACCATATCAACTTCACATCATATAAGTGTCTCCCACATACTTACTACTCAAGTAACGTGATAACTTCTCACTTTGTTCACGTATCCCTTAATCTTAAGTTTTGGAGTATATAATTAGAGACGGAAATATTTGGAGTACTAATATTTTTGAAAAGTGTATTATGCATATTTAAAGATAGAGATACAAAGATAGCATAGGTTTTAACCTTTTAACCCCATCATTCTTCATACCTTTTTTACTGTAAGAATCCATTTGCTTTGACACAATCTTTAGATGATTTAACTCGGGGGACAATATAAAAACTCTCCTTACTACAAACTTTCCCTACCCTATGTACTTATGTTTGTCCTTTTTGACTTATATTGTTTGTAC
Organism: Artemisia tridentata subsp. tridentata; assembly: GCA_021014915.2. Lineage (NCBI taxonomy): Eukaryota > Viridiplantae > Streptophyta > Magnoliopsida > Asterales > Asteraceae > Artemisia > Artemisia tridentata. The sequence continues at coordinate 269,600,786 of CP139501.1, read as the reverse complement.
TTTTTTTTTTTTTTTTTTTGTCTTCTACTTTTTTATTATTGCACGTTTTTGTCAAAGTTTTTTTTTTTTTTTTTTTTTTTTTTTTTTTTTTTTTTTTTTTTTTTTTTTTGTCTTCAAAAATAACAAATTTTTTTTCCTTATTTTTTTTTTTTTTTGTTGTTTAAGTCAATGATTCCTTCACGAGTTCAAGTTTCGGGTTCTCCTTTATCAGACAGTCATTTTTATTCTTTTTTTTTATTATTATAAACACAAGTGCACCATTCACAATTGCATTCACAAAGAAAAAAAATACCAGTGATCAAACCATTCACAATACAAAAACTTGCATTCACAAGCAGAAAGAAACGATGATTACATCACCGTTTTACACGACTGAGGTATAATTTTACGCTATTACACATATTAGTTTCAAAAATGTGTAACGTTTATAAAAAAATGATAAATCGAGATTTTTAATAGGCTCAGATTATTATTGTTTTATCAGCAACTAAGATAATCATTCTGCTGCTTCCATTTCACTTGAAACTTCCTTTGTGTTCAATGTTCATACCTGAAATTGTTAGTCCAAAACCAAGAAACAAAATGCAAAACATTTGTCTTATAGCAGTAGAATCATATGACTAACAATATGAACTTAACAAGCAAAATTTGTACTAGCAGTACAAACTTTTCAGTAACAGTAGTAATTAACAAAGCAAGCAGTACAAACAAAAATGTATATACAAAAACACAAAGTTTTAAATCATTGAGGATTAAGCATTCCAATACTTGCTACCAAGTACTGAAATCTTCCAGCATCAAAAGCTTTTGTGAGAAGATCTGCAAAGTTGTGATCAGAATCAATTTTAAGAACTTGAATCAATTTTTTTCTCATTGCAGTCTCTAATAAAATGATGTCTAATTTCAATGTGTTTTGTTTTAGAGTGTTGCACTGAATTTTTTATTATGCAAATTGTACTACTATTATCAATATGTATGACAGTGTTCATGAAATTGTACCCATAGTCAAGAAGTTGGTTTTGAAGCCATAGGACTTGACCACAGCAACTTGCAGCAGCTACATATTCAGCTTCAGTTGTTGAAGTAGCCACAATTGTTTGCTTCTTACACTGCCATGAGATAAGTCTACACCCAAGGAATTGACATCCTCTAGTTGTTGACTTTCTGTCCAAGCTAGCACCTGCATAATCACTATCTGAAAATGCTACCAAGTCAAAAGGTGATTCACTAGAATACCATAGACCCAACCTAGGTTGACCCTTGAGATATCTAAAAATTCTCTTGACAGCTGTGAGGTGAGAAACCTTTGGAGTTATTTCAAATCTTGCACAAGCACAAACAGAGAACATGATATCAGGTCTTGATGATGTGAGATACATCAAAGAGCCTATCATAGATCTGTATGTGTGTACATCTACATTGTCCCCATCTATATATTTAAGAAGTGGCTTCTCAGAGTCCATTGGTGTGCTTGCCACTTTTGAATCAGCAAATTGAAATTTTCTAAGAATTTCTGCAACATACTTATCTTGGCTGATAAATATGCCTTCATTTGATTGCTTAACTTGCAGACCCAAAAAGAATGTAAGTTCCTCTATGGAACTCATTTGAAACTTATGATGCATAAGCTTCTCAAACTCTAAACACATCTCCTTCCTTGTAGATCCAAAAATGATATCATCCACATACACCTGCACTAGTAAAAGATCATTCTTGTGCTTCTTGATGAATAATATGATCAATCTTGCCTCTTTGAAATCCATTTTCTATTAAGTAGGAAGCCAGTATTTTATACCATGCTCTTGTTGCCTAATGAAGGCCATAAAGAGCCTTAACTACCTTTTACACTTTGTCTGGATGATCTGGGTCAGTAAACCCTGGAGGTTGTGAGACATACACCTCTTCTTTAATAGTACCATATAAAAAAGCACTCTTGACATCCATTTGATAAACTGTGAAGCCCATAAATGAAGCATAAGCCAAAAATAACCTAATGGCTTCAATCCTTGCTAATGGAGCAAAAACCTCTTCATAGTCTATCCCTTCTTCTTGTGTGTACCCTTGGGCTACTAATCTAGCCTTATTCCTAATCACTATGCCCCTTTCATCCCTTTTATTTCTGAAAACCCATTTAGTGCCAATTACCCTTACATCATTGAGGAAATAAACTAGCACCCATACCTTCTGAATCTTGAACTGAAGAAGCTCTTCTTGCATAGCTTCTACCCAGCTTGAATCATCTAGGGCTTTAAGAACATTCTTTGGTTCTGCTTGTGATAGAAAACATACAAACAAGCAAGAGTTTGAAAACTCATGCTGCTTTGAAGCATAAAGGGCATCAAGAAGCCCTTGTTGGTCTGAAGACATCAGTTGTTTCCTTGTCTTCACCCCTGATTGTACATCTCCAATCACATTGTCCAGGGAGTGGACTTTGTGAATCCTTGTGTGTGGTGTAGAAGGAACTTGATAGTTAGGTGGGAGATTGTTGAAATCCACCTCTTCTTCTGAGAATTCTGCTTCATTTGGTTCTGATGGGCCAGCAGTAGAAACATTTGGCTCAGCAGTAGAAAAATTAAGCCTAGTAGTAGAATGCTCTGTCTCAGTAGTACTATTATTGGTAGAAACATTCCCTTGTTCCTTTGTTCCATCTTCCTTGTTTTCATCTTCAATCCCTTCTTTAGCTTCATCAGAAGAAGGTTCATCAATTTTTGAAGTTGAAACCACACTTGTACTTATTAGCATCCATACACAATCTTGATATGTCTCCTTTTCTAACCCTGCCTCATTTGTTGTTTGTGAACCTGAAAAATCATTAGTTTCTGCAACAACATGCACATAATTCATAGAATAGGTTAGTGTCTGAAGATCAAATAGCCAATTAGGACCTTGACCGGCTAAATTGGATTTATTCTCTAAAAATTCCACATGCAGGTTCTCCTCTACTCTTCTAGTTCTTGAGTTGTATACTCTAAAAGCTTTGCTATTAAGAGAATATCCAACTAAGAATCCTTCATCTGCTTTACCATCAAACTTTCCAAGATGGTCTAAGGTATTCAGAATTGTCACATGACATCCAAAAGGTCTAAGAAATCTATTGCAGGAGTTCTACCTCTAAAAAGCTCAAAAGATGTCTTATTGTGAGATTGACAACCAAAACCCTATTTTGAACATAGCAAGCAGTATTAACTGCTTCAGCCCAAAAAGTGATAGGCAACTTAGAGTCGGCTAACATGGTTCTAGCAGCTTCTATGAGTGTTCTATTTCTCCTCTCAGCTACTCCATTCTGCTGAGGAGTTCTTGCAACACTAAATTCTCTCCTAATACCTTTTTCCTTGCAGAAGTCATCCATAACTCTATTTTTAAACTCTATCCCATTATCACATCTAATGACTTTTACTTTCTTGTCTACTTGGTTTTTTATCTGTGTAATGAATGTCTTAAGAATGCTTGAAGTCTCATCCTTAGAACCTAAAAAGAAAACCCATGTAAATCTACTATATTCATCAGTAATAACTAGACAATATCTTTTATGCATCATACTACTAACAGAAGTAGGTCCAAATAAGTCCATATGAAGCATAAACAATGATTGATCAATAGAGTTAAAAATCTTGGGCTTACAAGTGGCTTTGTGTTGTTTGCCTTTAAGACAAGCAATGCATGTTTGGTCATTTTCAAATCGTTTTTGAGGTAAACCTCTTACCAAACCATTCTTAACAATCTTATTTATGGTTTTGAAGTTAATGTGACCAAACCACTTATGTCATTTTATTGATTCATCCAATTTGGCCTTTGCAACACGACAAGTTAAAGCCTTTTTAGGAACAATGTTCTTCATATCAACACTGTACATGGTGCCCTTTCTTGGAATTCTAAGAAGTACTTGACTTTCATCAGGCATCTTAAAATCAGAAGAAAGTACAAGACATTCAGTGTCAGTAAAAAGAACTTTGTTCTTTTTGTCACACATTTGTGAGACACTAAAAAGATTATACTTAAGCTCTTGTACATAGTACACATCTTCAAAATCTAAATTTTCAGTTTTAATTGTACCTTTATCAGAAATTTTGCTGCCAATACCTCCTCTAAAGATAACATATCCTCCATTTATTGATTCAAAATCTGAGAGATAATACATGTTGCCAGTCATGTGTTTTGAACATCCACTATCTGAGTATCCTTGATCCTCTTGTTTATCAGTTGAATGTTCCTGCACAGAAATGAGGAATATCAGTTTCCTTTGGGGACCCAAGCCATTACTGACTTGGATCTGCCTCGTGCATCAATGTAGTTTAATCTCTTAAGAATGGTTGATGCACCATTGGGTTTAGTTTGTCTCCAAACCCAACATGCTGAGGCCTTAACAGCGTTTACCCTGTTTTCCCAAGCAGCAGTATGAAATACATGCTTAGCAGTAGAAACTACTAGCTTTGTAGTTGTTCCCTTTGGTTTCCAAACTTGTTTTTGGACCACAGTTTTTGTATGAATGGGCCTTTTAACAGTTGTTGATGCATGATGGTAAGTTATTTTTGCATCTTTAACTATTTGTTTTGGGCAAACAGTCATAAATGGTCTAGCAGTAGAAACTGCTTGCCTAGCAGTAGGAACTGCTTTTGAAACTGTTCTGGGTTTTGTTCTATTAGAATTAGAGTGAAAGTGAAATTGAGGAGTATGCCTTTTTACGTTCACTCTATTGTTTGTATACCCAGATACCCATTGATTACAGAAAGCAGCAAGATGATCAAAACTACCACAAGTGTAACAAACTTTGTTATAAAATGCAAAGTCATCACCTAATTGGTGAGACTTGAGGTCATTCCAATTTCTTTAGTTTCCTCTAGGCTTGTTAGTGGTTTATATGTAACAAACCCAAAATCAGACTTTGCGAAAGCATAATACTATGGGGTGCTACGGAAATGAAAATCATGACACAAGGTATCAAGAAACTAATTACACATTTCATAAGAGATACTCATTTCCATAATTTCATTAAAAAAAATAAGTCATTAGATGTCAAAATCATCTACAGGTTTCTGGTCCCTAAAAAACAAGTCTTAATTATTATTTAAAAATTTATTGGTCTAGTGAAAATCTGCCGCCTTGCCGTTCCTTGCCACACTTTGCACAAACCTCTATACCTGAGAAAAACATGCTAAAAGTCAGCTAAAAGCTGGTGAGTTCATAGGTTTTAGTTGAAAGCATATCATATTAAAACCAAAAAATTTCATTTAAACAATTGAAATATCATACATATGGTTTCATTACGCTAGCTCTAAGTTCATGTAACCGAAGCTTTAACAGTTCTGCATGCTCTAGATGCATGTAAATCATAAAAGCCCTAGCAAGTGTTTATCCCAGACACTTGAACATTGATATGGTATACGTTCGTTTGCCTATCCGGTCAAACCAAACGGGGACGTTACTCCCAATAGATCTATTTATAACATTCACGCTTCCTAACTGGAATTAACGGTTCATGAAATTCGAGCAGTATAGGGCATATCAGCCTTAGGCTATCTGCGTAATAATATTAATGTCCACAAAATTTAGTTTTGCATGTTTCTCACCCCAAAACAAGTAAAAGTAAAACGGGGCTACAAACTCACCTTTGTTGGCCTGAACAGTGAACACGGTGAAATTAGAGAGAGCACGGCACCAACACGCAACCTAAAATTCATAACCATGTTTTAGTTTCAAGTATTATATTCAAGTCTCTTCAGATTTTAAATCTCAATGTTTTAGTGTACCTATGTGTTGTTACTCATGTGGCGGTGAGTGTGGTTTCTAAAGTCTCTCCTAAGGGATGGTGATGTGTTCTCTTATAATTGTCCTAAGGTCATGGTACCTGAAGGGTTGGGAATACCTAATGATCCAAGTTATGAATGAATTTAACCTAATTGAGATACGTACATATTTTACATATAGCGTTCGTTAAGTTTGCCTAAGTGGGTTTTAAAATATAACTTAATATATGTGGAGTTAATTACATAATATTTTTACCCACTACTTGGGTAATTTAACTAGTCTCCTTATAGGGTTCATTCATACAACATTAGTTTAAAGTTTTAAGTTTCGACAATCTACTCAATATAATTTAGTGACGTTCACTTTTAATTTATTTTGTTATCAATATAACAAGCATAAGTGTTTACGTATTTTATATATCTCGACACGTGTTATGGTTTACAACTATCGTGAATCTTATTTTGACATAATTACCTTACTACGCAATTTAATCTAGTTAATATATATATATATATATATATATATATATATATATATATATATATATATATATATATATATATATATATATATATATATATATTTACTCATTTTCCTAAGTGTTCGTATGGTTAATTGTTTGACAATGTGTGTATATAATATATATATATATATATATATATATATATATATATATATATATATATATATATATATATATATATATATACTAGACTTCAAAGCCCGCCCAATGGGCGGGCATGACTTTTAATTTTAGATTGATTTGTTTTGATCAATTTTAAATTATGTTTTAAGTTCGTTACATAGAACACAATAAAATATAAATAGTTATATATAAACACAATAGAATATGGATAGTTTTGATCAATTTTAAATTAAGATTTTATTTCGTTACATAGAAGACAATAAAATATAACTACTTATATAGAAGCACAATAGAATATGGACAACTATATTGTACATCTTAATAATTTTGTACGAAAATGCATTTTACATTTTAATAATCTCTAAACATGATTTGTTGTATATTTCTAAACATGATTTATTGTATATTTATAGGTATAATATTTTATAATGAATAGATTTCAAGCTAATCATTATTATTCAAAAGAAGGTTAGGTTAGGCTTTACATGGTCTTTTCAATTGCGGGAGAAAAATATATATTATATATTAGATGGTTTTGATCAGTTTTAAATTATGTTAGCAATATTGTACGAAAGGACAATAGCCACTTATATGTTAACATCTTAACACGGTTTAATATATATTGATATGTATATACTTTATGGGTTGGAAATAGGTGGGACCCATGCGTAGGGAGAGTTCTTATAACACCTACCTACTTTATAATAAATAAATTTCAAGGCATTGATTACTATTCAAAGGTTAAGTTAGCCTAAACATGGTCTTTTCACTTTCAACTGATTAACAATTATTGTTAAATTTAATAGACCAAATATATTTTGATGTAAATAATTCTGCTGATTTTTTATTTATTTATTTTTTTTTTTGCATGACCTTTCGTTTGTGAATTATTAACAGAAACATATTTGAAGAACATGCAAGTTGTGTAGCATACTACTCATTAATAGGCTATTCCCATAGACTTGCTACATTGTCTTTTCATCTTACTCATAGCGTTTCTTCACACCGAATCATTACATTCTCGAAAACACCAAGTGTTTACCGATCAAAATATCTGTGGCCAGATCAACAAAAGGTTAGCTATTGAATCTTGATCTAATATTTATGTTCATGTTTTCTTAACCTCTGGTAACCGTTTTTCTTATTGAAAAGACGAAACCCTTACAGCTGGTAAATAGTTTAGAATTAACTTGAGTAATCATTTGGGTAGATATTTATCAACTTATACTCCGTAATTAACTTGAGTAATCATTTGGGTAGATGTTGATGAAACCTGTTTGTTATACTGTTTCTTATTGATCAGTTAGGAAAAAATAGTTTAGAATGGTAAGAAGATAATAAAGGTTTATTTGTTAGGGCTTTCAGGTCATAGTAACACAGGTGTTAAGCTTAGGAATGGGAACTCGTCTGGTTATTCTGGATCAGTTAGCAGAAATTGCTAATTCAAGACTTGTTAAGGACGTGATGATTGTCCATTATAGGCGTGAAATTGATGTTACTTTTAAGGATGTGGAAGATTTGATGTCTAAGGCTTCACAGATTAGTGCGCGAGTTGATGATAGGGATCAAATGATAAATGAACTTCAGCTCCTTTGTGGCTCAGACTCATCTTTGCATTCCATCAATGACATGATGAACATGCAGACGCAAGATTTGGCTGAAGTTGCTGGGTTGCTGTTAGGTGTCGCGAAAAGACATGCCCGACTCCGTGATTTATTCTCTTTCTTGGAGAAGCTGGTGTTAATGGAAATTTGATGTAGTATATGTCTGTAGCTTCGAAGATATGGTCTTTTGGTTTGACTTTCGGTTTGGTATATTTTGTGGGAAAGTCACTTGGGTTATGTAAATCTTAGTTTAAGTTTGTTTTAGAGTATGTCAATGTTTTTGGGTCGTAGCGCGCTTTTGGGAAAGTCGTTCAAACTGAATGTTTATGGTTGTTAAACATTGTCTATATTTAATCATCCGTGGTGTGTTTCTCTCTTGATGATTAGTTGGGGTAGTTTATTTGTATTCATTGTGGCTGTTGTTAGGGCATGTACAAACAGTTTGACTTTAAGTGATGTTTGCGAGATGCAGATGTTTTGTTTGGTCGTTATTTTAAACATGTTGTACTGGTGTTTGTTATTACAACTGTATCTGAGTGTGTATTTGAAAGATTTGTCCGAGTTTTATTCTTTGCTAAATGTTTTGTGTTTTTTTAATGGTCGCAGAACAATGACCACACAATTCATCACGGATTATAATCATGTGGAAAATATGGGAACATTGGTAGGTATTTATGGAATTATATTCCCATAATAATCTTCTTATACGTGTTATTTTGTTTTTGTAAAACCATAGGTACTGCCTGATGAATGTGTTTGTTTTGGTTTTTGTAAAACCATAGGTACTGCCTGATTACTATCATATTAACTACTACAACAATAATGACTATGTGTACCTGATTAATAATAATCGGGTTAAAAGGAAAGTTTTTATTTGTCGGAGAAGAGGTACCGAAGAATGGAGCATATCTGGTGCAGGGTGGGATAATTTTATAGAGCTGAGCGGCTATTTCAATATTAGGACTTTGCATTTCATAAAGGAAGCTGCAGACACCTTTTTTGTTACTGCATATGATGCAGATGGATTGGAAATCGGTGGTTATGGGATAATTCACACACGAAACAGACTGGTTAGGTGCATTGCTGAAGTTGGGGCTGATCAAAGTTCATCACCGGTAAAGTTATGATATAATTGTATATATGTAAAATTCATGGAATTTATAAACCTTGTTTCAATATTTTTAAATTTTGTTTTATTAGTGGTTTCCTGTGGAGTTCCTTCAAGGCATTGAACGTGATGATTTTTTGATTGAATTTTCCGGTTCTGAGATAAACGTGGGTGCAAAGGAGAGTGTTATTCCTGGGACTTTGGATAGTGTGGGTTTCCAGTTTAATGTTCACTGGAATACGGTTGTTCAGCGAGCAAATCTAATGGTTGGTGAGCGAGTTGTATTGACCAAAAAGACTGGTATGCGGTTGGCGTTGATGAGGTTTGATAATGATGGTTTTCAGCTTATACATGAACATCATTACCCCACACGTCTTGCATTTGTTCAAGGGCATGATGCAAATGAGTCAGGTAGTAATACGTTCTTTTAAAAATATATTCAATGTTACATGTTAATTTGAGGTGAATCAGTTGTATTTGTTTGCGAATATGTAATGTTTACTCTGTGGATGGTATTCGTTAGATGCAAGGTTGGTCCACGGCTGTAATTGGTTCCAACATGCAGTGCATTTGTCTGAAGAGAATACTTTCTACCGAAGGCTTTTCCCGTTTGTGATGGATTCCGGAAGAATGGTAAGGGTTGTCTCTTTATATACATTATGTATTTTCGTAATTTTTAATAAATATTTAATAGTAAAAGAGTTGAAGTTATCAAGTTGTTGTAATTGCTTTCAGACCATACCAAGCAATTTTGTTTCTGACAACAATCTGCAACAATTTGGTCATGCGCTTCTAAGGAGGATGGAAAGTGAACGCCGTGTAACCATGAAACTTGAACGTCATGCTGATAAGCCATGGAGAAACGATCACATGAATTTTAGGACAAATTGGAGTACCTTGGCCGAAGATTTCCAGTTTCCAATGAACAAAATGATCAGATTCCAGATGGTTGGAACAACAGTCGATCCGGCTTTTGAAGGTCAGTTGTTTAACGGTCCTGTTCCGTTGGTGGCTGTGTTTGATGTATGTTGAATCGCTAAACTAAAATATTAATCAGGTTAGGATGGATTTTGATTTTGAACACTGGTTGTCTGTAATGGTGATAAATAATAACAATCAAGTATGCTTAATTTTCGATAAATTGTAAGATGCAAGTATCCTACTGCCAAAAAATCAAAATACTAAGGGTCATAAAGTTAAGATGCAAGTATCCTGCTTCCAAAAAATAAAAATACAAATGTTAAGCTGTTTACTTTCATTTTTCCCAAAACATATACTCCGTACTTAACATTATTTGATTTGTTCATTTACATGAGCATTGTGATGGTACCATCTGCAAATGTGATGCATTATCGGGTCTGCAGTAATATTGTGATTGCGTTGTTAAGCAGTTTGACAATAGATGTATAGGATAGTTTGATATGTATTTGAATTATAAGAAAAACTAAAAACCATATATGTTAACTGATGTGAATAACGTATTTTTAAAAATTCACCAACAGTACCTATCGATGGTACTGTTAATATCAATACTAACAACATCAATTATGTATATAGGTTTAATATAGGTTTAATTGACATCTAAAAGAAAAATGTGTCAATTATGACGGAGGTAAAATTTGGTGTTAACGTACCTCAAACATAAATCCCTAAACACATATAGATTTAGTGCACGTATGAATCATAACCAATATGTTACATGGTACGGCTTTGCAACATAAAACATGATACATGTATATACATATATCGGGTTTCAAACATGGTGTATACAACATGATACTTAATCCTACACACGCAACTAATGGATCATGTGTCTTATAAAGTATAACCAATTATTTTGACTAACTGATGTGGGATAATAAGCTATTCATTAGACACATGAGTTACTCCACATTCTTTAGCGGAATCAATTGTCGGGTCAATATTATTAACGCCTTATGTGTTTACATCATATTCTTAAACATCAATCGCAAAACAAAAATTCATCTAACACACATAAAGTATTTATAAAATTCACCAGTACTATTATACATAACATCTATTCAAAAGGTTCTTAGCATGTGTAGCATAACATGAAAGTTTCTTAACATTCAAAAGTTTCAAAAGTGCCTAACATGTGGCATGCCAATATAAACAAAATCCAACTACTAACTTAATTTAGGGTGTTGAAGCAAAGGAGTATGCCAAATGCAAGTCATCATAAGTGAAAGTTTCAAAGTCTTCAGGGTCAATGTCGTCTTCGTCTCGATCGACATCAACTTCTTCATTTATGCCTTTTGCATTCTCAAAACCACCACCTTCTTCTAAAATTTTCTTAGCATTTTGTCTTTCTTTTTTCACCTGCTCATCTCGTTCCTCTTTACGTTGCCATTTTGTCATTCTCTTGGCTAATTGTTCAGAAATCAACCAATCATAAACAGAACTTACGCTCTGTGGTTCGTCATCATTTTCAGAATCCTCAACTTCTAATAAATGAATAAATATAAGTCAAACACAATAGTTATATACCATATCGTTTTTAACATTAATTTCATCATGTTAACAAAGTACCTTCAGATGATTCTTCTGATTCAAATATTTCTGCAAGTGATTGGGTTTCACTGGACAGCACCTCGTGTCCTTCCCGTTTGGGCTGCTTGCTACAAAAAAAATCAAAGACATTCAGTTACTAAATATATAGGGTAACACATAGTATAAAAATTTTAACATACTTTGGTTGGTCTTGTTTGTGGTCTTCAATATCTGCAATTTCTAGGGTTCTTTTGTTAGTTAATGACATTTTTTTGGTCAACAGTACCTTCAGTTTAAGAATTTTTTTTTTTTTGGTTTAAATAAAATGACAACTATGATCATCAAATGGTGTTTATACAAAAAATTATAACCGATATGACATATGAACAGTGTAGCCGTAGTTTGCATTGGAAAGTGTATACGTGTAGAGTCAAGTTGGGAATATAATGATTATCCTTTAACTTCTTTTGTAATTATGATAAGTATTTTGTTTATTTAAATTAACAAACTTTTACCATTATCATTAATATTGGATGAAATATTTAAAAATTTTATATCTTCCAATATTGTAAATATATAGAATGATTTTTGCTTGAATTAAAATTTTATCTGTTATGAAATTTTAAATTAAAATTCACTATAGTTCGTGTCTAAACATTTTAAAATGTTGTTAGAGTTGATTATGTGTAAAAACAATGGACTACGTTATAATATAACCTTTATGAATTGGTTATAAAATCAGTACCAAAACGACTGCGTAGCAGTACAAAATTAAACTCAGCAGTACAATTCTATTTGTGCAAACACGCTATGGAAATAAAATTAAATAACTTTAGAAATAACATAATATTAAAAATATAATATATATGAATTCAAACGTATCTGTGTATATAGAGTATATAACTACAAATGTTTGTTTACTCTTTTTAGTATTTTTTATAACATTTTAAACGGGTTGGCGTGTCTACCCGCTCTAATCATTCTTTACAATGGTAATATTTTCTACAACATTTTAAACGGGTTTTCATGCTAACATTTTAATCATTATATTCTTATAGTTAATGACATTTTTTTGGTCAACACTACCTTCAGTTTAAGAATTTTTTTTTTTTTTTTTTTTTTTTTTTTTTTTTTTGGTTTAAATAAAATGACAAATATGATCATCAAATGGTTTTTATACAAAAAATTATAACCGATATGACATATGAACAGTTTAGCCGTAGTTTGCATTTGAAAGTGTATACGTGTAGAGTCAAGTTGGGAATATAATGATTATCCTTTAACTTCTTTTGTAATTATGATAAGTATTTTGTTTATTTAAATTAATAAATTTTTACCATTATCATTAATATTGGATGAAATATTTAAAAATTTGATATCTTCCAATATTGTAAATATATAGAATGATTTTTTTTTTTAATTATATTTTTATATGTTATGAAATTTTAAATTAAAAACCCCTATAGTTCGTGTCTAAACATTTAAAAATGTTGTTAGAGTTGATTATATGTAAAAACAATGAACTACGTTATAATATAACCTTTATGAATTGGTTATAAAATCAGTACCAAAACTGCTGCGTAGCAGTACAAAATTAAAATACAAAAAATATCAGAAGCATGGCGACAACTCAGCAGTACAATTCTATTGTGTCCCCTTCTAATTTCCGAATAACATTATCCTTTTGTGCAAACACGCTATGGAAATAAAATTAAATAACTTTAGAAATAACATAATATTAAAAATTTAATATATATGAATTCAAACGTATGTGTGTATATAGAGTATCTAACTACAAATGTTTGTTTACTCTTTTTAGTATTTTCTATAACATTTTAAACGGGTTGGCGTGTTTTAAACGGGTTGGCGTGTCTACCCGCTTTAATAATTCTTTACAATGGTAATGTTTTCTATAACATTTTAAACGGGTTTTCATGCTAATATTTCCTATAGTGTAATAGCCTCGTCATTTACAATGTTGGGGTCAACGAAAATTAGTGTGTTATATTCTTAGGGGTATAATAGTCCAACCACATTCATAACTATTATAATCTATTTAAAGCTAACCCAAAAGTTGTACCGTAATATCGTTTCCATTTTACTTCAATTCACCCTAAATAAACAGCAACACACATTCAACCAAAATCCCAAATTCGCTAATTATGTCACAAAATGATAAGGGGAAGGCTTTGTATAGTGGGTTCAGGAAAGAGGATTGCTGCAATGAAGATCGTTTGGGTGTTAAGAAGGACATGGAAGAGGCTGCCGACATCGGGTTGTCAAAGGCTTCTAAAGATCGTTTGGGTGTTAAGAAGGACATGGAAGAGGCTGCCGACATCGGGTTGTCAAAGGCTTCTGATTTGGAATCAAGGATTAAGAATCTTGAAGTTGTGTTTAAATTTCTAAAGGAAGTGAAGGAAATGAAAGAAAACAGTGGTACTGAAAGTTGTGGGTCTAACTAAGTGTGTGTTTAGATGACAGGGAAGTTTGTAATGGGTGTAAACATGAAACCTATCAATAAATGTTTGGTTGTTGTTGGTAAACGTATAGTTTCACCATTACAAATCAAACTAAATTTGCCTTCATATTCAAGGTCGATGTTCAATTTCTTTAAAGCACCAGAGAAAACATGCTAAAATTAACGATTTATAAACTTAAAATTAAATAAGTATATACAAAAATATTATACATAATGAAATGTTATACAAACAAAAACGAAATAGCAACCATGTTTTAATTAGATCCATCATATAATATGTGCTCACCAATTGAAAAATAACAAAAGCCCCTAACACAACAACAAAATTAGATATCGTTTCATACACAATAAATACATATAGCCAAAAGGAGTTGTTACATGTTAATTCACTTCTTTTCTTCTTCAGGCATCGTGTGTCTTCCTTTCAAACTGATCATATATCCTCTGTATTAGATTTTGGACTACTTCGGAATTTTCTTCATACTTGAGCTGTAAAGAAATCATCATTGCAAGTACTTCATAACTTAATGGATATTCTAGTTCAGCTAACATGAATATATCGATTCCGTCTTGCGCCGACAGACGATGAACATTGCACGTACCATAGAACTCCCATACAGTTGATAGCTCAAAGAAAGGAAAATACCAACGATCATCCGAAGGATCTGGTTCGTATAATCTCTTTAATTCAACCCAAAGTTCTTGCTCTTTAGCATCACACTTCTTCTTTGTTTTAAGCTTATTTTGAACTAACCTCCATAAAGCATCCAGATCTTCTCTATCAAAAGCTCTCAGCAAATTGTCAAAATTCTTGTACACTGCTGGCTCTCCACCAAATCTAGTAACCTTCCAAGCTGACCCAAATCTGTCCATGTAAATATCCCAGTCAATTATCGGATGTCTAGATTGGAGTGGTTCAACATGTAGAATTTCTGGCACCTTAGCTAACATTTTGCTCATCTTCTCTTGCGATACTTTTACTCTCTCCGTAGATGTGTCCACATTCACATGTTGTGCTTTCTTAGCAGCCTTGAGCCTTTTTGGTGATCTTTCATGTTGGTCCATAGAAATTTTCGTTCGAACAGTTTTGTATGCATTGTAATACAGAGATTGAATTTCTAATTCTGATTTTCCCTTCAACTGAACTGCCGTCAACCCAGCTTCATTCATAACATACGTCTTCATCTCTCTGATGACTTGTTCCTTTGTTGGGTTTTTATTTCTCTTTTGACCTTTATTCTTACCAATAGTCTGTGTTATCTGATTATAAGATTCTGCATAACTCTTTAAGTTAATAAAATCTTCAAGCATGTCTGACTTTTTCCCATCAGCTATGCGTTCATCCGCTAAAAGTTCTATACTCTTCTTCCTCACAACCATATCAGAATCAATTAGTTGTTGTATTTTATCTTGTTCTGTCACAATAGTATCTGAAGATACTCTCTTCACTTGCATTTTCGGATTTCCCGTAGAGCTTGCAACTTCATTTCCACTTGCTTTCATTGCTAATTGTTCATCCAAGTCAATTTGAACATGTGTTTCTGGGTTAACTTCATTTTTTTTCTCAGGTTCCTGCTCAGGTTCATCTACTGTCATGGATGCCGTTCCTTTTTCTACCCTTTTAATTTCAAAAGCATCAACAGTACTACTTTCCATACAAACATTTTGCACTTTTAACTTTGTACTGTCAACACCATTTCGACGACTAATACTTTCTTCATCAATATTTATTTGATTCCCATTCTGAACCAAATAATCATCCAATTCTATTGGTGCTCTTTCCTTCGTTGACAATTTCCTTGATGGTTCTTGCTCAGCCATTATTCCTTTTCCCTTGTATGCATTTGATTTTCGTGGTGTCCTTGTATAAAATGCACTGGTAGAACCTTTATACCCAGCATCCATTAAACTATGCAGGATAGCAGCACCCTCAACAACGCCAACATCATGTTCTGTCTCATCAACACCATCACCAAATCCACCAGTACTTCCATCAAAATCTGCAGTATCATAATCCATCTGATGTTCTTGCCTCTCCTGAGTCTCATACTGCTCTTGAACAATAAAAACAGATGGATTTTGGTCAATCTGAGCAATTTTCCCTCCATGTTTGGAAGAACCCACATCTTTACCTTCACCTTCACCATCCAATGAACTTGCTGAAGAAGATGATTCAAAAGATGATACCATGTTAGCCGACCCTTTTCTTTTAAGTGTCTTGACCTGTTTTTCCAAATTTTTTATTTTACGCACCAGCTTTGTATACACATTGCTGAAAAGCTTTTTGTGAGAAGTGAGTTCAGCTTTCACCGCTTCAATTTTTGAATCCTTAGAATTGAGATCAGACTCCAATCTAGTAACCTTCTGAGACAAATTTGTACATGTTTCCATCAATTCCTTAAGTGTTTGGCTGCCCTCAATACTTCCTGATGTATTACCTTCATAAACAGGTGCATCATGGGACACAGATTCATGATCCACCATGTGCTGACTTCCCGAGCCAACAAATATATCGCGTAGGCTTGCGATTCCACCAATAGTACTGGGTTCACAGAAACTTGGTACTGGAGGTGTTGTCACAGATTCTTTATTATGTACATTAGTTTTGTCCTGCCCATTTTCTAAACTCGCGACAGTAGAAGCATCCCTTTTTTTAATTACAATGCCAGACTCATCTGCTACATGGAGAGTCACAGGGTCTTGATGCTGAGGAACAACAGAACCCTCTCTGGATACAGACCTATCTAGTGTGTGATGGGGCGCAACTTGGCATGATGATCCTTCACCGTCTACTTGTAACATGGAATCAAATAAAGGGACTTCTTCCTCATTATACCATTTTGAGGACATCTTCATATTACTGAAAACTTTTTGGGAAAGCTTGGGAGTGGGATAAACATTTTTATGATGAAGAAGTTGATGTTTAGATTTGTTCAAAATACTTTGTATGAACCTGGGATACATCAAAAATTTTGATTTGATATAAACATTTTTAAGCATGGCTTGAAAGATAAGTTTAGAAAAATTGAAAGTTCTGTTAGTGGCCAAACAGATGAGAGCGGTCGCGATATTGCTACTGAACTGTTCCCATGAGGTTTTCTTAGGGCTGAGGCAGTGAAGGATGGTGTGAATTAAAAATCTCCATTGTGGGGCAAAAGCCCCTTTTTGGAAGGTTAAAGCTTCTGATTCTATATTGTAACCCATTTTGGTTAAATTTTCAAAAATTTCAGTGTTTGGCATAGAACTAATACCATTTGAATCACCCAATCGGAGATGCCGCCTGATTGATGATTCAGTAAGAGTGATACATTTACCATCAACTGTTGCAACTAATTCGGTATGACCATCTTCAAATGTTTTGACAGTGGCACTCTGCCAAAACTCTTTGATTTGGGGAACATATATAGTAGGATTTAATGTTAGAGAATACCTTATGTGAGAAGCATTTAAAAAGTCGATTATCTGATGGTATTTGGTGTCATCCTCTGCCTTTTCCAAATAAGCTACCATGTTGTGTTTGTTCGCAAAGGTTAAAGTAACCATGACTGCTGGTAAATTGTTGATTTGACTGCTGGAATTAAAGTATTTTGGACTATAAAGTGAGATGAAGAATGTGAATTGGAATTTTATGAAATAATTATTAGGGCTTGTATTGGAGCACCGTCAAGTAAAATAAGTATGTTTTTCCATTCTAAAAAGGTGAACAAAATATATTAAAAGTCAAAATATCCAAAAAATAATCCCTTTTAAACAAATATTAATAATAATATCAACATAAGTCCTCAACGGATATTTTAATAAAGACGTAAATTTCGACCCAGTACCAACATCTATCTAACAGTACAAATATATTGCTAGCAGTACTAACCTTTACTAATATAAACTGCCAATACTTTAATATGACGTTTATCCAACAGTACAAAATGATTATGCATTTAGATTCGTCATTTGTCCATGCAAACATTAGATTAATTATACAACAACAATTAAAATACAACAACGTGATTGATTATACAACAATGATTACCTTTTAAAAGAGTACCCGTACTATTCTTATGAGACCTGCTTCCATTGGATTGCTTAAAGAACAACATCAATAAGAATATAACAACCAAACAAATAGATGTGTGTATTATAACAACACATTGGTTAAATTATATATAAAAAACAAACCTTCTGAAGGAGTATACGCATTATTCTCATGGGATTGGCTTGAGAAGAAACGTTATATTTTCATCCACATATGGTGTAAAAGTAGCTATATGATCTTAAATATAGGAATAAAATATTTATACAAAATACATTGTAAACTTATCTTTAAAATCATATCTTCTACAAATTAAGCATATTTTGAAAAATAAAAACGGGATAAATGTTTAGAAAATACATATATCTTTCCAAATATTCCGCATGGTCATCAAAAAGGAAGATTATAGTTATTTTTTTTGGTAGCTATAACACAAAAAATAATTTGGTCTAATGGTAACATTGATATATACTTAAGACATGTAAACAACCCAAGTTCGAATCTTTAAAGACTTTTTTAAAATTTCCGAATTAAAAGTCAACACACGAATTTTATTCGGTCAAATCTTGCTTAGGTGGACTGCTTAGGTGGAATAAGAGCATGATTACTCATCAATCAAGCGCTTATTCATCAATCATGCATTTGATGACGTCGTACGCATCCTGTTATATATAATATGTAGATATATATATATATATATTATATACACACATTGTCAAACAATTAACCATACGAACACTTAGGAAAATGAGTAAATATATATATATATATATATTAGTTTAGTCGTTTGGGTTGTGTCTATTACTTCGGCTAGTCAAACTTTTAAGTTCCTATTTGTTAGTGTAATTAAAATTACATTTTTGGTTTTCGGCTAAATTTGTTTTTAAATAACTATTAGTTGAATAATTTTTATATCCAAATGTTCACATTCTTGACTATACGAGTTTTATGTTAATAAGTTTTCACGTTCACTTTTTGTTTTCGGATATTACAAGTTTTAGACATCTGTTAATGTACATTAGCTCGTGACGGCTATTAAGACTTTAAAGTTATTCGATATAGAATTTTAGACGTTAGTTTGATTTGTAACGGCAATTTTTTTTTCATTTTAGTGTGTCTCGATAGTGGTATCATAACTGTTATTCGAAGTGCGTTTTCACACTAATGGTACTAATGGGCTGCGGCCCATGGGTTCTAAGAGGAGGGGGAAAACTAGTTAATGGGTTGTCTTAAAGTCTAGTCTTGGTGGGCTAAAACAATCTAGACGAAGGCCCATATTTCAGGCCGGTCCATAGGTTACCAAGTGGGCTTTTAGTGGGCTGTACACAGGCCATACGACAGGCCGGTCTATGGGTTAATTAATGGGCTTTCGATAGGCTCTTAGTGGACTTGTTTGTGGTGTGATTTGGACCTGGTACTTCTCTAAAGTTATTACAAGTTTTGCACCAAGGAGTCACTTGGTGAAACCTTCCTGGAGTATTCTGACTCGACTTGTGGCCACGTCGAGTACTACTCGTCTTCAAGTCTTTTTGGTGTCTAGGTGATGGTTTTGTGCTAAGTTCTTGATTCATTTATAGTCGACTGGGGTGAAGCTAAAGGACCTCAAGGTTTGGCTACTTGCACCCTAATTATTTCTTACTCGTTAGTCTCCTTGGGAGTGTATCCTAACAAGTCACTAGTACTCCTATTCGGCTTCAAATCTTACCTATTGGGTCTATTTTGAGCAAATGGTGCTATCCTTTGTTGAGGTTTTAGGTTCGGGGTCAATGGGTCAATCTAAGGTTTGAACCATGAGTACAAGACTCATGGTTTGTGATCAAATGGTGGCTATCAACATGGATCATTTGTCCCCTAGACGTGGTGTCATTTCCTGGTCTATACGACTTCTATCATAACAACACAAGAAATGCCATTCGAACTATCTTAATCCAAGCCTTCCACAGGTTCGAACCATGAACCTGTGGTTCCTAGGCATCTCGAATATATCTTAACAGGGTGTGTAACGGCCTACTTGGCTCATGGTATTTCCAGGTTTTTGAACCTATTTTTCTTGGTGGTTCCTTTGCTATTTTAACGCCAACAACAATAGTAACATCAATCAACACTAACCCTATCAAAGCTCTAATCCTGGGGCTTTTATTCGACATAGCTACGAGTAAATACTAAGTTCTCTCATCAAACTAATGGCGTTCCTAAGCATTTTCTTGACAGAAACAATAACCAACCACAAAAGTTTCTATTCCCTGGAAATTCCTATTCGACACATACTACAAATCAAAACTTAAATTCTTTCTTCAGGATCAAATAAGGGTGTGCCTAGGTGCTATTTCGACAGAAAAACCATAAAATCTTCACCAATCCTACTTATTCATTCGATCTAAATCTTCGTACTTATAATGATTTAAAAAGAAATTAATTTATAACAACATAACTAGAATCAATTTTTAACCTGACACGTTTCTTGGTGGATGAACACTAGGATGAACCCTCCAATCCGAGATCCAACTGCTCCAATATTATCCCACCACGACCTCCAAATCGAATCACAATCTTGACCCTTATCTTGAGAACCTCTCAGATTTTCAGTGTATTTGATGATTGTGTGATTCGAATCCCATCTTGAAGGCGCGGATTTAAGGAAGATATTGGAGAGTAGCTCCGTATCATCTTTCGGATTTTTGGGTGAATACTCTACCCTTTTCGGTGTGTTATCTCTATACCTAAGGCTTCATCTCCTATGTTGGCTCGTGATCTATAAAAGGGACAAGGTTTCTAAGTCAAAGGATTAATGGTGACTGAGTTGGGAGATGGTGATGGTTCGATGTTTATGGGGATGATAAGGGAGGCGACAAAAGTGAGGGATAAGATTACAGACATTTGGGTTTGTGTGTTAGTGGGTGGGTGGATTTAATTTCAAGTATATGAGTGGGTTTTTAGCTAAGGTGGGTTAATTTAATACCCGCGTCCCATTAAACTGTGTCAAATCCTGATTCGTCCCGAACTGTTTCTAGTTCGAGAGTTTATATTTTTTGAGTCGTTATATAATACTTGAATTTATTTCCGAGTCATTAATTATTTTCTAATATTTCCTGAATCTCTGTTTGTTCCTGGTTTGCGTGTGGTGTCAATCCGTGTGAAACTGGAATAACCTCCCGTTTTCACCACAATAAAATGTATAAATTACGGGATGTGATAACTTCACTGTTCCTTGGTGGGATTTTCGGGTGTCAATATGTGCAGGTCTGTTTCCCGTTATTATCACATATGGCAAAATCATATAGTTCAGTCACAATAATTGAATTGTTATGAATTTATTATTAGGACAAATTTACCATTTGTCACATCCTCCCCGTCTTAGGAACGAAAACCGTCCTCGGTTTTCACTCAGAAATACCCGAAGGGGTTTGGGTTCTGGAGGTTCTAGTGCTCTCTGGTCCTACTTTTCACATTTCTATGTGATGTGAGTGCCGGGTGTAACTCAATGGTCAAGATGTGCTTTAAAAGTCCTAAGGTGTAGAGATCTCTCACAATGACTATTCCCATCAAGGCATGATCCTCCCTGAACTAACCATAGGTGATCAGGCTATGCTTAGTTGAGGACTGATAATGCGATGCTAGGTTTACTTATTATGATAATTGGTTTCTTTGGAAATCACAACTAGTCATCACAGGTGTACAAGAAAATTGAATCAAGTCTTAAAGTGATAAGGGTAAGAAAAGAGAGTCATTCATAACATCTTAATCCCGAAGGTCAAGGAAATTCACTGCAGAGAGGTTCGTACAAAATACCATTACAACTTGTCTCTTAGGGACTACAATTATTCGAGTAATTACGACCTAAGAAAACCTAGGGGTGAATGTCATCAAGCGAAGAAAGAGTTCCATGCTGCAAGTCCATTCATCATGCTGTTCGGGTTCTGAGTTACCTTCACACTTCCACTTCTCGGTCCGGGGCAAGCAGTCCTATAGTGCCCAATTAGTCCACAATCAAGGCAAACTGCGGTGGTGAGTTTGGCGTCAATTTCCTGAGCAAAAGCCTCACAGTTCTTGGTTCGATGGCCGATCTCCCCGCAATTTCCACACTTCAGGGGACAAGGTTCACGGTGATGAAACGGGCACACATTGCACTTAGGCAGGTTTCCAGCATATCCCTTGTTCATGCTGGTGCCTGTAGCAGGGGTATTAACACTTCCCCGACCCTTGGTGTGGTCTTCCCACTTTCTCTTAAGTTCAGCTGCTCTCCCGACACTTTTCCTATCTGTGGGTCCCGTTGGCTTTCGGGCCACATTTTGTCCTTGAGGCTTAGCAATCTTGGAGGTACTATCATTCTCTCTCTGGAATCGGAAGAAATTTCCTAAATACCTTTCCCTGAGCCGAGCTTCTGTTTGGCTCATCTCGGGGCTCATTGGTGCTTTCCCTTGACGGTGTGCAGTTGCACTGTCTCCTTGCACCTTGGGATTCCAAGATTTTTCCTCCATTCTCTTGATTTCACTATAGGTGCAGTACTTCCTACGCACCATTTCCTTAAAACTCTCCCAGGGCATTTCATAGGCAGCATCAATGCATGTGATCTTCAGGTGGCTGTTCCACCAAGTCTGAGCATCATCAGTGAAGGTAAGTGATGCATACTGTACCCTATCTTCCCTTGCACAACCACATGCTTGGAATATGGCTTCCAGTCATTCCATACATCTCAACACAGCAATAGTTCCCTCAGTTCCATTCAGTCTTCCAGACATGGCCCTTCGAAACTCCTGACAAGTGTCAGTGTGGTTGTTGTCATTCTTAGGTTGGGAGCTTCCGATCTCAGTAACCGTGTTGTTAGCCTTTGCTGCGGCTACGGTTGCTGTCACGCGGTGATTAACTAATATGTCTAGTACGGTTGGGTTTATGATGAGCAGGTTTGCTCCATTCTCAGCTGGGGCAGTGACGGCAATAGGTTGGTCATGAACAGCATTGGTCGTCCTTCCTGTCGGTTTCATCTATACCATAAAAGATGAAAACGAGTGAGATCTTTAACCGGAGGTCATATATGTTCTACGATTGGTAAAGCACATATTAAGATGAGTAAATTTCTAAAGAAGACTATCAGAAAGAAGTATAAATGAAAATTGTGTTCCTACGGTACATCCTAAATGCCTAATGTAGGGTCTGGTAACCAATTTAAATCGTAATCCTAGATGTACATCAACACTTTAATCTGTTGTCCGTAATAAGTTTCCTAGTCCGGAATAAGTTCCCTAATGAGGGTTCTTCCCCTAATATCTTGAGGTCATTGGATGACTTTCACTTAGAATCTAAGTTTCATAGCTAATGTAGCAGTCTTATAGTTTGGACCCCTAAGGTGTCTTAGGTGTTCTAAGAGTCAGTGGTAATAAGTCGTATTTCATTGAGCATGTCGTGCTGCTACTTATAGTCTAGGTAATAGCGTTTTACTAGTCTCCCTTAGGTTTGTTTTTGGCGTTTAACATCGAGTTGCTAGAATCCTTGACTAAATTGGTAACACTAAAGGTCCACTAAAATGATAGAATGTATAAACCTTATGATGAGATCTTGGTCACTTTGTGAGGCCTTATAGTTTCTATTAGATTACTAACTTGCTTACGTAAATCTCTATGTTCCTAAAGGTTTCATGTTTTGTTGTCGATCCGGTAGAGGTTTCTTATTTATGACTGATGTTGTGCGTGTTATGCTCTAATTTTTATATCCACGGTGTGTCATTGTGGTTTTAGCAGTATTCAAGTTTTAAATTTATATTTAGCCGACTTATCAATATAACACACACTTTAACGAGCAGTGTACCCGGTCGGTATGAATATAATGGTAAGTAGAGTGTCGATCACTAAGAGTGGAACGTATTATCTAGTTATTCTAATCAGTATTTTAATATCTTAAGTTAACTATACAATTCTAATCTAACGCAAGGGGGTTCAGCCTGAGAGACTGGCACGGTTTGGTTATGATTAAATAATAAACTAAACTAATGAGCACGAATCAGCGATTAGCACACACGTACACAGATAGATACTTGAGACAATAAGAAGACCTGTCCTGATAATTAAGTAGCTTGTCACTTGTTTTATTGCTAGTTTTATATGAAGTGTATGTAATTAATCCTTTCTCGTTGGCTCTAATCTTATCGGCGAGTAAACCCTTAATGATTACTTATGTCTATCCTATTTATTAAAGAGACGCTGAAACAAATAGGCGAGGAAGGGGCATGGCGACCCAAGCAATGCTCAGCTAGACACAGAGGTTATCAATGCACTAATAAAAGTCACCAAAGACATCAACATATAAACTTTAATTAATGGGAAAGCAATTTTAAGGGGTGCCCATGGTTTTCCATAGTCACATGGAATCGGCCCATCAATCCTGATGAATTAAAGTGTACTAATACAATAAAACAAAACTACTTAATGAATTGAATACATGCAGGACCTTCTTACAGCTCTTGTATCTTCGTTTAGGGTGTGTCTTGTGCTGCTAACACGTCTGAATTCGGCCTTAGGGTTTTGTGGTCTTCGGTCTTCTTGTGTATTAGGCTCTCGAAATTCGTCTGGCCTTGGGGTATTTATAGTTTCTGTCTGAGGGCTAGATGCGGCGCATTGAATAAGTAGATCCGGCGCATTGACTTAACTTCGCGTGGGGTCCAAGATTAATATATTCAGGAATATTCGTACACCGCCAGAAGATGCGGCGTAACTTCATTTCTCTATGCGGCGCATGTCCTTTGCCGTCTTGGATTATAACTTGTGAAATCTTGATAGTGATGCGCCGTATGTACGAAGTGTGTTGCGGCGCATATGGAGCAGAATGATCTTGATCTTGTACATTTCAGTACACTCTTAACATCTTGCTTGTTTTGCTCCATAATTGGTCCAAAATCGCCAAGTTTCACATAATACTTGTTTTTACCTGAGAATTACAAAAGCAAACATTAACGTATCGATTCTCATATATAATATAATAAAACAAGTCAAATAAATAGGATAAATGATGATAATAAAATATACTTATTTGAGTTCATCAAATATCCCCCCACTTGAACTTTACTTGTCCCCAAGTAAACCTTAGAATAAATCTTATGAAAATGTATCCTAAAAGATGTTAGGATTTATTTTTATATTTAAGCATGTATTCGTTTTGTCATAATTGCACAACCAAACACTTAACGAATTAGAAATAAAATAAAATATTTTGATAAAAGCAAATCTAATCGTTTAACTGTCCAGTCGTGACGAATATTCTATCATAAGCTTGGCAAGTATACGCATCTCCCCCACTAAAGCCAAGGAATAACAAGTCTAAAGCGGTAAAAAGGGTTTGTTGGTTAAGGGTTAATCATCCTTCTTAATCTCTATCGATCTCATATTCCAGAAAAGGCGACAAAATCACAAACACATGATCGAATCCACGACTACGATACTTGCAATTGCTCAAATCCTTAACTCGAATAGTCTAAAGATAGGACCAAGTAATCTTTACCAATAATATTATATCAAAAAGGGCGACAAAATCATAAATACATAGCCGAATCCACGACTACGATACTTAAGATTGCTCAAATCCCTAATCTCAATAAATCAAAGGTTTGGATAAAGAATAATATAGGGTATGGATAATATTTGGGATACAAATTGGTGTAAAATGAAAAATAAACAAAACAGATAAATTAAAATCCTAAGTGTGGTAAATTACTTTCCCAACCATCCCATGAATAAGACTCATATCATTGAATAACTCACGCTTTAACACTTGAAACACACGCTTTAGGTAGACACGAATTATACTCAACAAGATCTCAATCAAAGAATAACCTTAGTTGGCGTTCCCATAACGGCCAACTCCCATTCAATCCATAAATATAATATACAACAAATAGTGGTGATATCGACCACTTAATACAAAACTTTACATAAGTTGGTTAAAACAAACTTCCAACTTTTCCTTTTTCTTTTTCTTTTCTATTTTTCGATTTTCATTGTGCAATTTCCTGACCCAACCAAAGATAATGAATTACGCACGCGAACACAGGTAATGTAAGGAAACACACTTTGCCTAAAGCAATTAACCAACCACGGATTTTAATCTACAGGGTAGGCTAAGGTGTAAGGGTGTAACGAAACATTATAACAAAGGTGTAAGAAACGAAAGGAATGGCTCTGAGTGTTTTTCTAGGGGTATCTTACTCTAAAAGTGAGAGTAACAAAAGGGTTTATACGGGGGTTAACTAACCAGTGTAGTTAGTTAATATCACATAACATATAAAGGCTATTTGGGTGTAATCCTAGAAATTTACCAATTTAGACAAGTCATTCCAATTATGTAAATAATACTTATTATGGTGGTCTCGAATAGTATACAAGCCAAGTTCTAAAGTTTACAAGTCACCGGCACACTCATAGATTTGTGAATTTTGAAAAGTTCACAATTTTTGGAAATAATGTTATGTGTGCAGCTATGTAATTTAGACTTTAAACAAAAACATGCTAAAATTTATTTAAATTTTGATATATTAAGCACATTTTAAGCATATTTTGAAAAAAAAGTTTAGGACAAGTAAGTGTTCTAATTCTCCAATCCCCCCACTTAAGTTAAACAACGTCCTCGTTGTTTGTGTCAAAGATTAAAAACTGGAAAATAAAAGAATTAGAACAGAAAAACTCCCCTGAGATTTGCTCGGTATGATCCTCCATTGTTTGTATAAGAGCAAAAATCAACTTTCTTGTGGATGAGAACGTTTAAGCTTCATATTTGATGTATCCACAGGAAATGCAGGAATCTATAATACCATCAAGACTTAAACACACCTAAGTTAAGAAGGTTCAAACTTGCATAATACATTAGTAGTTAGTAAAAATGAAACATAAAAATTAAAATGAAAATCATCAGGTCAGTCGATACGCCGTATCTTATGGAAGAAGATACGCCGTATCGAGCCTGGAATAAATACGAAATAATATAAAATAAAGGATAGGATGCGTCGCATCTGTTTTACTAGATGCGGCGCATGTATTGACCGAACAGACTGTTAACAGTCTGTTGTAAAATTGGCTAGTTCCATGGTTCATCTATCGGGTTCTCTCGATCATTCATGCTGAACTTAATGCCAGTCTTCATCAAGCATAATAAGAAATATAAACTGAAACATTAAATAAATACACGATAATGAGTACAATCCAAAATAATGATAATATACAAGGAACAATGTCAATAAACATATCAAATCAAGTAGCTGGGGGGTCATCTCCAGTAGTCGGCTGAGCCTCGGAAGTGCTGGCACCATCGGTCCTCTGTCTGACTCTGCGGGAGTATGTGGCCATGGCTCTGACGTGAGTACCGTCCGGGAGAGTATGGCTCATCCCCTGATGATCCATAATCCGACTTATACTCTCCACAAGCCAACCTAGGTCTCTCCTAACCCCAGTGAGGTCGGCCCTCATATCGTCAACAACGCCCCTCAGAGCTCTAACCTCCCCCTCTACTAGCTCAACTCTCTGCCCCACAGTGCGTACAACCGGTGGCTGGGGTGCTGGTGCCTCCTCCTGGGCTGGAGCAGCAGCCGGAGCTCCCTGAGGATCTCCCTGCTCCACCTCTACCTCTGCTGGTCTCGCGGGCCCCAACGCCACCCAAAAGCAATCTCCCATTGTCATCTGACAGATCCCTAACCTAACCAAATAATCCTGCCCAATAACCGGCAGGCTAGTCACCTCAATCTCCAAGCCGGCGGGGATCTCATCACCGATCACGCCAAAATGACGGGCTAGTCTAGATACAAAATGTCCTCCAGTCATCTGGCTCCTCCGATCTCTCCCCAATGCTCCTCTGTGGAGGAAATGTGCCAGAAAGTGAGGGATGTTCACCAACAACCCCTCGTCCATGCTCCTCAGAAGGAAGAGGTCAAGAGTGGTCACCTTTTTAGGTGACTGACCCCTCACAGCTATGGTCAATGCTATCATCCTGTGGCACAGCCTCCTCATAGGCTCCCTGATCAATGTATAAGATGGGGTGCCAATGGTGGAATCACCCCCTGATGATATCCTCTCCCAGTAATCTCCTAGCAATCCCCTATCAGGAACCACCCTCAAGCTCTCACTCCAATACCTGGCAAACCCGTCAGACTCAATCTCCTCCTCAGTATGCAGGCCCAAAGCCAAAATAAACTGCCTCATCGACATCTGCCTAAACTCTCCACCCAATCTAAACACAAGAGTGTCAGCAGTATCCAACTCCAAATCAGTCTCCCTATAGGAAACTGTGCTAAAGAACTCCAACATAAGCTCCCGAATCAGAGGCTCGTCAATCCTAAACATCCTCTCCCAAGCATAAGACCTGAATACGACCTCATCATCATCATCTCTCACTACCATCTCTAACCTGTCATGTAGACCATCAGCTGCATTCCCCCCATCAATCAAACCAACATTCGCAAATCCCAAAACCGAGACCCTAAAGATCTTCCTAAAGAAGATCGCTCTCAGTCTCCGTACGTATTCAGCCTCAGTATCTGCTGTCAGTCCCATGGTCTCGAAACGGAGCCACGGATGTCTGTGTGCAACTTCAGGTAATGCCATCTGCAATAATTCTTTAAGGTTAGTAAACAGTCTGTAATAAGGTTGATACGGCGCATCTGATAAATCAGTGCGGCGTATCTGCACAAAATATAAGAGATGCGGAGCAAGCACAATAGAATACGGCGTATGGAGATGCGTCGTATCTAAATTAAGTAATACGGCGTATATGGAATTTTATTAAATTGGAAATAGGTTGTTACGCCGCATCAATTAACTTAGATGCGCCGCATCTATTGATATATCAGTATGAAAGAAAAGGGTCAGGCACGCATTCCAAGAAATCCGGACCCGTGACGTAAACTGCCACTTTAACATCACAGTCCCTTTTACCCATTATAAGAGTTCTAAAAGTTTATTATACCACCACCAATCCATTTTCCCACTAAAATTCAAAATCAAATTCAAAACCCTAATTTACATTCAAATCAAATTAGGCTAGAAATTCAATGATTTATGCAAATCAAATACGGGGGAAATCATCTAACGCAAATTCTAATCAATTTTCCTAATCTTCTATTGAAATTCGGTCCAAGTTCTAATCGTATTATCGCATAAACCCTAATTATTAAATTAAACAAAATTAAATAAAATAATCACCTTATATTACGATTAGGATTAAGTTAGGATAAGGAGGTTTGATTCGAGAAAAGCACTTCGGATCAAAGGGTTTGATTCAGGTGTGTGGTTTTCGTACTGACTGTGTGTAAATTTGGGTAAGAAATTGAGATCCGGCGCATCCCTTTCGTATTTATAGGGCAAATAGATGCGCCGTATCGAATAATTGTAATGCGCCGTATCTTTCTAAATTCGTTGACCGGTTAATAAGTGTTAATAAGTCTGAGATACGGCGCTTAGAGTACTAGATCCGCCGTATTGTTGTTCCAGTAAACAAAATTTAAATAGGGAACTTACCTTGGCCTCCGCAACGCATTTCCTTATGCATCAAATTAGGTAAAACGGTATACCATATGATAGATATAAATTCAAGGTAAGGTTAATAGGCATATGACTCTTGTTAATGATTATAATCTCATTGTTTAGTGGATAATGATTTACTCCAAGGTTTGGAGCAAATATCGTTTTAAGCTTACAAAATTGAGATTATAATTTGGGAGAGGTTTCGTAGAGAACTCTCTATAAGGCTAGGTAAATTAATGTAGAGGATACCTGGAATTCTATTTCAAGAATTTTAAGTTACTCAAATGTTACCAGTACTGAATTCTCCTCCACTCTTGTCGTTTTATTTCAGCCTTCTAGTAGTCAAAGGTTTTATCACTCCAGCTAGCGTCTTTTGGTTTGGTTCAGAATGTAATCTTCCATAGTGATGCTTAAGCCATCTTTTATCCTGAAAGTAAGCAACTTGCGCACGAGAGTAGTGGAACGATCAAAGTGAATATCAAAAATTAACTATATTTATTAAATTAAATTCGTCGTATTAACAAAAGTTAATGCGCCGTATTTTCGTTACGTTTCAAAATACAAGATTTTTGATTCAGAAGATGCGCCGTATCGATAGAGATCGATGCGTCGTATCTGTTTAATAATTCGAAAAACTGTTTTTAATTTAAATAATAGATACGCCGTATCTGCAAAAACAGATGCGTCGTATGGCGTTATCGTTTAGAAAAATTTCTTATTAAAAACACAATACGCCGTATCTTGGGGAAAGATGCGTCGTATCGAATTTATTAAACGCGTTGTATTTTATAAAAATTAAACGCAATACGCCGTATCTATGAAAACAGATGCGCCGTATCGTTTGTATCAGCACAGTACAACGATAGCAGAATGCAGAAAAATACAGAAAATAAAAACAAAAATAAAATCAAACGAAAAGAAACAATAATAAAAGAAAATAAAAACACACAAAAACAGAAAATATGCAAATAATACAATGAATGCAATTTAACTAATATACAACGGGGTTAGTGGTTAGAATTAAAACGAAAAACCTAAAAAAAAATACTAATCAAATTAACAGATAATAAGAATTCACTCCCCGGCAGCGGCGCCAAAAACTTGATGTTGTGCGTGTTATGCTCTAATTTTTATATCCACGGTGTGTCGTTGTGGTTTTAGCAGTATTCAAGTTTTAAATTTATATTTAGCCGACTTATCAATATAACACACACTTTAACGAGCAGTGTACCCGGTCAGTATGAATATAATGGTAAGTAGAGTGTCGATCACTAAGAGTGGAACGTATTATCTAGTTATTCTAATCAGTATTTTAATATCTTAAGTTAGCTATACAATTCTAATCTAACGCAAGGGGGTTCAGCCTGAGAGACTGGCACGGTTTGGTTATGATTAAATAATAAACTAAACTAATGAGCACGAATCAGCGATTAGCACACACGTACACAGATAGATACTTGAGACAATAAGAAGACATGTCCTGATAATTAAGTAGCTTGTCACTTGTTTTATTGCTAGTTTTATATGAAGTGTATGTAATTAATCCTTTCTCGTTGGCTCTAATCTTATCGGCGAGTAAACCTTTAATGATTACTTATGTCTATCCTATTTATTAAAGAGACGCTGAAACAAATAGGCGAGGAAGGGGCATGGCGACCCAAGCAATGCTCAGCTAGACACAGAGGTTACCAATGCACTAATAAAAGTCACCAAAGACATCAACATATAAACTTTAATTAATGGGAAAGCAATTTTAAGGGGTGCCCATGGTTTTCCGTAGTCACATGGAATCGGCCCATCAATCCTGATGAATTAAAGTGTACTAATACAATAAAACAAAACTACTTAATGAATTGAATACATGCAGGACCTTCTTACAGCTCTTGTATCTTCGTTTAGGGTGTGTCTTGTGCTGCTAACACGTCTGAATTCGGCCTTAGGGTTTTGTGGTCTTCGGTCTTCTTGTGTATTAGGCTCTCGAAATTCGTCTGGCCTTGGGGTATTTATAGTTTCTGTCTGAGGGCTAGATGCGGCGCATTGAATAAGTAGATGCGGCGCATTGACTTAACTTCGCGTGGGGTCCAAGATTAATATATTCAGGAATATTCATACACCGCCAGAAGATGCGGCGTAACTTCATTTCTCTATGCGGCGCATGTCCTTTGCCGTCTTGGATTATAACTTGTGAAATCTTGATAGTGATGCGCCGTATGTACGAAGTGTGTTGCGGCGCATCTGGAGCAGAATGATCTTGATCTTGTACATTTCAGTAGACTCTTAACATCTTGCTTGTTTTGCTCCATAATTGGTCCAAAATCGCCAAGTTTCACATAATACTTGTTTTTACCTGAGAATTACAAAAGCAAACATTAACGTATCGATTCTCATATATAATATAATAAAACAAGTCAAATAAATAGGATAAATGATGATAATAAAATGTACTTATTTGAGTTCATCAATGACTAATCGTGCAGGCGGTCGTTTCCTACCTTGGTAACTTTTGATAAAGTGTTATGGTACTTAGGGTATACTATAGGTTCTGTCATCATTTCTTGGTCTTGGTGGGTCATGTATCTGAGTCTAAACTTTTAACTGATGTTGACTACTCCCAGTAGTCAAATTGTTGGTTTATCAAGTCATGGATTCCCTGGTGCGTAAAAGTTTATCCTCCTGTTGTTTTCTACTAAAAGTCGGGTAATTCGTTCCTTCAAGTGCACCGTGCATTGTACAGGTCGTGGGACTTAAGGATCTAATTATGATTGCCACAGTATTTTGCCCTGTGGTTACTAGGTTTTCTAGCCGTTTACGAGGTCACAATGTGCCTAATAGTGATTGGTTCCTAAGATTTGGTCAGTTTGATGTCGTAAGAAATCAAGATTGGGAAGAGATAGTAAGAGACGTTAATTGGTGACGATTGGATTTCGTAGATTTTTCTATTGACCAAGTCGTAATAGGAGTAAAATGAGCCTCTTATGTTTTTCTAGGTTTGTCCTTGTCACTCTTAATAAAGTCACCTAATACTCAAATTTTCATCCTATGTAATCCTTTGGGTTTCTCGGGATGAGGTAAGTAATCTTTCTTGTGGTGAAAATTTTGGGATCACTGTTTCTTGTGTATTATTTAGGTTAGATGAGAAAGGTGTTGGGTTCAGTTGACGGGGATATATTTTCTAGTGATGACGAAAGTAATTCTTCCGAGGGATTTTATGAGAGAATGGTGGGGAGATTTGGAAACTTGGGGCAATTTATAACGAAGTGTTTGGTGATCTGTAAGAAGGGTTAAGTAATTGCGTGGATGTTGGGTTTTTAGGAAATTTTTATGGGTATATATATATATATATATATATATATATATATATATATATATATATACGGGATTATATATATATATATATATATATATATATATTGAAAGACGGGATTATAACATCATGATAATTTGTGAAGAGAAAATGATTAATAATGGGAGTATGTAATGAAATGAACTTGTTATAGATAGAGAGTCGATTACATATTCTGAAAATTACAAGTTCACTAACAAAGTCCTACAATGACTGAGAACTACTCAGTTAAACAAGCTACTACTAATCATAACTAAGACTGGCTCCTAGTCCTATCCATACGTCGGAACCTAGAAACAAGCTCTGCCAGCTGTGCCTCGACTTCTACAAGGCGAGTTATTAATGCTAAGTTTTCATCTCGGTGTGCCTGATCCGCTCGTAATAATGCCGCAACCTGAGCCTCTAAAATCAATATTCTCCCGTGAGTCATCCGAGCTGCTTCCTGAGCTACAACCTGTGTCTGCTCAATCCTACCTGATCTGTCTCCTAGGTCAAGAAGGTCTCGGCTGTTGGAGTGGGTCCTAGCATAGAGTCGACTGATATCCCTATCATACTGCTCGAAACGAGCTGGATGTAACTCATCAAATAAATCGGAGTGAAGACTCAATATGTCGGTCTGTAAGTCTAGTTGAGCCTGAATCTGCGGGATGGTAGCGGTCTCTGTAACTGCTGGTGATGTCACTGGGAGCGAGGGATGTGGTATCTCTGGGCTAACTGCTATCTCATCTTGAGCTCTCCCTGAGCCCTCTCCAATCTCAAAAGTACTAGGCACATCCTCTAGTACTATGCCGTAGCGGTGAGTGGGTAGGTGATGCTGGGGTAGTAGGGGCGTCTATCTGTGAGCGTAAGGATCTATAACGGGATGGAGAAACTAAAAGGATATGGGCAGGGTTTTGGGTACTCTCTGCAGTGTGGGGTAATGGTCTGGTAGATGGGCGTATGATTATGCGTGTCGTACGGCGAGGGATAGTAGAGGTAATCTGGGTAGCTGTTATGGTATGAGTATGTGATGGTGGTGTAGGCTCAATGGTGTTAGGGTTATGGTGACCTTGAGGCATCTGTATGTTGGAATTCCTTGAGCCTGGTGAAGTCTGGGTGATGCGTGGTTTTGCGACCTTACAACAGGTTTTACCTCTCGAGGGATCTCAAGAGGCTTGCAATCCCCACCAGGCAGTGTACCTGACCGATGTAGTATAGTGAAGTGGCAAGTACCGGGGGATTGATCGTTCTCTAGGGGAATAGTGTCGTTAGGATTGAAAAACTACTCTAATAGGTCTAAGGGTGAGGGAATATTCTTTTTGTATTTTTATAATTTTATGAAAGCAAGTAAAATCTCGGGTTTGAAAGAGTGGGCGGAATTAGTTGCTAGTCAACTAACCCAAATGACTACAAATGCAAATAAAATAAAATAACTGAAAATGAAAAGGTCGTGAAACTTATATGGAGAGAAATGTGTTTACTTAGATTTCCTTACTCCCTAACTATCTTTTACTGGTTGATTAGTGTGTATTAATTGCGTGGATGACGAGTGTATTCCTTAATACCAATCGTGGGGTGGCGTACGTACTTCCCCAACTCTACAAGCTCCTACTTCACTCCTATGTCGAGCCGGCTAAGAAGCTCCTAACATGGGATCACTAGAATTCGCTCATGCATTAAATACAACCATAATAACCTTAGTACGCATTGGTTCATGTTTCTTAAGACGTTCAAGCAAGTTACCGTATAGGAGGTTAGCCAGTTTTCTTAAGCCTAACATCGATAAACAATCATCCAATACAATTAATAACACACTAATAACCAATAATCAATAGTTAGGTTTCATTAGATCTAAGCAAACACAAGATAAATCTAGCCTAGCATGTTAATCAAAAGACAAGAACAAGATATAATCAAACAACACATAGACATATTGAATGATTAAATGATTACTTATCTTCAATTAAACATGGGAGATCCAAGGGTATAAAACCCTTAAAAATGGCAGAAAATTCGTCTTAGGGTTTCTCCTCACAAAGTTGCACACTAATGACTAAAAATTGCAAAACTATATATAGAGTTTAGTGGCTGATGGCGTCACGTTGTAGGAGGTGACGCCGTCACCTCGCCGTGGCTAGGGTTCCCGGATGGTCTTCCTGACGCCGTCCCTTTTTGATCCTCCAAAATCCGCTCTGGCCTATCAAGGGTTGACGCCTTCAGAATAGTGCTTGACGCCGTCTCTCTTTAGCTTAAACTGTGATGGCCTTGATCACCTTAAAGGGTGACGCCGTCAGACTTTCCATTGCAAAACTCTCTTGGCGTCACGTGTATTTTTCATATCCACCTCTTTTGCCAAGCCATGACGCCGTCTGGAACAATTCTTGACGCCGTCAAGTGTACTTTTTCAGCAGCTTTGGAGACTTTGTCGTTTTCTTCACTTTTATGCTCCAAAAACGTCCAAAATGCTTCCTTTTCCAGATTTCTTCTCCAAAGTACCTAAAATGACAAAAGGAACGATTTAGGGCAATATTTGATCAAATAAATACGATTTTGGGCTTAAATGACCCCTAAAAGCGGTACACTTTTCGCTTCATCATCTGGGTGATGTCGTGGGAAGGCATAATCCGTGACAAAATGGTATATGTGTGTAAGTATCACAAAATAATAACTAGTGTGGGTCAAGTGTACATGCATACATATAGTACTCATAGTAAGCATAGTATGTCACAAGTTATATCATGCAGTCAAGTTAAAATGAACCTCAAGCAACATGGCAAACACTTAATATGTCACAAAGTATTACATGCAGTCAAGTCAATATGGCAAACACTTAGTACAACATGCAGTCAAGTTAAAATAAACCTCAGGCAATATGGCAAGCAAGGCAAGCGGCGGTCATAGGGACTTGTTTTTGAAAAAAAGTGGTTATAGTTTAGGGATTATATGTATCTAGCTCTCTATAACCTAGGCTCTGATGCCAATCTGTAACACCCCTAAAATCAGAACTTGCGGAAGAATAATACTATGGGGTGCTACGGAAGTGGAAATCATAACACAAGGTATCAAGAAACTAATTACACATTTCATAAGAGATACTCATTTCCATAATTTCATTATTAAAAAAAAAAAAAAAAAAAAAAAAAAAAAAAAAAAAAAAAAAAAAAAAAAGTCATTAGATGTCAAAATCATCTACAGGTTTCTGGTCCCTAAAAAACAAGTCTTAATTATTATTTAAAAATTTATTGGTCTAGTGAAAATCTGCCGCCTTGCCGTTCCTTGCCACACTTTGCACAAACCTCTATACCTGAGAAAAACATGCTAAAAGTCAGCTAAAAGCTGGTGAGTTCATAGGTTTCAGTTGAAAGCATATCATATTAAAACAAAAAAATTTCGTTTAAACAATTGAAATATCATACATATGGTTTCATTACGCTAGCTCTAAGTTCATGTAACCGAAGCTTTAACAGTTCTGCATGCTCTAGACGCATGGAAATCATAAAAGCCCTAGCAAGTGTTTATTCCAGACACTTGAACATTGATATGGTATACGTTCGTTCGCCTATCCGGTCAAACCAAATAGGGACGTTACTCCCAATAGATCTACTTATAACATTCACACTTCCTAACTGGAATTAACGGATCATGAAATTCGGGCAGTAGGGGACATATCAGCCTTAGGCTATCTGCGTAATAATATTAATGTCCACAAAATTTAGTTTTGCAAGTTTCTCACCACAAAACAAGTAAAAGTAAAATGGGGCTATAAACTCACCTTTGTCTGCCTGAACAGTGAACACGGTGAAATTAGAGAGAGCACGGCACCAACACGCAACCTAAAATTTATAACCATGTTTTAGTTTCAAGTATTATATTCAAGTCTCTTCAGATTTTAAATCTCAATGTTTTAGTGTACCTATGTGTTTGTTACTCATGTGGCGGTGAGTGTGGTTTCTAAAGTCTCTCCTAAGGGATGGTGATGTGTCCTCTTATAATTGTCCTAAGGTTATGGTACCTGAAGGGATGGGAATACCTAATGATCCAAGTTATGAATGAATTTAACCTAATTGAGATATGTACATATTTTACATATAACGTTTGTTAAGTTTGCCTAAGTGGGTTTTAAAATATAACTTAATATATGTGGAGTTCATTACCTAATGTTTTTACCCACTACTTGGGTAATTTAACTAGTCTCCTTATAAGGTTCATTCATACAACATTAGTTTAAAGTTTAAAGTTTCGGCAATCTACTCAATATAATTTAGTGATGTTCACTTTTAATTTATTTTGTTAATATATATATATATATATATATATATATATATATATATATATATATATATATATATATATATATATATATATATATATATATATGTGTGTGTGTATATCTACATATTATATATAACAGGATGCGTATGACGTCATCAAATGCAGGATTGATGAATAAGCGCTGGATTGATGAGTAATCATGCTCTTATTCCACCTAAGCAGTCCACGTAAGCAACATTTGACCGAACAAAATTCGTATGTTGACTTTTAATTCCGAAATTTTAAAAAAGTCTCTAAAGATTCGAACTTGGGTTGTTTACATGT
This sequence comes from Artemisia tridentata subsp. tridentata, assembly GCA_021014915.2. Lineage (NCBI taxonomy): Eukaryota > Viridiplantae > Streptophyta > Magnoliopsida > Asterales > Asteraceae > Artemisia > Artemisia tridentata. The sequence goes on along the minus strand of CP139501.1, from coordinate 269,563,253 downwards.
CTTAAGTATATATCAATGTTACCATTAGACCAAATTATTTTTTGTGATATAGCTACCACAAAAAATAACTATAATCTTCTTATTTGATGACCATGCGGAATTTTTGGAATTATATATGTATTTTCTAAACATGTATTCCGTTATTTTTCAAAAATATGTTTAATTTGTAGAAGATATGATTTTAAAGATAAGTTTAGAATGTATTTTGTGTAAATATTTTATTCCTGTATTTAACATCATATACCTACTTTTACACTATATGTGGATGAAAATATAACGTTTCTTCTCAAGCCAAAAACACTTGCACAACGATTTCAGAAGGTGTGTTTTTTATATATACTTTAACCAATGTGTTGCTGTAATTTTAGTGTTGTTGTTGTATAATTAATTTAATGGTTGCATGTACAGTCGTAAATATAACAAACATCTATTTGTAAGTTGTTATATTCTTATTGATGTTGTTGTTGAAGCAATCTAATGCACAGAAACATTACCATTCAGACGAAACACTTGCTTTCAGAATGTATGTTTTGTTACATATAATTTAACCATTGGGTTGTTGTAATTTTTATGTAGTTGTTGTATAACTAATCTAATGTTTACATAGACCATCATTTATTAACAAATAATCTATTCTTATGGTTGTTGTATTGTTAATGATATTGTTGTTGAAGCCATGTAATGTTTTGTTGCAGAAACACGCATAAACAGTATCAAGTATATCGAGCAGTACTAATAGATTGTGGCAGTGCCAACACGTGTAAAATAAATACACATAAGCGGTATCAAGTATATCTAGCAGTACCAATATAGTATAGCAGTACTAACCATATGTAGGACACTGTATTAACATGGAAATTTATCATTCCGTATCAGGCAATCCTATATAACATGATTCTGATATTTTTAACAAACATCTATCTGTAAGTTATATTCTTTTCGATGTTGTTTTTTTGAAGGAATTCAATGCACAGAGATATTATCATTCAGAAGAAACAATTACTTTCAGAAGGTATATTTTGTTACATATAATTTAACCATTGGGTTGTTGTAATTTTTATGTAATCGTTATACAATTAATCTAATGTTTACATAGACCATCATTGATTAACAAATAATCTATTCGTATGGTTGTAGTATTTTTAATGATGTTGTTGTTGAAGCCATGTAATGTTTTTGTTGCATAAACATGCAGAAACAGAAACAAGTATATCGAGCAATACTAACACATTATGGCAGTGCCAACAACATGTAAGATAAATAAACAAAAGCAGTATGAACTATATCTAGCGGTATTAATATAGTATGGCAGTGGTAAGCACATGTACGACACTATATTACCATGTAAATTTATCATTTTGTATCAGGCAATCCTATACAACATGATTCTGATGTTTTTTGGATCGAGAAGAAAAGTTTACACCGTCTAAATGAGTATCGAATTGTTGTATATGTTTACATGCGTTATTCATATATCGTAATATTTTTAATGTCTATGCTTATGTTTGTATAATATGTAAACGTCCACATACCGTGAATGTGTTTTCATGCGTTGTGCATTAATCTTAGTATTTTTACTATTGAAAGTACATGAAGTATTTTTGTTGTTATATAAGTTTTAATACATCATGTATTAATTTGGTTTATTTTACCATGTATCAATATAGTTTTCATGCCTCTCTTTAATAAATATATGAAAAACCCTGGCCCAACAAAACGAGCCCAGTAATGACTATTCCGAATTAATGATGAGCTATATAATTGAATTATACAATGATGAACTATATGTAAAATAACTCTTCCTATGGATTCATCAAACCCTAAAATATCTCAAGATAAAAAATCACATGCGCCTCGCACTGATTCAAAGTGCGAAGAGCAAACGGTTCGTGGAAAAAAATATGTGACAGAACCAAGCATTGATGATGGGGTACATGATCGACACAGTAAAGATCCAAATACCAAGGTGGACGATGCATTGAGGTTTCTTACGTCGGTTTTTGAAGAAGGTGGATCTTCTCAAAGTAATAAAGGTATTGTATATAATGCTTATAATATCTTCTAAATAGATTTATGTTTTCATGTTAAGCTTATTAGTCCATTATTATTATTATTTTTTTTTTATTAGATGAGCTACCTGAGTCTATTTTCCTTGATTGGCTTAAATTGAACGTTGGAGATCCTCAAGAGTCTTTACAAGTTCTCAATGCGGTTCAATCAAAGGTCCTAAAGGCGGAAACTATGATCAACGAATTACGTGGGATGGGTCATGAACTAACTGATGACTATTTTGTGGATTTAAACCTCTTTAGTGATGAAGATTGAAATTTTATCATCTTATTAGTAATCGTTGTTCACAGCCAAATTCAATTGTAGTTCAAATAACGCATTACTTTCATTGATGTTTAACGATTTGAATGTTTTTTAGTTAATCGAATTTGTTCAGCAGTTTCATACATCGTTTTTAATTTTTATTAGATGCAAATAATTTTTTACTCTAAATACATAATATGCGTAAATCATGACGGGATATAATCTTATATTTAAATAGGATAATATGCATGGTAATATACGGTAATTGATAAACATGGTATATAGGATATTGGTTAAATTTAAAATATACTTCTCATAGCTTATACAACCTTTACGCCTTTTAATGTACCTAACAATGGTTTGTGTTTTATAAACAAGTGTATGATCGATTTTGTTCAGTAGTTTTATACATCGTGTTTAACTTTCATTAGATGCAAATAATACCACTATTTTTTACTCTAATACGATTATTTTTTATTCTAAATACATAATATGCGTAAATCATTCCGGGATATAATCTTATATTTAAATAGGATAATATGCATGCTAATATATGGTAATTGATAAACATGGTATACAGGATATTGGTTAAATTTAAAATATACTCATCATAGCTTATACACCCTTTCCGCACCTATAAATGCTGGATCGAATTCGAAAGCAATCAAACAATTACAATTCTTTTTTACTTTAGGTTAACAATAATAGTTTCCAATGGGTCGTTTGTTTTTTTCCTCATCAAATCCGCCAAACAAACGCCCGAGAAGCGTTTCCCCAACAAAGGAGATTTCATCAGATCCAAAAACAGACGCAGCGGTTGTGAGATATTTCCTACCAATACGATATATTTCCCAACTTAGACGACATATAGCAGAGATGGAGGCAGGAATCGCACGCGATGAACAAACAATGTTTGAGTGTAAAGAGGCTATTGATCAACAAAAGAAGAAGATATTGGAGTATCAAGAGACGATAAAGAATGTTAAAAAACAGATGGACAACTATAACTGTTTGTAGTTTTTTTTTTCGTGTTCGATCGTATTTGTCAGCCTTTATTGTTTTAAAAATACATCTTTTATGTTTAATGTTGGTAGATTGTTGGTTGATTCTTTTAAAAATACATTTTTTGGTTCTCATGAGTTAAAACGTATTAACTTTTTTGAGCCAGCAGTATTAATGAAACAAATAAATAATCCAAATAAGAAGAGCAGTACCCAATAACATGTACACAATCAACATAAGTCCTCAACGGATATGTCACTAATTCGGCCCAGTACCAGCGTCTATCTAACAGTACAAATATATTGATAGCAGTACTAAACTTTATTATTATGAGCTGCGGAAACTTTAAAGGGACGTCTATCCAACAGTACTAACTGTTTGTGCAGATGTGCGAAAATAATTATTAAATAGGAAAATTATGATTTAGTTTTTTTATCTATAATACGTAAACAGGTTTATACGAAGCACCAATTTAAAAATAACACGGCTTTCCATTTAAATTTAAAAACTTTAATTAATATAAATTAACATATTTATAGGAAATACGAATTTGGAAATAAATCGACTTTCAAATTGAATATATTCGACACAATAAAGGTTATGTTTATTCAATTTGAATAAAATCTTAATATTTAACATTATGTTTATTGTATATGCATAAATGTATGTATACACAACATAAATCTGGAAAGAAAGCCACTGTTCAATTAAATGTCGTGTCTTTTCAATATAAACATTGTGACTTTTAAGGAGTCTATAAATACAAAGAGATAACAACCACTTTTTATTATCCTTTTGACTATTCTAATTTACTACAGTATTTACTTGATTATTCAATGGCGTCATCCTCATCAAACCCTAAATCGAATGAGGCTAAAAAACCAAAACGTGGTGATATTCCTCCAATGCCCGATAAGTACAAGATTTACGACATACCCCAGCATATATGGGATAAAATGCATTCAAACGGCGCTCATGCGACTCAAAAAACGTTGATTGATCTTTACAATCAACGTATAAAAACTCTTGAAGAACAGAACAGGAGGGATGAAGAACGGAACAGAATAGATGCAGAAATCATCCAGCATCGACAACAGAACATTGTTGCTCGGAATGCAACAATAGCAGAAACACAACAAAAAATTGCTGATGTTTTCAAAGATATTGAAAACAGTTTGTTTATTTCTTAATTTTCCTTTTATGTTCAGAATATTATGTTATTTAAATGGTTGTTTTGATTGTAGATGTCATGTGCCGTGATTTTTTTTTTATTGTGCATACTATTAGAACCATTGACCACAATTGTGAATAATCATTGAGTTTCGTGTAAGTTTTGTAACAAATCGACAAAATAAATAGATCAATCCAATTGACTTACTTAATACATAAAGCAAATATCCAAATCAAACATTGTATAGGGAAAAAACTACTAAAACAACTTAGTTAAAATCGTTCATCTTCATGGCATTACCCTCTTCCTCGCGGACACCGGCTTTGGCTTGAGCACACAAATCAACTAGCAGTTCAAGCAATGCCCGATGCCTCTCTTGAGTTTTTTTCAAAGCATCGAGTGAGTCTAATGCGACTCCACGGTGCCCTAATGCTTCCATGTCAGCTATCATCACTCGGTTCTTCGCCATCACTCTCCTGAGATGCTCACAACAAGCGTGTATCAATTTTGCACAGAACGAGTCTTCATGTGACTGCTGCACAAACCACACGCGCATACAATCATGCAGTTTGGACGAGCCAGAAATTTTCATCAGATCATCTAAAATTTGGAATTGTGCCATTGGAAACATTATGCCAGTTGATCGGCATCTTTCATTATATATTATTGTATTTAAATAGTAGAAGTATCTAAATATATTTAAACTTTGTCAATTATCTTATACCCTACATATATGATATGCTTAAATAATTTCCAAAGATAAGTTTATACTGAAAACACATTGATAAAATTGCTACTTTATAGTAATAGATATATATGGCATATCAAACTTTGTTTAAATTTAAAAGACATTCATTATACATTATATATTTTTTTACAAGTTAAATATTTTCAATATCTTTCCACAACCATTTGATACTGTGAACAGTTCAAACGAGTTTACAGTATAATTGATTTATTAGCATCATGGCAACTATATCAAATGATTTAGCAATTCGACCAAGAGGAAAACCAAAACAAAAGGCGCAACAAACAAATATAAGCAGAGGACGGCCACCAATATATCCAATCGCAATGGGTAATTCAGTTAGTTACAACTACACAGCATTATATTTATATACTCTGGCTATGTTCAATGACAAATATTTTATTGTGTTAACTCAACTTCAATTTACGACAGGTACCAATAGTTTCAGCACACGGCCAACATGCGCGCCTTTTTCAAACAATGACAAACAACATCTTAACGCATATGCCAGTAACATGCGTACCAGATGTGAAAAATAAAAATACAACGATACAAAATATTTGTTAATTATTTGTTGATGGAATAATAACTATGTTATATGTTTTGGTTCAGTCTTTGAATGGACCTCCCCTCGGTCTTTTTGTGGTTTATGTGCCTGATGTTGTTTTGGGCTGTGAAAGCGTGTGAGTTGGCCATATGTTGATATCATGAGGATCTGCTGTAAATTGAATTTGCATTAACGTTATCAAATAATTATCATTGTAATATAATTCAGCATGTAAATATCATGTTTTGTAGTTTCAACTAACATTCATGATGCAATTTGACACAGATACTAATGATCTCAGTCTACGGCCAACTCGCATGCCTTCTCAAATAAAAAAAAAAAACATCTGAATGCATAGGCCGACCACCGATATACCCAAACGAAACAGGTCATTTAATTAACTGAAACTATCCAACATGATATTTACACACTATATTTGCTTGCAATGAAAACTATTTGATCATGTTAATACAACTTCATTTTACAACAGCTCCTACCGATATAAGCATACGGCCAACTCGCACGATTTCACAACCCAAAACAACAACAGCCACAGAAACCACAAAAAGACCAAGGGGACGTCCATTCAAAGATCTAACCAAAACACGTAATAATGTTACAATTCCTCCAGCAAATAATTAACAGTTATTTCCGCTTCGTATTTTTATTTATTCATTTTTTTTACAGCCATGCCTAAAGAGCCTACCTATCTTGGAACTATTCAACCTGGTGTACACATTGCAAAACGTAAATCACAGAGACTACATGATAAAATGAAAGCACCCGTGCATAAAATACCAAGACGGGAGGGTTTAAATACCACATCTTCTGCAAACAATCAAGAAGCACATAAAAACCAATTTAAAGGCATATCTAATGGTAAAGCCATTAGACAAATCCGTATAAAAAACACCATTCAGTACCAAAAAATATATAAGTTTTATTTTATTTATTTTTTCATTTTTTTTTAAATAATAATTAATTTAATTCATTATACATTTACAGATTATTTTGACCATGGAGATCCTATTTACACATGTCAATCATGCGATGCATTACTGTGGCATGCTGAGGCTATGGTAGGATCGACGTCTTCAAACGAAGATACTTACTCTATATGTTGTGGAAAAGGAAAAGTGAAATTAGGAAATGAAGTTAAGAATCCACCTGAATTGTTGAGACAGCTTATGGATGGTGAACATCCAAAAAGCAAGGATTTTGTTGATAATATCAGACGATATAATTCGATGTTTTCATTCACATCCATGGGTGCAAGACAGGACACATCAGTTAATCAAGGATATGGAGCATATTGTTACAGGATACAAGGTGAAAATTATCATAGAATGGGGAGTCTGTTACCAGAGGGCAACAAACCTCCTGTTTTTGCACAGTTATATATTTACGATTCAAAAAATGAAATACAGAATAGAATTAATTGTGTCAGGTATGATAACGTTGATTATTTTTTCATTTTGTACATGTCGTTTATATATTACTTGCATAAACAACAGCATACTAATATAACTATATTCATTTCATACAGTACCATCGACAGCACATCGAAATCAACCAACTATAACATAGACCACCAGCTGACTGTAGATTTACGGGACATGCTGGATACAATCAATCCATTAGTTGGTCAGTTCAGAATGGCTGGGGAACGATTAGTCAGGAAAAGTGACGAAAACAAATTCAAATTATGCCTTATCGGTACACGAGAACGAGATGGTAGAAATTATAACCTACCCACAGCTGATGAAATTGGAGGACTCATAGTTGGGGACTTTGACGCTACAACACACAAAAGAGACATTATTTTGCACTTACAAGAAGGAGGGCTTAGAAGAATTAGTGAATTGCACCCGTCATACCTGGCATTACAGTACCCATTGTTGTTCCCATATGCAGAAGATGGTTACTGGACAGACATATATCATGTAGGCATTACTGATTACACACCAACAAACAAAAAAACTCGCGTAACAATGAGGGAGTATTTTGCATATCGGCTACAAGAAAGGGCAGGAGTTTTCTCGATGATACTCAATGCAAGGAGGCTATGCCAACAATTTATTGTTGACGCTTACACTATGATAGAATCTGAAAGGATGTCGTTTTTTAAAAATCAACAGAAGGATTTGAGGAGTGAAACATATTCTAAACTTGCAAAATTGGCAGAGCAAGAAGATTCTGGGGTGACATTACGTGGGAAAAAGGTTATATTACCATCGTCATTTACTGGGAGCCCAAGATATATGATGCAAAACTATTTAGATGCAATGACAATATGCAAGGTTTACGGATATCCTGACCTGTTTATCACATTCACATGCAATCCAAATTGGCCAGAAATTGCACGGTTTGTCGCAGATAAGGGGTTGAAGTCTGAGGATAGGCCTGATGCAATAGTCAGGGTATTTAAACAAAAGTTGGACAGGCTAATGAGAGATTTTAAAGACCGCCATTTTTTTGGACATTTAAAAGCAGGTATTATCATATTTCTATTATAAAAATGTAGAGTAACTGCATCAATTATCATTGATTATATACATTACTTAACATTATCATCTTGATGCAGTTGTTTATACCGTTGAGTTCCAGAAAAGAGGTCTACCACATGCTCATTTACTGCTTTTCTTGGAAGAAAAAGATAAAATCAAGACAACAAGCCAAATTGATCAATTTATTTCAGCGGAGATACCGGATAAAAATGAAGACCCGGAACTGTATGAAATTGTTACTGATCATATGATGCATGGGCCATGTGGCCCCCAACGGCCAACTTGCCCCTGTACCGTAAAAAACAAGTGCACAAAGAGATTCCCTAAGGAATTTAACGATTCGACAGTCATAGATGACAGTGGATACGCACTTTATAAAAGGAGGAACGATGGATGTACAGTAACAAAGAGCGGGTCAGAATTACACAACGGATACGTGGTACCTTACAATCCAGCGTTGTTGAGACGCTACCAATCACATATTAATGTGGAGTGGTGCAATCAGGCGACGTCCATAAAATATCTTTTCAAGTATATAAACAAGGGTCCAGATAGGGCCACGGCGGCCGTAGAAGACCAAGATGTAGATGAAGTCAAGGACTATTACGATTGTCGCTATCTTTCAGCGTGCGAGGCGGCATGGAGGATTTACAAATTTGACATCCACTACAGATTTCCTCCCGTTGAACGCTTGCTGTTTCATTTGGAAGGCGAACAGTCGGTTATATTTGATGCTTCAGAAAGCATTGACTGTACTTTGGATAAAGCATCCGTAAATGATACGAAATTTGTCCAATGGATGAAAACAAATAGGACAGATCAAGAAGCGAGAAGCCTACTTTACCACGAATTTCCACAACACTATGTATGGAAACAAGAAGAGAAAATTTGGGTAAAAAGACAGAAAGGCACATGCATTGGACGCGTACATCACGTGTCGCCGTCAACCGGGGAGCTGTTCTATTTACGAGTCTTGATTAACAAAGTCCCAGGCGCACAAGATTGGGTTGACTTTAGAAAATTCGAAAATGTTACGTACAATACCTACAAGGAGGCTTGCCAAGCGCGGGGTCTACTGGAAGATGACAAAGAATATATTGATGGGTTGTTAGAAGCCAGTCTATAGGGGTCCGGAAACTACCTGCGTAAATTTTATGTCATACTAATCCTGACAGATTGTATGTCTCGACCAGAGTTTGTTTATGAAAAAACATGGGAAGTAATGGCTACTGACGTGTTACATGCAGAACGAATAAAAAGGAATGATCCAGGTATGATATTTTTAATGTAAAACATTAAATTGGAAACAACATATCTCCATGATTTATAAAAAATACGCTCACTATTTGTTATCTAAAAACAATGTAATTCAACATAACTACTAATAAGCAGGACATTATATTAGACCACAAACTCTGTCTATAAGTCTACAGATTATATCCATAACCAAAGGAAACTACCACTACCGTGTCCACATTACGCAACAAATACTTATCATAACATATGGTCGCCATAACCAAATTAAAAGTTTATGTACCCAGAAAAACATACCAAAAGCAGCATCAGCAAACATGAAACACTGGAATCTTGGCTTCATTTTCCCCATATACAACATAGCTTTGTCGTCCATAACATTCTTGACATTCATGAAACCATTCAGGGAGTGTCTACAACATAACCATAATACAATTAGATTTATGTATTAACAAATATTGGAGAAACAAAGCACATAATCAAATTAAGCATTCTACTATGTACACAATAACCACAAATTATTACACACCTGATTTTTCCGATAACAGTAATCAACCTTCATCAAAAACTGATAAGCCATGTCTCAGAAAATGAAAAAATCGTTAAAGATGATAGTCAAAACAATAAACTAAATAGCCACAATGATAACCTATAAAATACTTCTAAGATATTAAACATGCATTTGATATATATATATGTTTTATAAAATGAAACTAAAAAAAATAAAATTTATTTTTGCAGATTTGGAACTTTCGGACGAACAAAGAAAGAATATATGCCTTACATATATTGAGCACATGCTTCTTTGTAACAATAAAAGTTTAAGGAGTATCCCAAACATGCCTTTGCCAAACGAAATGTTTTCTATGGCGAATTACAACAGACTGATAGCAGAAGAGTTGAGATACAACCCATAAGAATTACAAGAACAACACGATAAACTCTTTGGTACGTTGACCGTCGAGCAAAAAAATATATATAATACTTTAATGGATGCTGTTAATGGCCAAACGGGTGGTATGTTCTTTGTATATAGATATGGAGGCACGGGTAAAACTTATCTTTACAAAACATTATCCGCTGCAATCAGATCACAAGGCTATATAGTATTAAATGTCGCGTCAAGTGGTATAGCCGCACTTTTATTAGAAGGAGGGAGAACTGCACATTCTCGATTTGCAATTCCCATCAATGTGGTCGATGATTCTATGTGCCATATCCCAGCAGATAGTGAACTGGCCGAGTTGATAAGGGAGTGCAAACTAATCATATGGGATGAAGCTCCAATGACACATAGACATTGCTACGAAGCGTTCGATAGGACACTAAGAGACATATGTAGGACACATCATTCAACCCCAATGGATCAAATATTTGGAGGAAAAGTAGTTTTGTTTGGGGGTGACTTTCGACAAATTCTTTCGGTCATCACAGGTGGTTCACGACACAATGTTGTACACTCGGCAATAAATTCTTCGTATCTATGGGACCATTGTACAGTGTTACGCTTGACTATCAACATGAGACTTGGAACAGGTACAAATCAATCCGAACGTAAAGAAATACAAGACTTTGCGGACTGGATATTATCAATTGGCAATGGAACGATCGGAGGTAAAAACGATGGAGAGGCAAACGTTGAATTCACGGACGATATGTTGATTCCTGACTCCGAAGATCATGTTGGTGCAATAATAGAAGAGACTTACCCGCATGTGGTCAAAAACCTCTATAACCCGACCTTTTTCCAGGAAAGGGCCATACTGGCGCCTACACATGAACTTGTGGATATGATCAATGACAGGATGCTTACACTACTTGAAGGAGATCAAAAAACATACCTAAGTTCTGATTCAATTGGTATTGTTGATGAAGACTCCACTTTCAATCAGGACTTATACACATGTGACTTTCTCAACAGCATTAAAATATCTGGACTTCCACGTCATTCATTGACACTGAAAATAGGTACACCTGTTATGTGCATGCGAAACATTGATCAAATAGATGGATTGTGCAATGGAACCAGGCTCCAAGTTCAAAGGCTTGGTACTAATATAATTGAGGCTAAAATAATATCGGGCGGAAGTGTTGGTACTGTTTGCGCTATACCACGTATGGTTTTAAGTCCTTCGGATACCAAAATGCCTTTTAAATTTAATCGAAGACAATTCCCGGTATCACCGTGCTTCGCAATGACAATTAATAAAAGCCAAGGCCAAACGTTGACACATGTAGGACTATTTCTCCAGCGTCCTGTTTTCTCGCACGGCCAGCTTTATGTAGCAGTGTCTCGAGTGAAGAACAAGAAAGGTTTGAAAGTCCTTTGTTGTGACGAGGATGGGAAATACACAAAGTCAACGACAAATGTTGTGTATAAAGAAGCATTGTTTCGAATTTAAAAGGTATTTCGACCTTTGAATCACATTAAATTTGTGTTTTTACTTATACCTTATGAATTACACATGTATAGTTCCACTCAAGTATCATAATAATATCAACACAAAATATAACAGTACATAACCTGTTTCAAAAAATGACGCATTCATTTTCCAGAACAAAATTTTCCATAATAAGCATGAGGAATGGTTGTTAAACCTACTACTACATTTAAGCAACATTAAACAACACAATGCCATTTTTAAGCCATGATATAACTAAACCCCCCCAATTACCAACAATTAAGATGTTTCAAAACAAATAAAAATTACCTTCGTCCACAGTAACTCAAGACATACTTCAGTTACCTTAGTACTTTGTCTCGATTCCTTTACATTTCCTTGCTTCTGATCCACTCGGTTCTTCTTCACTACCATGCAAAATTAATAATAGCTTCGATTGGTCGCCATACATCCATCATCGTTACTACGTCTATTTATTTATATTTAGCTGAACCAAAAAAATGGAATCAGTAGGTAATACAGATCAAGGATGTAGTTAATTAATACATAAAGCGTATCAGTAACATCAAAATATCGTATCTAAGATGATAAGTTTAAACTCGCACTCAAATATTATTAGAATCCAAATCTATATTCTACTACATAAATCAAATATCAGCAAAACACTCTAACTAATCAACAAACAAATACAAACCAAACTAATAAAAAATCAAATCCATTTAAACTCTGGTAGGACAGAACATGGTACTGTCAGTGTCAATGATGTAATAAGACATGATACTGCCAGTGTTGAAGGTTAAAAATCAGATTCATTTAAACTCTGATGGAACAGAACATGGTACTGCCATTGTTACTGATGTAACGGAACATCATACTGCCAGTGTTCAAGGTGCTCTACTAAACGAGATTTCATCCCTAAAATTACACATAAAATAATTACTTAAGTTAATTATAACATACAATTAAACCCAAAAAACGAAACACGCGATTGCAAGATATTAGCTTAAATATACAGATAAATATAATACAATTAGTCATTCAAAATATTCAAGATTTCATCCTTTCAATACGAAAATCAGGTAACAAAGGTTAGCAAAACATGAACAAAACTATTAGATCAAGAATATGTAGTTCACCTTTTGTTGATCTGGCAAAAAATAATTTGACCATTGAGATGTTGGTGTTTTCGATAATGTGATGATACTTTGTGTGAATAGTAGTTATGATTAATTATACAGTAACTGATAATATAATAATTTACAATCAGAATTTCATGTCATAAAATAATACTAATAAAAATAAAAATAAAATTCCATCATATTATTTACATCAAAATATACTTGCATAATACAATACATAAATGCAATTGGTAACTCAAAATATAATATCAATAATGTAGACTAACGTTTTCTTTATCCAGACACACATTTATTAACAATAAAAAATAATCTAACGGCAGTGCGCGTTCTATTGCTTTTGTATAAAAGTAGTTATATTTTATTATGTTAAATGTAACGAAATTAAGGCATGATTTAAAATTGATTACAACCATCCAGTATAAAATTACAAGTCATGCCCGCCCATTGGGCGGGCTTTGAAGTCTAGTATATATATATATATATATATATATATATATATATATATATATATATATATATATATATATACTCATTTTCCTAAGTGTTCATAAAGTTAATTGTTTGACAATGTGTACATATATATATATATATATATATATATATATATATATATATATATATATATATATATATATATATATATATATATATATATATATATATATATATATACATACATATATATATACTCATTTTCCTAAGTGTTCGTAAAGTTAATTGTTTGACAATGTGTATATATACATATATATATATATATATATATATATATATATATATACATATATATATATATATATACATATATATATATATATACATATTATATATATATATACATATATATATATATACATATATATATATATACATATATATATATATATATATATATATATATATATATATATTAGTTTAGTCGTTTGCGTTGTGTCTATTACTTCAGCTAGTCAAACATTTAAGTTCCTATTTGTTAGTGTAATTAAAATTACATTTTTGGTTTTCGGCTAAATTTGCTTTTACATAACTATTAGTTGAATAATTTTTATATCCAAATGTTCACATTCTTGACTATACGAATTTTATATTAATAAGTTTTCACGTTCACTTTGTGTTTTCGGCTATTACAAGTTTTAGACATTTGTTAATGTACATTAGCTCGTGACGGCTATTAAGACTTTAAAGTTATTCGATATAGAATTTTAGACGTTAGTTTGATTTGTAACGGCTATTTTTTTTTTCATTTTAGTGTGTCTCGATAGTGGTATCATAACTGTTATTCGAAGTGCGTTTTCACACTAATGGTATCTTAAAGTCTAGTCTTGGTGGGCTAAAACAATCTAGACGAAGGCCCATATTTCAGGCCGGTCCATAGGTTACCAAGTGGGCTTTTAGTGGGCTGTACACAGGCCATACGACAGGCCGGTCTATGGGTTAATTAATGGGCTTTCGATAGGCTCTTAGTGGACTTGTTTGTGGTGTGATTTGGACCTGGTACTTCTCTAAAGTTATTACAAGTTTTGCACCAAGGAGTCACTTGGTGAAACCTTCCTGGAGTATTCTGACTCGCATCTATGGTGAATTTCTCATCATGATCTAGGCCTCGACTTGTGGCCACGTCGAGTACTACTCGTCTTCAAGTCTTTTTGGTGTCTAGGTGATGGTTTTGTGCTAAGTTCTTGATTCATTTATAGTCGACTGGGGTGAAGCTAAAGGACCTCAAGGTTTGGCTACTTGCACCCTAATTATTTCTTACTCGTTAGTCTCCTTGGGAGTGTATCCTAACAAGTCACTAGTACTCCTATTCGGCTTCAAATCTTACCTATTGGGTCTATTTTGAGCAAATGGTGCTATCCTTTGTTGAGGTTTTAGGTTCGGGGTCAATGGGTCAATCTAAGGTTGGAACCGTGAGTACAAGACTTATGGTTTGTGATCAAATGGTGGCTATCAACATGGATCATTTGTCCCCTAGACGTGGTGTCATTTCCTGGTCTATACGACTTCTATCATAACAACACAAGAAATGCCATTCGAACTATCTTAATCCAAGCCTTCCACAGGTTCGAACCATGAACCTGTGGTTCCTAGGCATCTCGAATATATCTTAACAGGGTGTGTAACGGCCTTCTTGGCTCATGGTATTTCCAGGTTTTTGAACCTATTTTTCTTGGTGGTTCCTTTGCTATTTTAACGCCAACAACAATACTAACATCAATCAACACTAACCCTATCAAAGCTCTAATCTTGGGGATTTTATTCGACATAGCTACGAGTAAATATTAAGTTCTCTCATCAAACTAATGGCGTTCTTAAGCATTTTCTCGATAGAAACAATAACCAACCACAAAAGTTTCTATTCCCTGGAAATTCCTATTCGACACATACTACAAATCAAAACTTAAATTCTTTCTTCAGGATCAAATAAGGGTGTGCCTAGGTGCTATTTCGACAGAAAAACCATAATATCTTCACCAATCCTACTTATTCATTCGATCTAAATCTTCGTACTTATAATGATTTAAAAATAAATTAATTTATAACAACATAACTAGAATCAATTTTTAACCTGACACGATTCTTAGTGGATGAACACTAGGATGAACCCTCCAATCCGAGATCCAACTGCTCCAATATTATCCCACCACGACCTCCAAATCGAATCACAATATTGACCCTTATCTTGAGAACCTCTCAGATTTTCGGTGTATTTGATGATTGTGTGATTCGAATCCCATCTTGAAGGCGCGGATTTAAGGAAGATATTGGAGAGTAGCTCCATATCATCTTTCGAATTTTTGGGTGAATACTCTACTCTTTTCGGTGTGTTATCTCTATACCTAAGGCTTCATCTCCTATGTTAGCTCGTGATCTATAAAAGTGACAAGGTTTCTAAGTCAAAGGATTAATGGTGACTGAGTTGGGAGATGGTGATGGTTCGATGTTTATAGGGATGATATGGGAGGCGACAAAAGTGAGGGATAAGATTACAGACATTTGGGTTTGTGTGTTAGTGGGTGGGTGGATTTAATTTCAAGTATATGAGTGGGTTTTTAGCTAAGGTGGGTTAATTTAATACCCGCGTCCCGTTAAACTGTGTCAAATCCTGATTCGTCCCGAACCGTTTCTAGTTCGAGAGTTTATATTTTTTGAGTCGTTATATAATACTTGAATTTATTTCCGAGTAATTAATTATTTTCAAATATTTCATGAATCTCTGTTTGTTCCTGGTTTGCGTGTGGTGTCAATCCGTGTGAAACTGGAATAACCTCCCGTTTTCACCACAATAAAATGTATAAATTACGGGATGTGATAACTTCACTGTTCCTTGGTGGGATTTTCGGGTGTCAATATGTGCAGATCTGTTTCCCGTTATTATCACATATGGCTAAATCAGATAGTTCAGTCACAATAATTGAATTTATTATTAGGACAAATTCTCCATTTGTCACATTCTATATTGTTCTCAATATTTAATTGGTTGCCTAACATGTTTAATATTAGATTTAGGCCTAACAACATCTATTTTGACCACTTTAGGAACACTTGTTCCTGCTTTCTTAACAACTTCAGGTTTAGACATAACCTGTTCTTCTTCATCACTATCAGATTTCCATTACTCAATGACTACAACATCTGATTTCCGATTGGAGGACACCTTGTCCTCAGAAAGTGAAGTTTTACTTAAACTCTCACTTACTTCTTGTACCTTAGGAATCTCAGTAGACTTAGAAACATATTCCATTATTAAGTCTTGAAGCTCAGCTAATTCTGTGTGAGCTGGGCCAATACCTGGAGGTGAAGGAACACCTCTGTATGGTGGAGGAACAGAATTGTAACCTATTCCAGACTTAGCTTTATTAACAACTTGAGCTTCCCAAATCTTATTGATTCCATCTGAGGCATAAGTTAGTGTATCAACTGTTATCTTAACATTTTCATTTGCCTTTTTGTACTTTGCACATGATTCATTTAGCACAACAATGCACTCATCTTTGAATTCTATGTTTTTTTTTAGTGCAGCCATGTCATCACTAAACTTAGATTCATTTCCTTGAAAATGTAAGATTTGTTTTTCAAGAACAGCTAGGCCTCTTTTATCATTAGATAAATTGGCCATTGTTTTATATAGCTCTTCTAGTTGATCATCAGATTCCTTTTTAAGTTTTTCATAAGCTTTAAGAGCAGAGCAAGATTCAGTACACTTAATTATAGAATTTACCTCTGAATCAGAAAAGGCCATCAGTGCAGTCTCAGTTGCCACAATTGCAGCTTCTTTTGGTGCTTCATCTTCATCAGCCATGAAGCTCCAATCATAGCTAACACCATCAATGGCTAGCATAGCCTTTGGCTCTTCCACAGTGACTTCCTTCTTCTTATATTGCTTGTACCATGTGCTCCTATTTTCTTGCCTTTTTGGCTTTCTGCACTCTTTTGCAAAGTGTCCCACCTTGTGACAATTGAAACACTCTACTTTCTTCTTATCAAACCCAGCAGTTTCATTACCATTAATGGTAATCTGCTTTCCTGTTCTTTGCCAAAAATTTTTAGCCCTTATGCTCAGTAAAGCAACCTGCCATTTGATATCCATCTCTTCTAAATCATCATCATCCACCTGTTCAAGGTCTTCATAATTTAGAGGAGAACCACAAGTTTGACTAGACATGAATACATAGAATGTTGGATCTCCAAGTACAGCAACATTCTTTTGTGTAGTATCAGTAGAAACACCATAACTAGCAGTAGAAACATCTTCATCTTCATCTTCATCTACCTCTTCAGACTTACTAATGTTGGGAGATGACATAAATGTCATATTCCCATAACTAGTACTATAACTTCCAGACTTCTTTAGACTTTGTTCAACAATTTTGAAGTTGTTGTACAAATCATTGAGTTTCATGGTTTCAATATCTGGCTTGTTCATCCAGACAACCACATGAGTATGGAATTCATCAGGTAGAC
Source organism: Artemisia tridentata subsp. tridentata (assembly GCA_021014915.2). Taxonomy (NCBI): domain Eukaryota; kingdom Viridiplantae; phylum Streptophyta; class Magnoliopsida; order Asterales; family Asteraceae; genus Artemisia; species Artemisia tridentata. Next base: position 269,545,211 of record CP139501.1, on the reverse strand, counting down.
TTCTTAAAAACTTCATGTTGAGATCTTCCTTGGCTATCTCAACTCCCAACACAGCTAACTGACTAACAAGCTTGTGTAATCTAGAGAACAGCTTATCAAGAGATTCATTGCTATTTGAACTAAAGTTTTCAAATTGTTGTTTCAGCAATGTCTTCTGTGTTTTCTTGGTAGTTTCATTACCACCAAACCATGCACAAATCTCTTCAAAAAGAGTTTTTGCATCAGGATACTTGCTAAAAGAAAGCATCTGTTCACCAGGAATGGTCATAAGCAACAAATTTCTTGCCTTTTGACCATTTCTCTTCTGTATCCTTTCTTCATTGGTAGTTGGTCCAATATTTCTTTTCCGAATTGTTTTGCCTTCAAGAATGACATCTGTATAACCTAGTGTAAAAGAATCACCATACAGAATGATATCCCAAAGAGCATAATCTTGAACCATAAAGTATTGCTCAATCCTTAACCTCCATAACTCAAACTCATTCTGTTTGATCATGGGCAACTTTGCAGCAATATTTGTAGCTTGAGTATTCTCCACGTCCATTTCTTCTTCTTCTTCTAAATCAAATATATCAGCCTATCTCTGATACCAATTGAGAGGATTCGATACACTAAAAGGGTGTTAGACCTTTATAACTTTGTGTATGTGATATTTTGAGTTAATATGGTTAAGTATGCGGAATCTACTTAACCACACTTAGAGGTTTATTTGGTTATTGGAAATGGAAAGTAATGCTTTAGTAACGAACAATGAACACACAATGTTAACACCAAACGATTCAATATTATTAAGATAATAATACGAGTGATCTTCACTATCACTAGGGTTACAAACCTTGAATCTATATGTTTCTATAACTTATGATTTCTATGATAAGTTATGCTCTTTTGTTCTTGAGAGATATGTAATTTAAGTTCATGCATCAAGTACTTATCTCTAAGCTAAGATCTTCTTTTTATAGTCCAAAGAAGATCTTTACAATAATGTCAAGTCTTGTCGAAGCTACTTGCTTTGCTTGAGAGTGTCAGTCCTTAAGATACAACATGTATCTGTGTACACAACTTGTTAACTGAACATCTATCAAAGATATTATCTACCGTATATCTTTGACTTTTATACACAAAATATCTTTGTATACTTATCCATACAGCAGTAGAATACTCGACACTTATCTCTTCAACAACAGTATCTGTTGCACTAGCAGTAGAATCCTTGCGGCAGCAGAATCTCTAACACTAGTAGTAGAATGAAATACACTTGCGGTAGAATGATACTTAGTATATTTCTTTGAGCAGAACTAACCTTGTGAACGTTTTAATTCCCAATATTAATCTTTAGAACATTTAATTCCCAACAAAAACACCATCCAAGAACACCACCAGCGAGAGAGAGTATGTGAGAGAGATAAACCGTGGGTGGGTGGGAAGTATAATGAGTGAGAGAGAGTATGTGAGACAGACATAGGTGGGAAAGTATGTGAGACAGACATAGTGACATAGGTGGGAAAATATAAAACGTTGTAAAAAAAATTGTAACAAAAAAGTATTATTATTTTTTTTTTGAAAAGTTGTAAAAGTTAAATAAATAAAAGCTGAAAAAAATATTTTGTTAAAAAAAATAAAAGTTGTAAAAGTTAAAAAAATAAAGTATTTTGTTAAAAAAAAAAAAAGTTGTAAAAGTTGTAATGTATTTTCAGGTGTTTAGTTCTCCCGAGCAACTAACTGATTGGGCGCAAAATATAGCTCGAGGGATCGATTTTGTTATTGTTAAAAAAAGAACCAAATTAGATAAGAGGTATTTGTACGAAATCAATTATGGGTGTTCAAAGGGTGGGAAGTATGAACATAAAGGTTTAGAAGATGAAATTAAACGGCAAACCAGTACCTCTAAAACCGATTGTCCATTCAAATTAGTGGAATATTCTAAAACACAAGATTTTTGGAGGTTGAGGGTGAAGTGTGATAGGCATAATCATGATTTTGCAGAGTCGTTGCATGGTTTCCCATATGCAATGCGATTAAAGGATGATGAATTCAGTTTGGTGCAACAATTGACAGAGTATCACGTACCACCACGTCATATACTTTCGTCAACAAAGGAGCGTAATCCGGCATGTTGTATTTATATCCGAGCGACAAAGTCATACGTGTTTTTCGCTGTTTTCCGGTCCTGAGTTATCACAAGGAACTGGCCCCCTTGTGATTGCCCGTGTGGGGGATGACGAGTATGCTCACTTCATTAATCTGACGCTAGACGAAAATTCACCACTTCTGGATACCCACCCACAACGGAGGGCGTTCAGAGTTGGCAATGCATCCGAATGGGCAACTTTATATTACGATCGACAACACATGTATACTGAGATTAGACAAAGACAAACATAGTAAATGAATACTGATTTATGTTGTAAATAATTATACAGACAAAACATTGTAAATGATTACTGATTTATGTTGTAAATAATTATACCGACAAAACATAGTGAACGATTACTGATTTATGTTGTAAATAACTGTTTGTATTATTTAAATTAATAATAATATTACTGATTTATGTTGTAAATAATTGTTTGTATTATTTAAATTAATTCTTTGGCCAGGTGGAACAAAATAATCCTTTCTTGTGTCCCTGTCGGAGAGGATTGATTATAGAAAGGACATCCCGTACCGACGCTACTTATGGTTAACCGTATTATGCATGTCCTTTTACAGTGGTAAATAATCATTCGTTTGCTTAGTTATGTAAATTATTTGTTTGTTAAGAATACATTTCTTATAATTTTCTTAACATGTAACAGCCAGGAACAGATGACTATGGGTGTGGATACTTTATGTGGAAGGATGCTTTTCAAAACAAATACTTTAGTCAAGTCTCTTCTTCAACGCAATGCTCAAACTGCGTAGCTAAAGATAAAAAGATTGACAAGCTTGAAACAAGAAACAAGATAGTTTCTCAAAACAAGATGTTGATGACAAGAATAAAGATGCTGGAGGCATCACTGGAATTGGCAAAGAATCCTGAGGATAACGCATGTCAGTCAGGTGTAATGCTCCATGAGCTTTTAGATGACATAAATAATCTTCACATGTAGTAGGTGTTGTTGTTTTTGAATAATGTGTTAATGTTGTTGTTTAATTGAATAATAACAGTTGTTTTTATAGTTGTTTAATGTATTAATGTTAACGTGTTATTGTTGTTTAATTAAATAAAAACACATTAGACGAATACAAATAACATAACATTAAAAATATAACAAATAAATACTTAAAAAAAAACATTACAAAAAAAAAAAAAAAAAAAAAAAAAAAAAAAAAAAAAAGTAAAAAGTACACCCTCCTACTAGGGAGGGTTCCCTTTGTTTTTATAAGGAGGGTTTTAATATCACGTGTCTTTAACTCATGTTTTATGCTTAGTGTAGAGGGTGTGGTTGACGGTTTTTTTTTGACACATCAGCTTCACATCATCAAAAAATACTTAGTTTTTTTCTTCAACTTTTCCTCAATCATTGCATTACCTTCTCGCTCTTCTATTATTTTTTTTCTACCTTTTATAATTTAAAAATACCCTTAAAACACACATACCTCATACAACCAACCAATAAAATAATTTTTCTCTATTAAAAAAACTCTTTTTTCTCTCTTAAAAGTCACTTTTCACTTTAGGGACTTTACTCCCGCTTGAGAAATGCTATGAGTTTTGCCGCTAGAAATGGTATGGTGTCCTTGTAAGAAAATAACAAAAAAGAGAATCATTGCACCCTTATATTGTCATACACCTTGTCACACCATTGATTTAACAGCTCCGTACGTATACTCGATGAACTATATTGTTGTACACTCCAATACTCCATGACTAGTCGATAACATGGAAATGTGATTTGATACAATGGCATTAGGTTCAGTAAATACCCCATGGCCACATGGGTTAATATTGTACAGATTTGGACGGAACTAGTGACACTTGGCAAAAAATAATAACCGTCCACGTGTCAAAACCCCAGAGAAGCCATGGAAAGGGATTACTGGAAAGCAAAAATACGCATAACTGGGGCCTATTTCCACCATCTGTTTTCATGTAATAAAATGACAGGGCATCCAAAGATGCCTCGGACCACCTCTATAAACTTGTTTGGCCCAAAGTCAAACCCCTCTTGTTGACTCGATTTTGTCTTTGTTTGTGTTTGCATCTCGAAAATTACTACTCGTAACACATGAAGTAACTAATAAGAATGTACCTTTGTCAAGTCCCTTTTTAGTACGTTGAGAATCTTGACTTGTTTCTTTAACTAGTGAAGGGTCACGTTTTAACCAAACATTTGACCTATGTACATAGATAGTAAAAGATACGGAGTATGTATTAAACGGTAAACATACAAAAAATGTGTTAGTAAATATTAAAATTTACACTACAAGTCTACGATGGTGCTCAAGGAGTATACTATACATGTCCGCCGCAAGTAACTAATAAGTCTTTGGATTGATGGTCATGTGGTTTATCAAGTAAATAATCAAACATGTCTTACAAATCATTCCCAGTGGTTGTCTATGCCAATGTTCGTATACGTTGCTTATTTTTGTCTTTTCGAAAGGCATATATGTTTTTATTTTAGATGCTCAACAACTTATACGAATCCATATTGTCTTGTTTATTGCTCCCGCGTTGTCAATGTTTGGAGGAAGGTTTGGGGATGGTGTAACTTGGGCTCGTATAATGTTTTGCCATCTCTTTCCATGCGTGACATTGCTTTAGGTTCAGTTAGTAATATTGGATGGAGCACCTCGACTCATTTACCCCGTTGACTCTAAAGCGTAGCTTTCAAAATCAAAAAGAAAATGGTACCAAAAGGATTAAAAAGGGAGACAAGAACCTTTACGAGAACATTTGTTTCATGAGAAAACTTAAAAGAAAAACTCCGTTTTGAGTCTAAAGTGAAAACATTCTCAGCACAAAGAGGAAAGCGACCTCATTCTTACTGGAAGTTGCTTGCTTATACGTCGTGGCATGAAGAATCCTATTTCTGCAATTTCAAGTATGCCATGACATATTTAGATATGTACAATATCAAATGAAAAATAAAATAATAATGAGAATGGTGAGAATACAATATATAAGAGTTGAGAATCTTGAAACCCGTTTAGTTGGAGTTATATTTTTCATTTTAAAAAGATTTCCTCGGATTGCGATTGTGGCGGCGACGGCGGGCGGTGGCGACCGGTAGGCAGGGGATGATGATACGAGATATTAGGTTTAAAATGATGTATGTTTTATGTTATAAAGATACATTTTCTTTTTGAGATATAATGAAAAAGAATAAAATAAGAAGAGTAGAATGGACTTTTTAATTTTTTAAAAAATTTTAAAAATGTGAATTTTATTTTTATGAAAGTTGTTAGAAAAAAATGTGACTAAACAGGTTTTTAGTTTATTTTCAAAAAAATAAAATATTTCTTTCCAACTAAATGCACATTAAGTGAACCGGTTATTTTCAATAAGTCTATAATCACTTATTAAAATATCCAACACAATACACAATTAGCTTCTTGGTTATGTTTAATTACACGCCCCTTTAATTTATACCCATTTATCCTGTTTTGTGTTCAATTTAACCGACAATGTTGTTTAACAAGTGGCACTACGACACAGTTAGGTGTTGTTTGTTTTTTAAAAGATTTGAAGTCTGAATCTGATTACCATGTCTGAATATTATAAGGTGGCTGAAAAATCTAAATCTGAATCATATGATGCTGTTTGTTTTTTCAAAAACGTCTCAATGTTCAAATATTCGGTTTTTACAATTCAAGTGAAAAATAACTATATTTTATAGAAAACAAACTAAATTAAAACTCTTATATTAGTATTATAATCATAAATTTGATATAGCTATATAAATTAATGTAGGATCCCACGAAAATCCGCTATGGTAATCCTCATTAACTAATAACAACCTCGACTTACCGTTTAACAAAACCCATTTTTATGGGGAAATTTAAAATTTTCTTGTTGTAATATTTTCATCACAACACGATATCACCACAATTACCGAATGTCGACACTAGACCACGACTTATATTACGTAACGTAACCACTTCACAAGGACTAATATTTCATAAGTCACAAATTACAAACCTCACTAAGAGCGCTGGGTACCCTGGAGCCATGGCTCAAAATTTCCTGCCACGTCAGCAAAAATCTCTATGGCACCAGAAATCCCACGGCACCACATTCTGGGCGGTACCCACGGCACCAGAAAATGTGGTACCGTCGTCCATTATTTATTTATTTTTTTTTTTTTAATTTTTACATAAAATAAAACATACACAATATAACTAAAACATACACAATATTAAATAAAATATACACAATATTAACTAAAATATGATGCTGTCGTCAATTTTTTTTTTAACTTACATAATTTATTAGAGATATATAAAATTAAAATTAAAATTAAAACACATTAGATTAACTCAAATTTAATTTCATTAATATAAAACACATTACATAATTAAATAAGGACTAACGGTGTAAACAAAAAGGACTAATGGTGCAAGAAAAATATTAACAAGGGCAAATAATGTAAATTTATATAAAAAAAGGTTTAAAGTGAAAAAAAAATAAATAAAAAAACAAAAACTTCCCCATCTGTCTTCTTCCCCGCTGCTCCATCACCTGCAAAAGAAAAGAAAAAAAAAATTCCATCACAAACACAACAAACACAAAAACAAACACAAACACAATATACAAACACAACATACAAACATAAACATACAAAAACCCACCAAAAAAGAGCCAAAAAAAAAAAAAAAGAAGAAATATCCATGGCGTGGGCTGGTGGCTACGGCGCCAGCCACCATGGAGTGACCGGTGGTACCGTGCGCCGTCGGCCATGGTTGGCTGGTGGCCATGGCTTGAGCCATCAGCCAAGGGTACCCTTTGCTCTAAATACTATTTAATTATCACTAATCACACCATTTACTCTAAACACATTTTACTTATTTTACTAACTTACACAATTTACCTTAACTACATTTTCTCCTTTCATTAACTACAAACCGATTGGACTGCTCTAGTACCTTAAGCCCAACACCAACTCACTTGTGCGCCCCATCCAGCCCAACTCCCACAATTATTATTCTTTTGTTATTTCATGCATAGCTCGACAACCCAACCACCCTCAAAAATGACTTGCAATCCCTCGAATACTAAACGCGACCCTCGAATATTTTTGCACCTCCTCGATGCCGACCCACTAGACTTTATATGTGCCAAATTCCAGAATTTGAAGACAAACATTGCTAAGATTTCTAAGATTCATTTGTTTGTCCCACTTCAACCCAACTCGACATGCATCTCACATAAAACTTAACCGTTATAATTCATCCTTTTTCCTACGACCTTCTAATGAGCATACTAACATAATGTGATGATTAAAGGACCATTAAGACGGCAGTGGAAGATTGTGACTCGATAGCTTCATTTCGAATGAGTAGGAATAGCAAACGTGTGAATCAGTAAAACATGCACAAGTATAATCCAACAACAAGGGACAAAATCCACCAAACTCCTTAAGATATTTTAGCAAAACATGCCACCTCCCCAAATCAAACAGTAGAGGCAAATAATTGAGAGAAACGTGTATACATTTTCTGCTATAAAACTATCACCCCCTATACACACTACACAACACTCATTCCATCTTTCTTTCACCCTCACTGATCTCCTTAGATGTCCAGTAACTTTGTCTCAACCCAGGAAACGCCCAAGTAAGGAAAGACACTTTAAAATGAAGTTCGAACCCAACCAATAAACTGCATACTCGCCCTAGTAACTGCATACTCGCCCTAGTGTTATCAGTCGAACCCCTGACTGCCATTCTACCATCTCTCACCCACTTTCAATCACACACAACTCATCATATTGTCCTATAATCCCTTTGCCATGACCACATGCTACTGTCAATAGGATAGAAATACTATTATACACCAAGTTGATAAACTTGACTTAAAATATATGACCCCCATACGTTTACACACTTCCGACTTCATCTTCTTTCACACCCCCACTCTCAAACATATACAACGCATGCTACTGTCCATTATCTCCATTTATTTTGAAGTCTCAAGCTTCAGAAATAAGTCACATCGATAGGATCTCATTTATACAAGTCGAAGGAATAATTTCCTTTTATACGGTTTCGAGTCATAGAAGCTTTCTTGGTTCTAATCTTTTTCTGACTACAACGACTCATTTCTACTTTTGGTAAGTCATTCTAACAAGTCTTCAATCCTTGTTTACGTATAGAAATGGCCCATGCATGATACTCCTTAAATTTGACTCGCATATCATATTAAGTTACCATTTTAATCTTATAACATAATAGCACATAACGAGATAGTCTAGGAGACATTCTAACATCACCACATAATGTGTACGCACTTAGAAAAGTTCAGTTCGAACCATAATGTATCAAAAATCAAACCGGGCATGAAGGAATTAAACTTTTCAAAGTGTTTTTCACTTATAAACATGTGTTCGACTAGGCCAACTCTCACCTAATTATGCTCGATTTTTCCAACGTAACACCCCAATCTTTTTACACCTGTTGATAGACCACCTAACAAACTACATTTTTCGTGTTATAACCTCGACCTCATAAGCTCTTAAGCACGCCTAAATAAAATCGTTTTAGTTGTCACTCGTCATATATAGAACAAGAACTTGAATTTCATAAAATTTATAATTTCGGTTTGGATTTAACTAAAGCCCACTAAGTTTTTGTGATTAACCAGCCCAACAGGCCCATATGGCATATTTTTAGAATCATAAAAATAGCCCAAGTCCAAGCCCAAAAACTATTTTCATGCCCTCGCCTCTCGATTTCTTAACGGGCCTATGTATATTTCGTTAATAAGCCCAATAAGCTAAAAATAAGGTATTTTCAGAAATAAGCAGTTAACTTAAGTTTTAATAAACTTAAATAAGCACCATAAAAAGTCGCATAACTTTTCTCCATAATTTTAACACTTTTGGACTAAAAACGTGACGCAAACCCACCTTGAGGGACTAAAACTGCCAAACTAAGAAACTTAGGGACTGAAGCTGTGAAAACAGTTTATAAAGGACTTAAATTGACATACCAGTGGACTTCAAGCCTTATATGGACATATGGACAAGATCTGGACTATTATGGACTTTGGACTTAACCGAGGACTAACGACGTAACGCAATCACAGTTAGATTAAAAAGAATAAAATTCTGAAAAAGGACAAGGACCTATTTAACTTCACTTGACATTCTTAGTTTATTTTCATTTTGCACCCTTCACTTCATATGCATTTTACATTTTAGTTATGCATTGTTTGAAGTTTCGTTATTAGAAATTTAGTAACTTCACTTGCATATTATTTCAGCACATTTTGAGAAAGTAATACTTTGGGTCGATTGATATAAGAATCAAGATAATATTATAGATATATCATATTTTTAGCTTGAGGCATTTTAAGCATATCACATCACCGATCAAATCGTTATACGATTTATCCTTTCCACATTCGTTATTAATAGTAAGTTAGACTCTTAGACTTCGATTATATTCAGGTCTCGTATTGAAGAAGTTTTCGTGATCGTTTACTTGATCTTATAATTTCGTCTTGTCAGATACGCTCCAGGTGAGTCGTGGCCCCCTCTTTTAATACTTGTTTTAATAACTCTTTTGGGGGAGATACATGCTTCGAAATATTTTACTCATTTATCAACTATATGATTTGTTTTGCAATACAATACTTCTATAAATACTATGAAAACTCTTATGACTTACCGTGAGTTGTGGCCCCCTCTTTTAATACTTGTTTTAATAACTCTTTTGGGGGAGATACATGCTTTAACTGTTTTAAGTTACTTAAATAAAACTCTCATTATTTACTCAAAATCATCCACTATGCTTTACGTGTTTGAATCACCTTTGAGAGGAATATATGTTCGTTATATGTACAAATTGCTGCTTAGCATAAACACTGAATTTGAAAGATAACAATTTTAAACTACTTGATGTAACACGATACTGAGACTTATTGTATGCATTCATATAACAAATGAATGTACTATTACTTTATTATGATATTTCTACATTTCACTAGAAATAATTGCCAAGACTAAAATTACGCATAATTCATGCACCCTGAAACCTATATTGCCTAAGTTTACTTTATTGCCATAAAGTCCCTTGTTCATGAGCCATTAATCACTGCGGTGAGCGCGAATATAGTGAACAGCTTCGAAACCTGTTAGAGGCTGACGACCTATCCCACTAAATACTTGGACGGAATGCCTACATGATTAGTCGTATTTAGTCGCGATGCACTATATTTGAGAAAAATATGAATTGGCAAGTCACCTATTACATGAGGGCAAAACTTTCGTCATTAATTTGATGAACACTCCGTTTTCCGGTACAATGTTAACGTTTTGCGTGTCATGAGGCTTAGGGCAATATAACTTTATAAATATATGAATGTTTCATATATATCCTAGGATACAGCTGTATTTAGAAGACCACCACTTTACGCTGATAAATTTCAGACTCTAGATTTTTATTCCCACTATGTGATATGATTGCGAATCATGTACTTGAACTTTAACTGTTATCATATGTGACTTAAATGAAAATTCTATTTGAGATAGCTCAAATTACTTAGTATATCGTTACTCTTAAAAGTTGACCCACACATCATTTCGAGCGTATAACAACGTAGCTCATCTTCGTTTAGAAACTTGAAACTTATGATCACTTGAGATCATACATGTATCATTAGTGGATTTTTATTCAACTGATCTTACTATTGATTTCATGAAGAACTATTATTTATTTCGACAACCGCTATACACCTTTTAAATTCATTAAAAGAAAGTTACTTACTATCAAACTCCACGAACTCACCAACCATTGTGTTGACGTTTTAAGCATGTATTTATCTCAGGTTCACAATGAGCACGGATGGCACGGAGGAGCACGGACAATTATGAAGGCTATAAATATCATTCGAAAACCTATTTAATAAACTTTGAAACCACGGGGACCTTACTTTGTAAACTCTGATATTCGAATGATAAATCTTTTGAAATGACCAAATTGGTGATCGTTTTCTACTATTCAACTGTTGTGCCATGAAGTAACACTCAATTTAATATCCTAATTAAGTTTTCCAATTGATTTGGAGTGAATTGGAGTCGTATTGGTCATGTTTATGAATTTATGGGATCATGTGTCAAACCTGAGTTTTGGGAACTTAAAAATCAGTCGGTGTTTATGAATTCTAATTTTCAAACCACAAGGAACTGGGAGCTCTCCTTTTACAGGAGTGATATCTAAGTTATTTTTTAGTTCCTCGAAATTTTGGGAATTTTTCTGAAGTGTTGAAATGGGTTTACTAAAGGCAAACTTTCTGTGTATATTTGCAGTTAATTTTCTGAACAGGTCTGGAAAGATGATTTTTAAATCAGTGCTTGTGCTTAGTAATAAAATCTATAAAAATTTGTGAAGGTACTTAACTGATATGGGAATTTCTGAGAATTTTTTCAGAATTTTCTGAGCTTAGTTAGCAGGCATGAAAAATCATAAGAATGGGGTTCAGATTAATTAATATGTCCTAGTTAAGTGATATAATATGGCGTGTGGTTGTGTGTGTCAAGTGGCTGGAAAAGAGGTGGTGTTGTGTCGTGTATGTGATTGAAATGGTGTGATGATGTGTGACGTATAAGCTAGAAAAGGGTGCGTTTGCATGTGTGTTCGAGAGGGTGTTTGATGTCGGGTTTAAGGGTTTTAAACACGGGGAAACATGGGTCAAAAATGGTCAATTGTTTTGGTCGAAATTGGGTTGTCAAGAGTGGTTTTGGTCTCGCATGGTATAGCTAATGGAAAGGGTAAAAAGGGTCAAGTTTGATTCGGTTTTATAAAGGGAAAAATGAAGTTGTATAGGTCGTGTATAAGAAGGTATGTTAGTGTGGAGTGCTCGGCTAAATGAGATGTAAAATGGGTCGATTAAGAGAAAGTGCAAAAGAGGGTTATGGAGTTGTGTTCGTTGTCGAATTAGGGTCTTTAAAATGAATAAGGTGGAATAAGTTGCATGGATGTGTTTAATAAGATGCATGAAATCTACAAACGTGAGAATTAATCATATATTTATAATTTACATTTTAGACCCTGAACTTTGCTAAAATGACATTTTAAACCCTAAACTATTATAAGTTGCCATATTAAACCCTAAAGTATAATATTGGTCATATTAAGTCTTTAAGTTTACTTAAGTGTCATTTATAACCTTAAAAGTTATTAATCGGGAACTACTAATTACGGAAACTTACTTAATCTGGGAAGTTACTAAATAAGAAAACCTTCTAAATAAGGCAAGTTACTAAAAATAGAAAGTTACAAAAAATGAAAAGTTTCTAAAAATAGAAAGATACCCTAAATATGGAATCTGAGTAACTATAAGAGGGGAGGGAGTGGGAGTCGGTTAGGACTCGGTACCGATCGGCAAACTTCAGCAACACCGCCGCAACCTATCGGCAAACTTCAGCAAAGTCGAAATTCGGTAACTTTTGCCGAGTGAGAAAGAGAAAGATTCACCAATTTTTTTTGTGTATATTGCGTTGACCACACTACGCCTTTGATTTTACCGGCACCGATCTGATCCTTCTTCCGGTACAAAAATTTCCGATCAGTTAACCAAAAACCCCATCACAAATATGTACCTTTAATGTTAAAGAGCAAATGGGTTGGAGGCAATGATGAAACCGCCGCAACCACCAAGTACGTATGTGTGAAAGAGAAGACAAACAAAAAGGAAAAATCCAAATTTTAATTTGAAGGGGAATATTTTACTGTTATGTAAAAAAAAAAAAAAAAAAAAAAAAAAAAAGAAAGTGATGTGGCTAATCGGTAACACCGCCGCAACCAAATTGGTGAAAATTGGGGTAAATTGGTGAAGTGTGAGTTGGAAGGTTTTTATTGGGTATTGATGATGTGGAAATTTGGCAAACTTTAGTGAATTGGTGACCACTCACTCCCCTCTAAGCAGTAAACTTGTAAAATGAGCTTATAAGTAATATGTGATCATTAATTTGTATAGGTTCTGTGAAGAATGAGTAATCTCTATTCCCGAGTGCTTTCCTATTTTGTCTGAGTTTCTTAGCATAAGGTACAGATATTCTATCCCTTCTCCGTAGGGATTTCTCATGACTTCTTTATACTTGACTTTGATTCGTTTGCTACATTATGATCCATTTGCTATGACCCGTTTGATACAATTCCGTTCGATATGATCCATATTTGTTTAGTATTCGTTTCATGCTATATTCTATTTATATAGCTATTATTGGAGCTGTATAATTTAAATTTATCCTTTATCATTATATTGCATGTGTTATGCTTATTTATTTTGCTCATATTTGTAGCCAGTCATGGGGAGTCCATGACCGTGCCATTGATGCACCAATGGTAATGACGCCGTCAGGGGAGGCGGGTTTTTTGTCCACTGCGTTCTCATTTGTTTATATTGCTATATATAGCGCACCTGGCCCGTGTATATTGTATGTATGTTTAGTCTAGAACTGACATATGTATATCTATTTTGAAGGGAGCGTATGAATGCATCATAGGTATTTGTTCAGTTATGATTTTATATATGCTTGTGAATGGACTAGTGTGTGTGCAATACACCCCATTTCACTATTTGGTACATCGAGCTAGCTACTCCATATACAATTTGTTATATAATTTGTTGGGCATTTCCTTTGATATTGATATCCACTTTATGTTCATTATTATGCTTGGATCCCTTCCATATGTTCCATATTCTGTTAACATCTTGTTTAGCAGGTTCTCGTGGATTCATTCGCTTATTCATTTCGTATACGCTTATTACCTTTCATTTGTTTATATATGTTCACTGAGTGTTAGCTCAGCCGCGTTTTCTTTTCTCTGCGGCAGGTTATAAGCGGGATGCTGGGATTTGAGTGATGAGAGTAGGAGCTTTTAGTGGACCACTCTGACGATAGTTACCCACTTGCGTTTGGATTAGATTTGGAGTTATCTTTCATTTAGACTTTGTTTGGGATTGTATTTCATTTAGAAGATTTTCTATTTCAGACTTAGTATTCTATCATTTCCTTGAAAGAATTTATGTACCCTTGTAATTAATAAAGTCTTCCGCCTGCGTTTATGTTCTAATTGACACCATAATGTTACATTTTGACCCTTCTCGGGTTGGGGTGTTACAGTTAAAATCAACAATTGGGGTTAACGTTCTTCATGGGGTGTGAAAGAACGAGGTTGATAGATGGTGGGTGGCGGTGGAGATGGGTGGTGGTCGGTGGTTGACTGTGAGCATAAGTAGTTAATACATGGTGGGTTCATAAAAAAAACAGTTTCTCTTTTTCATATGTAAAAAGAGGTATGCGAAGATCTGACCAAACAAGACTTTTTTCAGATGTCTCCATCTCTGAATCTGAACAAAAAATAAACACTCTTAAGTCTAAAAACCTCTGACCGAATCAGATTTCAGAGACATTCAGAATTTTTTAACAAAAACAAATAGCACGTTAGAAAACACTCGCATACTATTTGAAGTAAATTGTACTAAAAATTTTATTTACCTTATGAATTATCTGTATTGACTTTGACCATCAAATTTGACGTGAATCCTTTTAGAAAGTAAAAACGTCATGTCAAGCAAAAACCAAATTTTCCCTTTGAAGTTAAAGCCTACAAGACTTTCGGTCTCTCACGATCGAAAGTCTATGCATTTTAAACTATCACCGCACTTGCAAATCATGATGAAAGTTAAATAAGAAAACCTAAAAAATAATATTTTAGCAGAAAATACGCGTAAACACTGAAGTTAAAACTTATTCTCCCTATTATTTTAAGAAGTAAAAATCGAGTTTTACCTTCTTTTATATTGTTTTTACTCCACGAGGACGTGTGTCATGGAAGAAGCGTTTGTAATATCTTCGATGACAGAACCCTACGATCATAATCTTATCCACATGCTATTGATCTATAGGGAACCTATTTTTAAATCTCTTCTTTTGGACACATAATTAACGCAAGTTGATGATTTTTTTTTCCTTCTCATTACGTGTAGCCAAGGGTTGCTTGTGTTAATAGTTTTTTGTGGATAACTTTCGTTTTTTACATTAAGAACAATGCATGTCTGTTAATTTCAAGGTTTGACGTATAACTGCTTGTGTGACTCATACATATCATATTGCATGTAACAATTAAAATCATCAATATTATTATAAAAGATATTCATATCACATAATCTGAAGTCTGAACAAATGTATAGGGTAGTGATATGTACACATACATTTTTATTTTATACACATAAATTTAGTGAGACCACTAGGATCATACAACTAAAATTTATGTTTATGAAGTAAAAATATATGTGTATATATCACTACCCAAATGAACCGCCCATAGAACAAAAAGTACAAAAAATACACCAGTGATGCACACCGTACAACACTGCTAATGCATAAAAGAGTGTGCGTATAGTATAAAGGGGGTGTTGCTATAGATTCCCTCATGTATACTTGTAACATAATATAAACTAAAGGGATATACTATACAAGCCCCCCCTACCATGTGGGCTCCGCCTATTCTGATCAACATGTACAAATTTTAAAACAGACAGTACAAGCGGCGGCAGCACATGAAAAGTCAACACCCCCTAGGGGGCTTGAATAACTCATCCCTAAACTAAAACCTATAAATGAAGGAAATCAAGTGTATCCCATATTTATGCATCATTATTTCATCTGATTTTGCCTACTACACTAGCTAGATCATATAAACAAAAACCTACAGTAACAGATAGTTCATTACCAAGCAAACATGATTGTGTTCCCTCAAACAACGTAACACATTAAAAGCTACGGCCTGTTGATTTACCGGTCAATAAATGATCTTATATCTATCATTAAACCAATCTCCAAAACACGAGATACATTCAAATGCTAATCATGCACCGAAACACCCAATTAATTCTCATCGTATTAAACTACATAATTCTCACAATTTTTTTTTTTTTTTTTTTTTGAACTTACTCTAACAGATTTTAACACAATAGGTTTACACAATGTATATGTTAAAATTACTTTTCCAATCAAAACAATAATAAAAAAAAAAAAAAATCTAAACTGAATAACTGATCTTGACACGTCATTAGAATTTTTATAAAGCTTTAGTGAAAATAATATATTTTTTTTATAAAAAAATATATATATTATTTTCACAAAAGTTTTTTTTTTTTTTTTTTTTAAATATATATTTTTTTTTATAAAATTTCACCCAGTTCATCTTTATACAATTTTTTTGAGTAAAGGGTTTTCCCGATATACAATGATGAATTTCACATCTTAGGCCAAACCTATAATAAGAATAACATGCTAAATTTATGAGAACAACTTCTTTAACGAAGAATTGCTATAACTAGAACACAATTGACTCAATATAAATCAAATATAATCTACTTCTTTCTTCTACCGCGAACCTAGATATCCCAAGCATCAAAGAAAGCTTACTGATCTTCAGAGATACCTTGATCATCGTATAAGTCATCATCATATGGATTATAGTCCTCACACATCGATTCCTTCCATTGTTCATACAAACTCATAATACCATAACCACTTCCACTTCTCTCTTGTTTAGATACCAAAAAACTTCTGTTTCATTAGGAACTTCGAGCACATCACCCTCACTATCCTCATCAACCAACTTGGCTTCTTTGTTGCAACCTAAATCCAAATCAGCCCATCTTTATTCGAACCACTTGTTCCACAAAAAACATCACCTTCATCAGTACCAACCTTATTATAAACACCAAACGGATTCGGTGTAATAATATTCATCCCGCTCGTACTAGCAAGTTTAGTGATCTTAGCCTTACAAACATTAGTAGTATCCGACTTCTTAGACACAAGTTTATAAACATGTTACTTTGGCTTAGATGGGCTGAATTTCGCCCCTTTACCCACTTCAATACTACAAAACGCCTTCCTCTAGGTGGTTGAAACCCATCATTTTTTAGTGTTTGCTTTTTAAGATCAACAAGCACACGTTTCGAACATTGGTTCTCATCATGACCAAAAACCATACAAACACCGCACCTAGGTGGTTTCCACTCATATTTCACTCGGACAATATGCAACTCTTCCCAATTACCATCCCAACACGATACAACAATAAAATGATAACATGTTCAATGTCTTGCTAGAGCAAGCTATTGAGAAGTTACTTGCCGCTCAATCTTTCCTAGAACGAGATACTGACTTGTTATAATAATGTCAATAATCTTGCCGAAACAAGATACCGAAGATCTAGTATGCTGAAACAAGATATTGGAAAACTAGTATATAAACAGTCATATGCAACAATGAGAGTAAAAACTAATGTTGCCTAAAAAGTCTTATATTAATGGTTAGAAGAAAAAGTTTTACGAGGAAGAAATTTTATATTGTCTGTTACTTAACTTCATCTCAAAATAAGTGTTTGCTTTCATTTTGCACAAAGTTTAATGATTTTCTACCAACTACGTTCATCAATTAAATATTTATTATCCCTATTACTATAAAGTAAATATTTATTTTTTGAGATTTGCTACATCTATATGATATTCACAAAGAAAATTTCATACAATGATATTACAATAATATGTCATGATACTTGTACACTTATTTTTTGTTACTTGTACCAGCTTTTATTTTTTAACAAATCATTTGCTACACTTTATTTCGTGAAAATAATTAAAATATTTGGAAAATTTATGTGTTTACGGTATTTTTTTTTTTTAATTTTTTATTTTGAGACAAACCAAAATAGAAATTAAAAATTTTATTTTGAAATGGTGCTAATAAATTCAAAATCCATAAAAAAAAATGATGTCCACTTTTTATAAAGTTTAATTAGAAACAAACAAAATATAGTAGCATCTACCTAGAGCAACTAGGCCGCCAGTAAGCCAGCTGATGATGCTGATGCAATCCACAGTAAATAAAAACAAAACAGAAACACAATACGAGTATTACTGAGATAACATATTTTAATAAAAAAAACGTCATACTTTTAATTAATATTTTCAATCATCACCACCACTACACACGCCGTCACTAGCAACGGCGTCGTAGTTGTTGTTACTATTATCGTCAGAATTCACTTCAACAGTCACATTATCATTACTACAACTACTATTACAACATTGTTCATTTTCTGATGTTGAGCATGGTTCTTGGTCTGATGTTGTTATGTTACTTCGTTTTATGAGAGGGGATGGGTCTGTCACGACTCGCCCGTCTCGTGGAGGGGAAAATACCACGGGCATGTACTCCTCCGCGTCGCATGGGAACCTCGAGTTCTTGAAATGCTCCTTCAATGCCTCGATACCCTTTTAGAAAATATGACGAAAGAGTAGTGTTAGATTTGTTATATACTTCGTGTACCAAGCGCGTAAACGTTACTTTTAGAGGTCTGAATTTAAACAGGTCAATAAGATTAAGTCGATAATTAATCGAACTAGCCAACTTTCTGAAGATGACCCATCAAAAAGTTAAAATGTTATCCAAAATCACTTGGAAAGAAAATTATTTTGATTCCATATTACACTATTCGTAAAGGCAAAAGCTTTTGGTTTATAATGTACGGAGTATCAAAGTAAATCTTTAGAATCCATAAAAGCAAGTATCTCTATGTTTAAGAGTTGCTCCATCAAGCTTAAAATAGCTTGTTAAATTCACTTGTAAAGTTCATAACACTATGTTTATATAGCAAGTTTGAGTAACTAAAAGCAAAATGAAAAACAAACATAAGAAACTAACCTGCAATCTAGCGTAAGAGACTTCGCAAATCTTTTTGGAGTTGAAAACCTCCCAATTTTGATGGTGAAACGCCTTGTAAAGCCTCCACGTTGCCTCAGGCGACGTCATGTTTACAAATCCATATCCGACATTACATTTGTTCCTGTTAAAGAATAACGAGTTCACCTTATATTCTACAACTTAAATGCAATCGCAATGTTAAACAAATTAATGTTGTCAAAATTAAAGAAAAATGGAAGGAGCATGCATACATGAAATCAATAGGGAGGTAGACAAAGTCATAGGCCGATAATGGCTGGTCTCCGTCACTGCCACCATCGCCACCACCGCCAATTATCTGCTCGTTGCAGTGAATGCAGTGATTGTCGAGCATGTTCAACAACAGTTTCTGACTGCACCCATCCATTCAAACAATATATATGAAGTATGTTAGTATTTATCTTACCATATAAACACTTCAAAAAATGTTTAGCATTTTATTAAGCGATGCCAAATACGTTACAATCTATAGATTAAACGACACTGCCATGTAATGAATTAAAACCTGTATTTATTCGGAATGTTCTTGATCATAACCGTAGTTCTCGGATCCAAATAATTCAATTCAGAAATAACCCCATCTTCCCTGAACAAAAACCTCGGATCTAACTTCTCTCTCATTTGTCGCGAACACTTCCTTTGTTTAGTCCAAGAACCTCCACCACTCATTTGCTCCACTAGTTTCTTTCCACTTTTTTTTTGCACATTAGCTCCTTTCATGCTCCCCGAGCTACATTGTGACGGCTGCGGAGACGGTGAAGGAAGAGCAGTGGGGGGAGGGCAAAAAGCACGTGTATCCAGTGTAAGTTTACGTGCAAGGATAACTGGTGGCGGTTGAACTGAGTTAACAGGGTTAAGTCCCTTGTGCTTCGGGCTGTTTTTGTGACCGCCTGGACGGCTAAACTCGACAATTAACGTTTTTCCCATTATATTTTTTCCATTCATGTTATTAAGAGCCTTGGCTGCATCTCTAGTGTCATAGTACTCAACAAACCTTTGATTCTTTTTCGATGGAGTACCTCTTAATTCCTTAACACAACCTTTAAGTTTATAAATAACTTAATTAGAAATTACAATGTAGCGAGTCAAATGAAGAACAATAAAATGCCAAAAAATATAAGCAAACGAAATATCAACATGCATTATCAAACTTGATCTCATTCTGATTAAGACAGTGACCTATCACGATAATAGCCAAAAATCAAGTTGACCAATATAGCATCGTTATTCTAAGCACATAAACCATCATTTTTCTAGTTAAACTAATATTATACGCATGAGGTATAAAGCATATAACTATATATGTAATTTCCGAGGTGTTCAGGAAACAGGACCGTTAAGTAACTTACTTATCGAAATTAAACAGAAGATAAAACAAAATTACGGGGTCTTTGAGATTACTTATTAATTTATTATAACCGTTTATTTGGTTTATTAACCTATAAACTTCAAATTTCTTGTTAAAAAAAAATGTCATAATCTTATCAAAGGGCTTATAGTCGAACGTTAAAATCTGATAAGTACATGTGAGATAAGGACATGTTATATACGGTAGTTAGTTGTCGTTAAAAAAAAGTTTCATGAAAAATTACCATAAGCTTCAAATATTTGCTTAGCATCCACGTCAGCATCCAAGTTAAAAACAACAATAGTCCCTTGGTTATAACCATCAGGAAGACCAGCAGGCACCGGAAAACAAAACTGAGCCCAAACAGCACGTCCGGCAACCAGCCCAGCCGCCGGAGGTGGGACCGGAGGAGGACAACCTGCTGACGTGTAAACCCCAATATTCATCATCTCAAAATGTTTCCTTAACCTACTTTGTTGTTGCATGTGTTGTTCTTGTATCACGTGCAAGGCTTTCTTACACTGCCTAAGATCATAGAAATGAACCGTCACTATCCCGTCACGTATTCTCTCCATTTGTACGGCTCTGACGTCACCAAAAAGCTCCAAGTCACGTCTTATTAAAGACTCGCTGACGTCACCAGGGACAGAAGATAGTAACAGGGTTCTTGTTGGGGAGGTAAAAGGTGGTGGTAACTGTGGTACTTGTGGTGGTTGGTTATAAACGTTAAAAGGGTATGAGTATGTGTGATATGTGTTACCGTTGTTAAGTGTTTGGTGTGTTGGTCGGAATTCTTGTGCAGTAGGGTTTAAGGTGGTCGGAAAGAGATGAAAACGACCGGCGGGTAACATGGTCGGAAAGTGTGTGTTTTGTGGTTTTCTAGGGTTTAAGAAAATACAAGTGTTTGTGTGTGTTTTTATGTGATTAGGTCGTCTAAGGGGCCGTTTACTTTCAACTTAATGTCCTGTTTGGTAACAAAACTGGCTGGAAACAGGAAACTTTGGTGTTTCTTTTTAACTTATTGCAAAAGAGAATCCTTAATGTGGAAGGGGGCAAAATTTGATACTGTTTCTATTCAGGACGTCTTAATACGATTTTTTTCCCGAACTAGTGTAGGTGGAAAAAATAAATTCGAAAAATTTAGAAAACTTCGAAAAAATTTATAAAAATTCAAAAAAAATTTAAAAATTCGAAAAATTTATGAAAATTCGAAAAAATTTATAAAAATTTTAAAAAAATTCAAAAAAATTTAAAAATACAAAAAATTTATAAAAATTGAAAAAATTTATAAAAATTCAAAAAATTTATAAAAATTCAAAAAAAATTATAAAAATTCGAAAAATTGATAAAAAATCAAAAAATTCGAAAATTTTATAAAAAATTTATAAAAATTGAAAAAATTTATAAAAATTCAAAAAAATTTATAAAAATTCGAAAAATTGATAAAAAATCAAAAAATTTGAAAATTTTATAAAAAATTTATAAAAATTCAAAAAATTCGAAAATTTTATAAAAATTTATAAAAATTCAAAAAAACTTATAAAAAATTTGAATTTATTAAATTTTTTTCGAATTTTTATAATTTTTTTTGAATTTTTAAAAAATTATAAATTTTTACAAATTTTTTGAATTTTTAAAAAATTATAAATTTTTATAAATTTTTTGAATTTTTTAAAAATTTTTATAATTTTTCTAAAATTTTCGAATTTTTTGAATTTTTATAATTTTTTTGAATTTTTAAAAAATTATAAATTTTTACAAATTTTTTGAATTTTAAAAAAATTATAAATTTTTATAAATTTTTTGAATTTTTTAAAAATTTTAATAAGTTTTTTCGAATTTTTATAATTTTTTATAAAATTTTCGAATTTTTTGAATTTTTATAAATTTTTTGAATTTTTAAAAATTTTCGAATTTTTTTAAAATTTTTATAAATTTTTTCGATTTTTCATAAATTTTTCGAATTTTTATAAATTTTTTCCACCTACACTAGTTCGGGAAAAAACTCGTATTAAGATGGTCAATTAAGCATAAAAAAGAAACAACATATATCCACACAGGACCTAACTAGAAACAGTACACATATATCCACACAGGACCTAACTAGAAACAGGAAAAAAAAGAAACAGCCCTTTTATGTGATTAGGTCGTCTAAGTCTTTTCTAGAAAGGAACAAAAGGGAGGTTTGTGTTTTTCCATGTGTATTAATATAAGTGGAAAAATGGAAATGTTTGTTTCTCCAAAAGTAATATCTGGTCAAGCATTTATTTAAGACCCCAAAAAATATAAATAAAAAGCTGCTTAAGAAGTAGTCTGGGTACGTGGTGGATGAGGGCCTGCTGACTCGGCAGGTGTGACTCTAAACCAAAAATGAAAGTCACCGTTCAAAAAAAAAAAAAAGTTTTTTTTAGAAGTTGACTTTTATTTTTTGGATTGAAGTTGCACCCGTCACATTGGCATTCCTTCATCCACCACGTACTCAGACTATATTGTCTGAACCGAGCTCACGCTGACGTAATGATGATTTTTAACGGCTTCCGCCTGGAAACCGTACCGCCTCCACACGAGTTTTCTCGTTGGAGTAACGGCCGGATGAAAACCGGGGGCGGCTCGGATTCGAACCTGCGCAATATTGGCTTACAAGCTCTCCTCTTCATCGCCTAATACCAACAAAGATTTGTGGCCCTCTTGTGAAGACTTCCCGACAAGTCACCCAAGTCAGTACTACTCTCACACGAACACACTTAACCGACTAAGAGATTACTGCTAGACCACAAATCCGTTGATCAAGCACACAGAGTTGAATACGTGCAGTTTCACTTATTTTTGGTTAGTTTTTGATATACAAAATGTACATCTGTTTTGATACATCTCAAAATAATATTATTAACACTTAACATGTGACTGAAGGAGTATTATATCAACATATGTATCATAAGGATATATTTTTTATTTTTTTATAATAATAAGTGTTCACTTGTTATTTAAGATTTTAAAAAAGAGAACTACATTTCATATCTCAACAAATGGGAAAAAAACTTTAATAGAAAGAGATAAATATTTAACTGATAAAAATGTAATTAATCAGATTTTTTAATATTTTGTGTATTTTCAAAATATTTTTCTTTTTTTTTTTTTTTTTTTTTTTTTTTTTCTGATATGAATATATTATATTTTTTACGGTATTCGAATGTACATCAATTTAATTGAATGACATTTTTACATGGTAAGTATCGTAAACTCTTTAAATGTGAGCGACTTAAGAATTATTTTGTTAACTTTTGAGTTTGATAAAAAAAATAATAATAATAATAAAAAATCGAATTAATTAAACTTGATAAGATCGATAAGCTTAATATGATGATACAAGTGGTTCTACAAAAAAAAAAAAAAAAAAAACATATAGATGTCTAAAGACGAAATCGATACGAGCTCAATATACATCGAAAGTTGGCGATAAAAACTTCCATGTTAACACCTACATGAGGTTTTCCTAAAAATAAATTGTGTCACAAATAGGGGTGTTATCGGGTCGAGTTATCGGGTTGTCGGGTTTTGAGTTTTAAAAAAGTGACCCACAACTCGATCCGATAAAAAAATCAGGTTATCAGGTCGGGTGATTCGGGTTGTCGGTTTATAAGATAAAATAAATTCAAGTTTAACGCATACTAACTTTTTTTTAAAAATACTGTGCAGAATCACTAGTAGTGGCCATGAACTTTATAGCATTAAAAATCAAAGAATCACTAGTCATGTATAATATTCACTTGAAAAAATTGGTATTGAGTTTGTGTGAAAATGCATAGGGGGTGAATACGTTGCCGTTTTAAATTTTTAAAACTTATTGTATCAAATATCCAATTTAACTTGTTGTAATATGAAAGATGCCAATTGTAGTTTATGACTAACATATACTAAAATAAGTTGTCACACAAGTATAACCAACAAGTCACAACACAAGCAATAATATAATGCAAGTATAAAAGTAAAGCAGTAAGTAAAAGAAAGCGCAAACCGAACACGATGATTTATAGTGGTTCGGTCACGGAGCTCCTTTTCGCCCTACTCCACTCTCCGAGTACCCAACTCGAGAGTTACTTCACTAGATCAACAAGCTCCCTTCTCGGCGAAGAAAACCTTACAAACGTCGCTTACACTTTTTTCGGTACAAAGCTAAATACCGGGTTCTAGTTCGAGGTAGAACCAACCTGACGTCGCTTATACAATATTTCTGACACTAAGCTAGATGTCGAGTTCTTTTACAAGGCTACAACCACTCCCGTTATATTTTATGACCCAACATAAAAACCTTGTGTTTTATGGCACAAACACATAAACTATCTAATCTAGTTTGGTGAATAGATTGTGATGATGCAATGATGTTTACAATGATGATCCATGACACAAATGTCTACTGGATATGAATGACTAATCTAAATGAACTTCCATTGATAGGAAGCCTTCAATGAATGAAGATCACAAAGTGCCCTAAGCTTGTTGTGATAGATCTTCATATATGTATGCATGTGGAATCTATATGAACTTCTTGAATAAAAAGTCTTCAAACAATGAGGATGACAAGTGCCCTTGAATCTTCATATGTTGATATGCTTTGGTGGATGATGATGACAAGATCTCCAAGCCTTTTTGGTAGATCACGAGGTATGATATGCTTGTGGTGGATGATGACTCAAGATCTCTAAGCTTGCTTTACAGGATTATTTCGAGAGTATGCTTACAACATAATGAAAGTTAATAACATTATGATAATTATGATAAGGGTGATTAATGTATGTTACTACATGGTTATCTACTGATCTAAATGTATGCAAAAGGGTAAAGAGAATGTATGTTCAAGTGATGCTCAAATGGGTAAACAATGGGCTGCTATTTATAGCCAACAGGATTTTTCACCCACAGATGGGACGGATCCAATTTGAGGGATCCGTCCGTGTATGAGTTTGGTTTCGTGGGAACCTGACAGACAATCTTCCTATATCTTCACTAAATCTAACCAAGATATTTCCATATCTTTTCATTGTGTAAAGATCTTACCAAGATATTCATATGATCTTCAAAATCTTCTAAAGATTTTAAAGTGATGCATGCCATGATGTCATAGTACATTTTTCTAATTTAGAATTAAAATGTATATGAATGTAACTTGTAAATGTATATAAATAAGTAACATGTATATACTAGCTAACTAATATATGTTTACTAAGTTGTACCATGTTATTTTATGTGTTACTAAAAATGTTCAATTACTTATTCTGCTATTATGTCATTAACATCATTTTTATAAGTAAACACATTTGTCTTAGTTTGACACTTAAAGTGTACTTATCCTATTTTGACATGAATACAACTTAGGAAACCTGATGTACAAGTAAAAGTACTTGTATATGCAAAATGTAAAATGAGGTTCGAAGTAGAATGGTTAACCTTTTTAAATACTTAATGACTCTAAACGTATTTTAAACATTCTAAATGGTTTGTTAAAGGGTTTGATCATAATGCCACATAACAAACATGTACGAACCTCTGTTGTACCATACGAGGACTTGAGAAGTCGAGAGGTGCTGAATGTATGTTGAGACAAAATATGATTACAAGTAACTTGTACCTTTTACGTTATGTATCAAGTTCTATGTTTGTCATCAATCAAAACAAACGAGACTGTATATATTAAATATCTTAATATTTGCACTAACAGTTTGTAATACTTTGATTTTTAATGTTATAAAGCTCATGGCCACTACTAGTGATTCTTCAGGGTATTTTTTTAAAAAAAAAAGTTGTATGCGTTAAACTTGATTTTGTTTTATCTTATAACCCGACAACCCAACCCAACCCAACCCGATAAGCACCCGAACCCGATATATATATATATATACATAAAAGAAAAAAAATCATAGACAAATTAACACAATTATATACCGTTATCGTTATGCGCGAGTAATTGTCTAATTTTTTAAATATGAATAAAATGATAGTTTAAAAATCATGATTGGAGATTGCTTTGAGGATGGACACAGTCGTTGACCCAAGCGACCTGGGTCACCGGCTGTCACGTCAGCTTTCTCTCTCCGGCGACTAGAAGCGACCAAAGTGCCACAGACGATGACCGACTTTTTTTTTTAATCAAACATTTAAAAAAAAAACTTAAAATTCATTAATAATAAAAAATTACAATACTAAATTAAAAATACGACAGCGATTACAAACGTAAACTAATCATCTAAATTGTAGCGAGCTTTGATTTCTGCCTTAAGCTGCCTAAGATGATTTTAGTGATTTTCGGGCAAAGTTGGGTCGATCTTGGAGTAGTAGAAGATCAAATCTTGGTTCTTGTTTGATTTTTTCATGATTTCGACTTGTTTTCGTTGAAGTTCTATTTTCTCTCTTTTCATGGCCAGCTCTTGTTGCTTCATCTTCAGATACTCATCTTCAATGACCTTCTTTTTTCCCTCTTTTGACGACTTTGATTTGAAGTAGTTCTTGGTTAGCAAAGCTACAAACGATTGTGGTGGATCACGAGAGGAGTACGATGATTTCTTCCTAGATGCGTCACGACCTTCTGGTCGTGATTCTCTAGTATCGTCTTCATCTTCAGAATCATCGACGTCTTGAAAATTCAAGGGACCTTGTGTTGACCCCGAGGTTGTTGTAGAGCCCATTTTTTTCTTCTCACTATTCGTTCGGATAGCATCCCCGTCCGTCTTCCAAGCATCATGATGCCTCAAGATTTTCCAACATTCCACCAAGTTGAAATCATGACCGTAAATCATACGGTATTCCCTCAAAGCTTTCTCCCTATCATCAACATCATTCTCACCACTACCATAGTTAAGCTTGATATTATCCATGATAGCAGCAAAATTTCCAACCCTAATCCGAATTCGATTCTTCCATTTGCTGCTGATAGAGTCGTAGCTTCTTAATGAACCGGTTTCTTTATGAAAATACGCTATCACCTCCTCCCAAAAGCGGTGCCTGTTAATAGCGTTTCCTCGCTTGGAATTTTTCGACACAAAAACCCAAGCTTTACAAAGAGCGATCTCTTCCGCCTTTTTCCATGATGCCTGTTTTTGGGACGGTTCGACCTTCTTGCCTTTGTCCTTCGCCTTTGTAGCACGTCGCCAAGCGGTCCTTGATTTGACGAGTGATGTCTCTTCGACATCGTCTTCAACATGGAAAGAACCTTGGTACGAACCATGGTAAGAACCATGTTGATGCAAATAATGTTCTAAAAATGTTATTTCAATCTTTCGATAACTTCACGTTTTGAGGATGACAAAATGTGAAATCACGTTACGTTAAAATTAACGTAAACAAGTTTTTAATCGGAAGATCCCGTTTCTACACAAATCACTCTAGAACAAATTTACAACTTCACTAATGATCAAAGAAGTAAATTTGGATTTAAGACTTCACATTTTTATGTGACAAAACATTTTCTTCAAAAATATACTTTACAAATTATTTTTGAATAATTAAGAAATGTTTTAATGAAAAAATAAGTTTAAAATACATAACAGCTATTTTCCCCCCAAAATCAGATCCAAACTTCCCCAAATAAGTTTTCACCAGAAAAGACAAAAAATGGAGCGTCTTTGTCTAACACGGTTCCACTAAATTTAGTGGAGCCGTCCCTCTGTAACGGCCAGATTTTTTCTGCCTATAAATACCAGCCCACTTCACAGATTTTCTTCACCCTTTTTCACACAGAAACTTCTGAGTTTAAATCCCTCACACCATTTTCTTTTCTTGATCATTTAGTTTAGTTTTTCTTTTTGTTCAAGAGTGATCCAATCATCCAACTTAGAGATCCTCTTCATTCCTCTTCAATAGCAAGAGAAGAACACAAAGTATCCAAGTTGATACAAGGTGTTGTCATTCCTCTTCAAGTGCAAGAGAAGAACTCAAGGTATCCTAGAAGATACAAGAGTTGTAGTAGTTGTTAGGTTTCTTGTAACATTTGTTACATCCTTGTTGTATCATAGCATACATCAAGATCATTTTTATTTTGTGAGAGTGTGAGTGAAGATCATTGTGATCTTATAGAGATAGTGAATATCTCTTGAAGCCATTGGGCTTGTGTGAATGATCAAGAAGATCAAGGGTCAATAGGATAGTGTTAGTCAAGTGAGTGTTGATCATTGTGATCGTGTCGAGATCTTGGAGATCTCTTGAAGCCAGTGGGCTTGAGTGATTGATCGTGTGGATCGTGGTAGATTGGTGCTAGCTAAGATTAGCACTCGACATCTAGCTTAGCGTCGGAAAACAAGTTAAGCGACATGTACGGTTTTCTCCGCCTTAAGGGAGGTTGTTGACATAGTGCTTGAAACTCTCGAGTGTGGTACTCAGGGAGTGGAGTAGGGCGAAGAAGAGCTTCGTAGCCGAACCACTATAAATCCTTTTGTCCCGGTTTGATCTTTCCATCTCTACTCTTTACTTTCATTACTTATTATTAGTTAGTTTAGAGTGTAGTTCATATTGGTGTTGTTTGATTGCACATAAGAATCGAATCAAATGTTTCCAATAGCAAAGTTTTTAAGAAGTTTTAAAAGAACTAAAAGAACTTAAAAACCGGTAAAATTATTCAACCCCCCCTTCTAGTTTTTCACAATTGGTATCAGAAACCACGTCAGTCAAGTTTTTAAAAATATATTGTATTTTAAAACTTGAATCGATCAATGGATTCCGACAAATATCTAGAAGGGCAATCTATGCAAAGACCACCACTTTTTGAAACCGATTGCTTTATCTATTGGAAAACAAGATTCGAAACGTATGTGAAATCAAAAGACATTGATCTTTGGCATGTTATTACCGAGGGTGACTTTCAACTGATTCAAATGAATCCGAAAACTAAAAAGGATGAAATAGTTTCTTATGATAAACAAGGTGATGAACTTAAAAGAAAACTAGCCAAAAATAATGAGGCTAAAATGATGATTTACAATGCTTTGCCTAAAAAGGAATTTGAAAGAATTTTCATTTGTAATACGGCAAAAGACATTTGGAAAACTTTGTTAGTCACTCACCAAGGTAATAACCAAGTCAAAGAGAACAAGATAGATCTTCTTGTTCAACAATATAAACAATTTTCCATTTCGGAAGATGAGTCAATAGATAATACTTTTGCTAGATTTAATACCATTATTACTAGTCTTAAAGCTCTTGATGAAGGTTATTCTAGCAAGAATTATGTTAGGAAGTTCCTTAGGGCTCTACATCCTAAATGGATAGCAAAGGTCACCGCCATTGAAGAGTCAAAGGACTTGGCGACATTATCACTCGATGAACTAATAGGAAACTTGAAAGTTCATGAGATGATAATCAAGAAGGACTCCGATATAGTCAAAGGCAAAAGCGAGAGAGTTAGATCTCTAGCATTGAGAGCCAATAAGGAGTCTAGTGATGAGGAATGTTCGAGTTCCGATAGTGAAGATGAAGAGTATGCACTAGCTGTTAGAAACTTTAGAAAGTTCTTTAGGAGGAAAGGTAGATTTCCTAGACAATCTCGCGATGAAAAGAGGTCATTCCAAAAGAACCAAGATGATAGGAAAGAGACAAGTGCTAGGAAATGCTTTAGATGCGGAGATCCTAATCACCTCATAGGAGAATGTCCCAAACCACCGAAATCCAACAACCAACGAGCTTTAGTAGGAGGCTCTTGGAGTGATAGCTGTGAAGAATAAGAGAAAAAGCCCAATGATGAAACATGCCTAATGGCTTAAGCTTCTAATGAGGTACATTCCGACTCTTCTTATTATAGTGATGATAATTCGTCAATAGATGATAATAGGTTCCATGACGAATACAATAAATTATGCGAAGTTAGTTCTAAAATTTTAGGTAGAAATAGAACACTAAAATTAAAATTGCAAGAACTTGAATTGCTACTTTTAGAACGAAAGGATCAAGTCAAAAGACTTGAGAAAAATAAAGAAGCAGACTTAGGATGCGGGTCATGCATAAGTCTTCAAGTAGAAAACGAAAAACTCAAAGAAAATGCTTTGAGAACCATTAAGTTCGAAGAAGGAACAAAAGTGCTTAATGATATGCTTCAAAACATTAGGTATAACGAACATGACCGTGCGGGTTTAGGATTTGACCCAAATCAGGCTTCTACAAGTAGTAATAAACAAGTAAAATTTGTAAAGTCTGAAATGTCTGAGTCTGAAGGAGACGGTACCACTAAAGGCACACACGTCACCATTAAATTTAATGGTACCGTGGTACCGTCTGGTGCTGAGGTCAGATCAGGGTCAATTTTGAAAAATAACTTAAGTCCTAAACCAAGTCACACTATTGTAAATGGTACTAAAGTACCTATTGCTAGCTTAGATGAAGTCAAAAGATTTTACAAACCCTTGTCAACTCCCGAACTTGGATTTGTAAAACCCGACACTAGGTCGAAGACACCTCTACCTAGAAAAACAAATTCTCCCAAACCTCGGTCAAGAACTCCTCTACCGAGAGGTAACTTTAGAAGACAAAGTTATCCAAGTAACTTCCCCGTAACTTGGAATAACCGTCAATCACAAAGTTACTTACCATGGGAAATGTGTCCTCCATTCTCACATCCTAAACTGATGCAACAAATGCATAGGATGTTTGCCACTAACAACTTTGGACCCATGAGATATTGGGGACCAGATGTTTGAACTTCTGTTTTGCTAGATAAACATGGTTGAAAATAAACGAGAAGTCCAACAAATGGAGTGTGATTAGTAATTACACTAATCTAGTGATGAAGAGTCAAGTAGTGTGTCATATGCCTAGCTTTCAACAAAGGTAGTCTAGTATTCAGAGTTTTAAGGGCAACACCTCAGGTTCAGGTACGCTTTTTTAAAACACCCTTTGTTGGTAGAAATGCTAAGCATGTAGTGTCGTTAGAATCTAACATAGTAAGGCACTATAACAAAGAAACAAAATTCATTTTCATCATGACTCAAGTATTTGTCAAAGACTATTATGACAAACTCAACTTGTCCAGAAATGTACAATGATCGCTCAAAAGATCATGCGTGACATGTTTGAGATGAGCAATGATGAGTGAATCAAGTTTCTTCCCTAGCCCGTATATAATACTTGATGAGTGTATAAATACTTGATGCGTGGTTTTGCGACCTTATAACAGGTTTTACCTCTCGAGGGATCTCAAGAGGCTTACAACCCAACCAGGCAGTGTACCTGACCGATGTAGTATAGTGTAGTGGTAAGTACGGGAGATTGATCGTTCTCCACATGGAATAGTGTCGTTAGGATTGAAAAACTATTCTAATAGGTCTAAGGGTGAGGGAAGATTCTTTTTGTATTTTTATGTTTTTTATAAAAGCAAGTAAAATCTCGGGTTTGAAGGAGTGGGCGGAATTAGTTGCTAGTCAACTAACCCAAATAACTACAAATGCAAATAAAATAAAATAACAGAAAATGAAAAGGTCGTGAAACTTATGTGGAGAGAAATGTGTTTACTTAGATTTCCTTACTCCCTAACTATCTTTTACCGGTTGATTAGTGTGTATTAATTGCGTGGATGACGGGTGTATTCCTTAATACCAATCGTGGGGTGGCGTACGTACTTCCCCAACTCTATAAGCTCCTACTTCACTCCTATGTCGAGCCGGCTAAGAAGCTCCTAACATGGGATCACTAGAATTCGCTCATGTATTAAATACAACCATAAAAACCTAGTACGCATTGGTTCATGTTTCTTAAGACGTTCAAGCAAATTACCGAATAGGAGGTTAGCCAGTTTTCTTAAGCCTAACATCGATAAACAATCATCCAATACAATTAATAACACACTAATAACCAATAATCAATAGTTAGGTTTCATTAGATCTAAGCAAACACAAGATAAATCTAGCCTAGCATGTTAATTAAAAGACAAGAACAAGATATAATCAAACAACACATAGACATATTGATTGATTAAATGAATACTTATCTTCAATTAAACATGAGAGATCCAAGGGTATGAAAACCCTTAAAAATGGCAGAAATTCGTCTTAGGGTTTCTCCTCACAAAGTTGCACACTAATGACAAAAAAATTGCAAAACTATATATAGAGTTTAAGGGCTGACGGCGTCACGTTATAGATCTTGACGCCGTCACCTCGCCGTGTCTAGGGTTCCCGGATGGTCTTCCTGACGCCGTCCCTCTTTAGTGCTCCAAAATCCTCCCTGACTTATCAAGGCTTGACGCCGTCAGAAATGGGCTTGACGCCGTCTCTCTTTAAGTTAAACCGTGATGGCCTTGATCATCTTAAAGCTTGACGCCGTCAGATTTTCCATAGTAAAATTCCCTGGCTTATCATGTGTATTTTTCATATCCACCTTTTTTGCCAAGCCATGACGCCGTCTGGAACAATCCCTGACGCCGTCAAAGGTACTTTTCCAGCCGATTTTGAGACTTTGTCGTTTTCTTCACTTTTATGCTCCAAAAACGTCAGAAATGCTTCCTTTTCCAGATTTCTTCTCCAAAGTACCTAAAATGACAAAAGGAACGATTTAGGGCAATATTTGATCAAATAAATACGATTTAGGGCTTAAATGACCCCCTAAAAGCGGTACACTTTTCGCTTCATCAATACTCATCATTTTATACCCATAAAAGACACAAAAATGACCAAAAATACCCAAATAGACCAAATATTGTTGCAAATATTCGTGGTTTGTGTTTTTATGTGTTTCAGGTACAAAAGGATTGAAAACGGGGCAAAAACGGACAAAACCGAGCACAAGATTGGAAAATCGTGAAAAGCCGAGAACGGGGAAGAAATTTACGAGTTTGGATCGAGAAATTGATCAAGTTGTCAAAATCAACCTCAAAGAATATTAAAATGTCAAGATTGACCCTTGGATTAATTTTTCCTATTTGGCAAAAATGGTCCCTCAACTTTCGGATTGTGCATTTATGATCCCTAAACTTACCTCTAAACCAAATCCCAAAACTAAACCCAAAACTAATAAAACCCTTTTACCCTGGACCTCAGCCTACCCAAAGCCTCAACACACGCTCAGATAACCAAATGCCCTTGGGTCTTTGACTGGTTTATCTTCTCAAAGTTTTTTATTTAACCCTTTATTTTCCCCTTTAGCTTATTTCTCCTTTTCAGCTTATTCCAGCTTATCTGGATAAGCTGTTGTCTCCCTTTTATTTTTCCTAGGATTAGCATAACACTTAGGACTTTTCTGTATTTTTTCATAATTTTCCCATTTCATTTAGTATTTTTAATGTATTTTTCTTTTCAAAACAGTTTTTAATTCATATTAAATAAAATTTTAATCAGAAAAATATAATTCTTTTTTTCAAAAATTTTCTTTTATTAAATAGAACTTAGGAAAAATGGATTTGTACCCGTAGAGTTAATATTTCATCGTTTTGACGTTTAGGCTCGGGATTTCATGGTTTAAACGTATTTTCAGTTTTCCTTTACGTTTTTAATCTCGAGTACTTTAGGTTATAGTTTTCCTTGCCTTTTTAGTCTTTTTTAATTCATGTTCATCAAATTTAGTGTAAAATCCCAAAATCCCATTCTTTTCCTTATTCACTACACGAATCACGAATCGAGATCACAAAATTCCATTCAATCCTTCATTGGGAAAACGACTCGGGTTTACATATTTCCTTTGTAAATCCTTGATGAAAAATACGTGTTGATTCCATCGAAAAATACGTGTTGTAAATCCTTGAAGCGAATTTTTAATTCTCGTTTGTCGTTGCGTGTTTTGAAGACCCTTCCCCGTGAAGTTATCGTTTTCTCTCGTAAATATTTTCTTATAAAAACCCAAAAAGATTTTCTTTTCAAATCTATTTTCCTTTTTCTTTTTTGTTCTTCAAAATGTTTCTAAAAATCCAAAAATATTCTTCTTATTCCTCTTATTCGTTATCTCACCCTCTATCCGTTTAATTCTTTTTATGTCTTCATCTTACCATTATTGTTGTGAATGGTGTGGGGGACCTCCAAATGGTGGAAATTGCCCCGGTTGTAGCATTGTAAATTCAGGAAACGGGTTTGTCTATGACCAAAATCCCTACAATGAAACAACCAATTTCCTCAACCAACCCCCACACCATGAGATGGAAACATATTCTTGTGAATATTGTGGAGGTCCACACCAAAGTTTTGATTGTCAAGCAAGGAACACACTTGTCTATGAGCAAGTTCCATGTAATAATCAAAACTTTGGTTATGACCATTATCCATATAATTCACCGAATCAGTCACAGCAAACGTATTGTTGTGAATACTGTGGAGGTCCTCACTATAGCTCCGATTGTCAAACAAGGAACCCGCTTGTCTATGAGCATGTCCCTTGTAACAATTATGACTATTCTTATCTTGACCAACCTCCACAGTACCAAATGATTCAACCACAACCTCAGCCACTTCCTTAAGAACTTCTCATTGATCTTCTAGATTTAATAAAAGATCTTAAGGATTTGACTAATAAACTTCCCCAAGAAGATCCACATGAAAAATCTATGGGAGAATTGCTAGCCAGAGAACGAGCAGCGCAAAGGCGTTCCATATTTCTCAAGGCTGCCATTCTCGATGACGATGAT
The DNA here is from genome assembly GCA_021014915.2 of Artemisia tridentata subsp. tridentata. Lineage (NCBI taxonomy): Eukaryota > Viridiplantae > Streptophyta > Magnoliopsida > Asterales > Asteraceae > Artemisia > Artemisia tridentata. The sequence continues at coordinate 269,510,363 of CP139501.1, read as the reverse complement.
GAGGACACTATTCAAATTGGGGAGTTTTACAAAAATTCATCAGCTGCAATCACACCCGTCCAGAAAAATCAGGAAAACAAGGGTATTGCAGAATTGCTAGCAGAAGAGCAAATGGAACGTATAAAAGCTATTTATGCCAGCAATAATGATGAGGAGGACGACGAGGAGAGTGTTATTCCTTTGAACGATATCATTTCTCAACTCCCTCAGTCTATTGCAATCACATCCATCTTACCGACTATGGACCCCGAGGACTCTCTCATAATGGAGGATGAGCATCTTAGCACTATTCCTGAAAAGGAATAGGGCGAATTCATAAAGTCTAGTGCTTAGAACCTTATCCCAATCCCAAGTGAGTCCGAGGATATATCCGACAATGAATGTGATTTGTCTATTTGTAGTGATCATCCTCTTGACACTACTGATGAGTTTTCCGGGACGTTTTCTAACCCTCTTTTCAATTTCAAAGATGATTTTTCCTTTAGTGACGACAAATCACTTTCTGATGAGGACGTTCCAAATGAAAGTCTCAAAGTCTATTCGAACTCTCTGTTTGAATTTGACGACGAGTACTTTTCAAGCAACATAAATCCTCTCTTTGATGAAGAGTTAGAGAACGATGAGGTCAAGGACTCTATTATTCATAAACTTGATGATATGACCTCAATTCTTAATCCCGATATTCAAAAGGGCAATTTTTCTCCGACATATGTGACATTGCCTTCTGAGGATCGCCATTATATTGACTTCACATATGTCGTTCGAGTTTTTCTACCTTTCTGTGCTTATAAGGTAGCTTGTCCTTTCCTTCACTCATTTGGGAGTGAAGACACCATTTTTGATCCCGGTATTTCCATTTATCATTCTTTTGAGCCGGATGTATCTCATCGGAGTGGAACTTTCAAGTACTTCAATGTTTATCCAAACATCTTGAATGAAAGTCCGATGGAGATTTTCTCTTCCACATGTTTCCCCAAGAACAAATGAATTCGGGGTCGAGTCAAGCTAGTGACTCGGTTAACAAAAACATTAGCACCACATGGGTGACAACCCATGTTTCTGACTTCTTTCTTTTTTCTAACACTAAGTGTGGGGGGATTCCTCTACTGTGCTTTGCTTTGTGTGTTGTTTGCTCTTGTTTGCAGGTTTCCCTTAGATCGTGATGATTGATGCGCCTGTTTTCAATCCAGCCGCCCAATATCCGATCTTGTTGCTAACCTTTATCTAGGGATATCTTTTTAATCCTGTTTGTGAAAATAGAGATTTCTGTCACACACTTGGCTATTAGTATTACCTTTTTACGTTATAAGTATCGGCATAATAACCGGTACTTTGAATATTGAGGGCAATATTCAATTCTAAGTGTGGGGGGGGGGGGAATTCTCGCGATTTTTGTCACATATGTACCTTCTAGTGCCCTAGTACCCCCATTTTGGCCAAAATTTTAAATTTTTTTCCTTTTTAGATAAGAAATTGCAATAAAAAAAGAAGTGTTTAGTCTTGATTAGGTTAGAACAAAGGGAATCCCGACTTTGCCAGAGTATTGATCTGGCTGCTTCCTTAACGGTTAGACTAAGGTTTTACGATATGTGCAAATGAAAATGCTAAGCGTAGAATAATTAGTTTTCTTTAGAGCTTATATAAGTAATCTATGGCTTTTCTTCCCAGGAGATAACTAATTTGACTTAATAAGTGCTTATTTTCAAACATTTGAACACACAAAATTATTTTTTCATACGATTTTGAAAAATACTAGTTCAAAGATTTATTTAAACTTCGGAACAAGCATATGTCATAGTAATGTAAAAGTTAAATAATAAATGTATGTGCTATAAGCTGCGGATTCAAGATCGGCCCTTGGATCCTTATTTCCGGAAGGCGTTTAGGTCTTGGCTACCCTCTTACACTGACCCTTGGACCTCTAATTCAGGAATGTGTGAGGTCTTAGTCTAACACCCTTGGATCCTCATTTCAAGAATTTTTAGAGTCTTGGAACTCTCCGTTGTAACGGCCCTTGGATCCTTTATTCCGGAAGGTGTAAGGTCTTGGTTCCCGTGAAACTCCGTTAGTTTATGTTGCACAAGTAAAAAAAAAATGATGAAAAAAATGAAAAGAAAAATAAAATAAAATAAAATGGAATGATATTGCAAAATGCAATAAGTTTTGATGTGTTGAATAAAGTTTTGAAACTTGCTTGTTGTAAAATTTAAATCTATCTTTCAACTAGTATTAGTCAAAATCTTATAAAAACGTCGATTTTTGCGGTCAAAATTTTGAAAATGAGCACATTCACCTAACTTGAATAAATTGTGGGAGTGAAAAGTTAAGTTTCGGCTTACATAGATTATTAGTATAAGTAGTGTTAGCATTTTACAAAAACATTTGCACATTGAGTTTAAGCTTAGTTGGGAGTATAAAAAAGAGGATGACGATTTCAATTCCCTGGAGACGCCCATTTTGTGTGAATCCCGTTCCATGATACCATTTTTGGAAATCAAGCATGTTATCTATTTTTGTTTTTAGTTTAAATTTCTTGCATCAAATAAAAAGTCAAAATGGGATATACTTGGTATTCTTTTGATCCTTTCATTACTGCATATGATCGGATTGCTAGGGACTAGCAATAGTTTAGTGTGGGGGATTGATGAGTTTGTAAATACTCATCATTTTATACCCATAAAAGACACAAAAATGACCAAAAACACCCAAATAGACCAAATATTGTTGCAAATATTCGTGGTTTGTGTTTTTATGTGTTTCAGGTACAAAAAGATTGAAAACGGGGCAAAAACGGACAAAACCGAGCACAAGATTGGAAAATCGTGAAAAGCCGAGAACGGGGAAGAAATTTACGAGTTTTGACCGAGAAATTGATCAAGTTGTCAAAATCAACCTCAAAGAATATTAAAATGTCTAGATTGACCCTTGGATTAATTTTTCCTATTTGGCAAAAATGGTCCCTCAACTTTCGGATTGTGCATTTATGATCCCTAAACTTACCTCTAAACCAAATCCCAAAACTAAACCCAAAACTAATAAAACCCTTTTACCCTGGACCTCAGCCTACCCAAAGCCTCAACACACGCTCAGATAACCAAATGCCCTTGGGTCTTTGACTGGTTTATCTTCTCAAAGTTTTTTATTTAACCCTTTATTTTCCCCTTTAGCTTATTTCTCCTTTTCAGCTTATTCCAGCTTATCTGGATAAGCTGTTGTCTCCCTTTTATTTTTCCTAGGATTAGCATAACACTTAGGACTTTTCTGTATTTTTTCATAATTTTCCCATTTCATTTAGTATTTTTAATGTATTTTTCTTTTCAAAACAGTTTTTAATTCGTATTAAATAAAATTTTAATCAGAAAAATATAATTCTTTTTTTCAAAAATTTTCTTTTATTAAATAGAACTTAGGAAAAATAGATTTGTACCCGTAGAGTTAATATTTCATCGTTTTGACGTTTAGGCTCGGGATTTCCTGGTTTAAACGTATTTTCAGTTTTCCTTTACGTTTTTAATCTCGAGTACTTTAGGTTATAGTTTTCCTTGCCTTTTAAGTCGTTTTTAATTCATGTTCATCAAATTTAGTGTAAAATCCCAAAATCCCATTCTTTTCCTTATTCACTACACGAATCACGAATCGAGATCACAAAATTCCATTCAATCCTTCGTTGGGAAAACGACTCGGGTTTACATATTTCCTTTGTAAATCCTTGATGAAAAATACGTGTTGATTCCATCGAATCAATACTACTCAAAGAAAGTATCCTCATAAACCTAAGTATACTATATATGTATAAGATACTTAGCTTAGAAAAATCTTAATTCATTTCAACGCCCATATCCGCAAAAACGAATCTCACAAGAGACGATGAAGGTGAGTGAGCGGATAGTACTAGGTTAGGGGCATGATAGGTAATTTAATTTACCTAACGGCATGTAGGCCTATTATCATGTCTAGTGTCTGGCTTTGTGCCCACTTGTAAGAAGGATCCCAAAACTTCTTACCTTAAAGTGTTTGATGTATCTTCCGATGCATAAAAGGTTCTATACACTTGAGATCATGATATCTCAAGGGAATTGGTGTAAAAACTTTTTCTACACCAACCCTGATAATGCGGGAGATAATGTGGATTGATAAAGAGAGAGGGATGTTTGTACCCTCATAGGTTGTTGTCAAACTTCTTGGTTCTCCAAGAAAAAAACCACTCTTGCTATCTCCACGACCGAAGCCGAGTACGCAAGCGCCGGAAAGGCATGTCAACAAGCACTATGGATGAAACAAGCTCTTAATGACTATGACATCCATTTAGATGACGTCCCCATTATGTGTGATAATAAAGGTGCTATTGACTTGAGCAAAAATCCCGTTCAACACTCCCGTACTAAACACATTGAAATTCGTCACCACTTCCTTCGCGATAATGTTCAGAAAGGAAATATTTCTATTGAGAAAGTTCCTTCTCAAGACAATATCGCCGACATCCTAACCAAACCTCTCAAACGAGAATCCTTCAATTACCTTCGTCTAGGTCTAGGAATGATGGAACATATTCCATAAATCTCATGACTCTTTGAAGTCATCTCGTCTAGACTAGGTTCCTCTCGTCAAAAGAATTTATTAGGTATAAATTCTTTCCTCGTGTCAAAAAGTCTCACTAAATCAGTGAGACTTATTCGTCAAAAATCAAAATGGGACGAAATTTCATCCCATCAGATCACGGCTCCACTAAAGGTGGCACGACACCGTTAAATTTAACGGTACCGTGGAACCGTGTATCTTATACATCCCGTATTTTAGTCTCCTTTTTCCCACATTACCAAATTCAAACCTTCCCAACTTCTGCAACTACTGTCAAAACTAAACCTCACACTCCAAAATTCAATTACACCCCTTCAAGATCATATTCAAGACATTGATTTTTAAAATTATCAATCACTTCCACTCTTTCAACAAGAATTGTAAGTTATCTTACTTTAATTTTCTTCAATTTTGAGTCTAGGGTTTGTTCATACATGAAAATTGAATAGGGGCTTTTCAATTTTTAAGTCTTTCTACTAAGATTAGACAACATGTGATTCCCTTTACATAGGATTTTCATAAACAAAATTGAATCATATATTCAAGTCTAGGAAACTTGCAATTAGAAGTCATCAACACTCAAATTTTTCAAAACCCTTAGCACTAAAACATTGAAGTTGCCAAACACCCCAATTCCATTGTTTTTGAAAAATTTCACGAAATTAGGTTCATGAAAAAAATTTCGTGCACTATTGATGCAAACTAAAAACATTTTTCTCATGCATACATGATCTCGCGAATATTGATCGAATTACATAATCAATATGTACTTTTCGACATATTTGCTTGAACAAAAGTAAATTAAGAGTGTTTGGGTAATCCCATTAAGTTTAATTCTAGAGTCGAGATTACCGCACCTCCACATAGTTTGCATATAGGCACTGTAACCACTGTGAAAATCCCACATTATAATAAACTATCTCTCAGAATACTTATCATTTTCTACGTGTAATTTTTTTTTTATATTATCTGATCATAACTATTATCTTATGTGACGTAGATCACATCCTCGATAAACGTGCTCGCATGAAACCTAACCTCAACGTACTTCATGTTTATTTTAGATAAATATTTTGATATGAAACCTTAAGATATCTCATTTGCCATTTTACGTTAAATTGTTAAAATACGTATAAACTAAACGTTCCTTATCAAATAAAGTTTTCATAAAACCCTAAACTATTATAAAAAACAAATAACAAAACCCTAAAAATGCTAAAGTAGAACTCATTTAACTAAGGTACAAGCATCTAAAGCTTAGAAAACCCTAATTCCACTATAACTCCCGATGAAACCCTAATTTCATAAAACTAAGATTTTAAGTACTAAATTCACAAACCTTAAATTATTTATAATAGATTTTTACAAAATATTAATGTACAAGTCATTTAAGCTAAGGTACAAGTCTTTTATGCATAAAAACCATATATTAATAAAAATCCTATTAAAAACCCTAAACATATTTGTTTTAAAGCACAATTTACAAATTTTTCATACATAAGTCTTAAAATTAAATTTTTCTAAACTCACTAAATATAAGTACAACTCTTTAAACCTAATGTACAAGTGCCTAATGCACAAAAGCCAAAAATCCTAATTATATACTTTTAAACTTAACAAAGTTAACATAAAAATTATATAGCTTAAGGAAATATTAAAAATATATTTTTCAAATTTCTAAACCTTTTGTACAACCTTAATGAGCTCATGGTACAACCTGTGGAAAACTAGAAGGGGGGGTTGAATAGTTTTACGTCTTTTCATTTTATTATGAAAACTTTAGTTTACCTTTTAAAAACTTTGATTTAAGTTTTAAGTGAAAAATGATACTTGAAAAATATTATTACTTATATATGTATACCCCTTTTAAGTTTGTTATAAAAGTTTAGCTTTTGTGAATGGAATGTTAAATTGATCTTTATGTGAAATCAACTTCTAAATAATACTAACAATTATATATGCCTATATGTATGTAAGTAATGACGATATAAATAAAGATATAAGTAAGGGATGGATAGATCTAACCGAGACACGAGAGATTTATAGTGGTTCGGCTACAAGGACACCTTCCTTGCCCTACTCCACTCCCCGAGCACCAAGCTCGAGAGTTTTCTTCACAACTTCAATAAGCTCCCTTATGGCGGAGAAAACCGTACACAACTTTGGCTTACACGGGTTTAACGACACAAAGCTAAATGTCGAGTTCTAATCGTAGCTAGAACAAATCTCACAACTTCACAACACAACTTCTTCACAACTACTTCACAACGGCTTCACGACTGCTTCACGACTTCTTCACGACTTCAACGCTAGGACTTCACGACTTCAACACGACAGCTACACAACCTCTATGCTACGGCTTCACGACTTCAACACTATGTCTTCACGACTTCAACACGACCGCTACACAATCTCTATGCTACGGCTTCACGACTTCAACACTAGGACTTCATGACTAGGACTTCACAGCTTCAACACGACCGCTACACAACCTCTATGCTACGGCTTCAAGACCTCTACCCTACGGCTTCACAACTTCTAGGCTATGGCTTCACAACGGCTTCAAGACTTCTCTACTTCACAACTTTACAAGGCTTCTGCTCTACTTCTTTACACCACAACTACTTATCCACCTTCTTCACTACTTACACACTACTCTAGCCTAATCACTTATGTTTACAACTTATATACACACTTTACACAAATGAATGAATGATTTACAAAGTATACAAAACAAACAACTTGAGTAACAAGATGCTACTAAGTTGTAATACTTCTAGTCTTGATTGATAGAAATATTCTTCTTTTGCACTTGGATGGTGGAAGCTTGGATCACTTGGAAACCAATGCTTAAGATTACATGATCAAAGGTTTTTTGAAGATATGAAATGAGATCTACAACAGAAAGTTTTAGTGCAAAAGGTTAAGTAAAAATCCAGGGGAAGGCTGGTATTTATAGGCAGAAAACTGGACAGCTGGAAACCTACTGGAGCGTGGCCGGCCCCCTTAAATACGGGGGCGGTCCCCTTAATTTTAAGGGGGCTGCCTAACAAAATTAAGGGGGCCGCCCATTCCAGCCGTTGCCCAGTTTTGTCTTTTTGTGGGGAAGGTTTTTCTGGAACATTTTTACTGATTTTGGTTAAAAATTTGAATTCATAAATTTATAATGAATTAAACCTTTTTATTTATTACCAAAAATGTTTTTCTAAAAGATATAAAATATTTTTGACATTTTATAAAAATCTAGTGTTTAAGAAAATGTTCCTTTGATCATATAATGCATTAAGCATTAGTTCATTCATACCTTAAGTGATTTTAGTTGTAGAAGTGAATATTTACAACTAAGTACTTGTTTATTTTGTAAGTTTATGTTTTAATAAGTTTACATTTTGTGATCATCAAAACATAGGGATATGAATAAATATTGATAATGTTTTTAGGCATTATTTATGTCAACAATCTCCCCCTTTTTGATGATTACAAAACTAAAACTCATTAAATCCAAAAAATTATATTTGGACAAGTATTTAGTGAGTTTATATTCACTTCTCCCCCTTTTTGTAGCATCAAAAAGGTTGAGCCGACAAGTTTTAGAGACAAAATTTGTCGGAACGAGAACTCCCCCTTGATGTGTGCTCCCCCTCGTTTGAGGGCACCAAGGAATCGATATATGGAATACTTGCAAGAAAAATATTAGAAGCACAAGCATATATATAGCAAAAATGAGCATGCATATAAAGACATTCATTAAAAATGTTGTGTATCAATACACAACCATCCAAGATTATATTCAATCCTACATTAGCTAGTAAGTAATGCAATCTACATAATCATTCTAGGAGTACATGATCTTCAATGGGGCTTGCACACAAAATGGTTTGAAAAATTATTTGATTAGGCATTGCATATGCTTAATTTGGTGAGAATGAAGGTGGTGGTGGTGTAGTGGGTGAAAATTGTGGAGGTTGGTTGTTAAGCATGTGTTCAAGGGATGAAAACATGTAGTGTATCTCATCTCTAAGACCAAAGATGATGGTTCGGTTGTGGATGCAACAAAGGCAATTGTCTCCATGGGCTTGAAGTATAGCCCAAGGGATGGGAAAGCATGGTGGTGGTATTGGTGATGATGAGAAATGAGCATCAAGAGGTGTTATTGGTGATATGAAAATGACAAGTTGGGTGAATGGAGGTTCTTGAGTAGGAGGTGGAGTTGATGCTCTTGATGGTGGTGATGATAGGTGTGAGTTGATGTAGTTATTGATGGATAAAGTGGAAGGTATGGATGAGGATGATGTGCCATGAGTGGAGGGTGTTTTTGATGGTGCATTTGGTGCACTTGGGGATGAACATTGAGGTGGTGGTGATGGAGTTTTGGTGTCTTAGAGATGATTTTGGTGATAGCATGGTGAATGAAAATGGGTGTTTGATGGAGGTGATGGTTGATTTAGGTAAGGTTTGGAGGTTTTGTGGTAAAATTCCAATACAAGTTCGTCCTTTAAGAGAAATGGTAGCTGGGGCTAGATAAAAGGGGTCACAAGATGCAAAAGAAAACAGTAAATTTTACTGCCCAGATGGCCGGTCCCCTTAATTGTAGGCCGGCCCCCTTAAAATTAAGGGGACCACCTAGGGAATTAAGGGGGCCGCCCATCTGGTGTTTTCCCAGGCGACCAAATTTGAAAAATTTCCAGAAAAGGGTCATTTTTAGGGTGTTTTTGCAGCAAGCTCCATTTGAATCATGTACATCAAGAATGATTAAATAGTGGCATAAACATGTTAAATATGCATGCATACATTTAAAACATATTATGGAATAAGCATGTTATTAATCATCAAGCATGTATATATATCATGATATCAAGTATACAAGCAATAAGCATAACAATCATATCTTAACGACAAGAAATAAAGCATTCATTAGTTGAAAATAATTATGTTAAAAACATAATTATTGATACAACACATATTTTGCTTATAGCATACAATAAGTAGAAAATTTTAAATTGCCTAAGAGATCTATTTGACTTGCTTGAGACATGAAAAACTTGAATTATTTTGGATGGATGATGGTAAAGAGGGGGTAAAAATGTTGGATTAATGGGGTTGTAAGTTTGGGTGTATGGATGTTGGAGAGAGTGTTGATGGAGGAATTGGAGGTGGAGAGCTTGGACTTGACCATGTTGAATGAGGGTTTTGATGTTGTTCAAGTGGTGGTGTTGGATTAGATCTAGTGAGAAGATACTCAATCCAAGTGAGACGCTCATTTAAGGCGATGGTTTGATTTTGGAGAAAGATGCAACAAGGACAATTGTTGACATGTTTCTCAATTTGACTCAAGTGATGTGGTGATGATGGTAATGATGGTGAGATGGATGGTGATGGGTCTAAGTTGCTTTGAGCAAGGTGCAAAGCAAGGAGAGCATTAAGCTCATGGGCTTCCTTGAGTTCTTCAATGAACTTCAAGTGTTGAGTGGAAGGTGATGATAATGGAGAGTGGTTGTTATTTGGTGGAAGTGGTGGTGACACTCTTGGTGGTGGAGACATTTGTGAACTTGGGTAATTATGAGTGAATGAAGGTGGACATATGGATGATTGGTTATGTGTGTGAAAGGGTTCATTAGGATGAGGTTTAGGTGTTGGTTGAGTTTGAACAACATCATTTGTTGGGTTATGGCAAATGTCAAGCTTCCTCCTCCAAATGGGCCTCACTGAGATTTTAGCAACTCTTGAAGGCTTGGATCTTGGGTGGTTAGATGATGACATGTTTGGATGGATGATATGGATGAGCATTTATGATGGAGTTGGGTATTTATGGTGTAGTGATGATGTGATTGTGGAAGGTAAATTTTGGTGGGTGGTTTGTGACAAAATGTGTTTGTGAATTTTGGGAAGTATAGGATAAAATGGGTTGGAAATTGAAAAAGAAATCAGTAATCCGTCACTCCAGATGGCCGGTCTCCTTAAATAGGGGCCGGTCCCCTTAATTTTAAGGGGGCCGCCTGGGTATTTAAGGGGGCCGCCCATCTGCTGACTTCCAGATTACTGGAAATGGGTTTTTGGCATAAATTTGTAGAAAAGGTTGTGTTTTTGGGTTTAGTTTCAAGCAAGTACAACTTCTTTCAAGGCAATTTAGGATTTAATAACTCATATATGCTAAGCATATTTATTTAAGCAACTTTATCTAACATGCAAACTACTCATTAAGCATATAACATGTATATACATATATTAGACAAGAAGATAATACATAGCACCAAGTAATTCATAGTATCATACTTAGGAAGATTAAAAGGCTAGTTAATTAATCCTAATGATTATCTATGTACAAGGGAATGTGGAGTTGTGATAGCATGGACTTCTAGACTTGTACCAAGTGAGGTCTTAGTGAATAAATTATGGTTATTATCAAATTTAGTTCACTTATAAATGTCACATACATAAATATAGATGACAGATATGAGATCACCATGCATGATTTAAAGAAATGTTTTTGGAATTATTCAACAATGTTTGAAAGTAGGTTTTATGTGGCTGTGAAAAATATATTAACGAAATAGTTTTGGCTTCATTTCAAAATGTTTTTATGAGGAAAGAAAACATATTTTTCCAATCTTTGGTTTTTGATAAACACGTAATTATTGACACACGTTTGGAAGAAAGGTAGGATGGTGAAACATGTTTAATAGAAATGTGTCATAATCTTTTGAAAAATCATTTTTCCAAAATGTGAAGTTTTTGCAAATTTAAAAGCAAGTCCCATTAATTATAGGTTTAAAAATAATGGTTTATAAAAGATCTCATGCTCAAGGGTATTGGTTAAGTCTATTGTCACATGCTACCTCTTTCTACATATCCTGTGGCATTTAAGCATGTATTATGACTAAATACAAAAATACATCATATCAGAGTAGTTAGAGAAAAACAAAAGCTATTATAATGACAATGCATTCAACAACTAAACAAATAATTACGAAGGCATGCAGTCAAATCACATAGGAGCAAGTAAACATCTAGAAATTTTATATATGCAAGATGACATAAATCTTGGAATGAAAAGCTCTAGTGAAAATCAAAGTTCATAACAGTAAACTATCGTTAGGTATATTTAGGAAGAATAATGTATTCAAGTTGGAGAATGAGTATGAGACTATTACTAGTGGTGCTCAATTCAGGCTAAACACGACCGTTTTTACGGGTTACACACACCCAACTTCTCACATAGAAGCAATTCAACCGTTAGGTCAAATTGAGTTTCTAGTCAATAGATTCTCCAGTAGTCATTCTCTTTTTAGAAGAAATTAAGTTCCTAAATTTACCTATCGAAGAGTACCAAATATGAAGATTGCTTGGTTTACTAATACTTAGGGGGGCTAACTAAATGGTTTCTAGTTCATTAAGCCACAGAACGAATATAACTCAAGTGTAAAGGCAAAGCAACCTATCAGACTAAGCGTATCCTAAGGCATTAATAAGATTATATGCATGAAGTAATTACTTATGAAATTTTAAAAAGAGAACTTACCTCACATCCTAGCTTTTCTTCGTAATGTCTCAGATGATGATCGACGTGTGAATGATAGGTGAGTCTTCAAGATAACCAAGGTGTGAAAGTATATCATGGCAAGCTTCTAACCCCTTATTTAAACCAAAGTGGCTTGACCCGAACATGTCTTGTACGGATGATGATCTTCTCCTTCGTCTGTGTCACTCCATAATTTTGGATTGAGTTCACTTTGGAGTTGATTCATGTAGTCTTCGTCGTTAATACCTACATTAACAACATTTGAACTAGTAGCACATGTATCTATTTTATCTAAATGTTTATCTATTAAATTTTCTAAGATAACTAATTCATGTACAAGATCAAAATCCTCATCTTTGGCTTGACATTTTTCTTGATGAAAGTTTAAGAGATTTTTCCAAATATCATTTGCCGTTTTACAGAAATATATTCTTTCATATTCAACTTTCGGCAAGGTTTTGTAAATAATTATTTTAGCTTCATTATTTTTGTTATTCTTTGTTTTTAAATAATCATTTTGAGTTTCAAAATCCGTTTTTGTTTGACTTTCAAAATCCGTTTTTGTTGGTTGAAAATCACCAATCGAAATGACATGCCAAAGATCTAGATCAATTGATTTCACATAATTTTCAAATTTATTTTTCCATTCAAGAAAAGTATAGTTTTCAAATAGCGGTGGTGTTTACATAAATTCCCCTTCTAAATATTTTTCGAATTCCATAGATCGATTCAAGTTTTAAAATACAGTATATTTTAAAGTTCTTGATTAACCTGGCTTTGATACCAATTGTGGAAAACTAGAAGGGGGGGTTGAATAGTTTTACGTCTTTTCATTTTATTATGAAAACTTTAGTTTACCTTTTAAAAACTTTGATTTAAGTTTTAAGTGAAAAATGATACTTGAAAAATATTATTACTTATATGTATACCCCTTTTAAGTTTGTTATAAAAGTTTAGCTTTTGTGAATGGAATGTTAAATTGATCTTTATGTGAAATCAACTTCTAAATAATACTAACAATTATATATGCCTATATGTATGTAAGTAATGACGATATAAATAAAGATATAAGTAAGGGATGGAAAGATCTAACCGAGACACGAGAGATTTATAGTGGTTCGGCTACAAGGACACCTTCCTTGCCCTACTCCACTCCCCGAGCACCAAGCTCGAGAGTTTTCTTCACAACTTCAATAAGCTCCCTTATGGCGGAGAAAACCGTACACAACTTTGGCTTACACGGGTTTAACGACACAAAGCTAAATGTCGAGTTCTAATCGTAGCTAGAACAAATCTCACAACTTCACAACACAACTTCTTCACAACTACTTCACAACGGCTTCACGACTGCTTCACGACTTCTTCACGACTTCAACGCTAGGACTTCACGACTTCAACACGACAGCTACACAACCTCTATGCTACGGCTTCATGACTTCAACACTATGTCTTCACGACTTCAACACGACCGCTACACAATCTCTATGCTACGGCTTCACGACTTCAACACTAGGACTTCATGACTAGGACTTCACAGCTTCAACACGACCGCTACACAACCTCTATGCTACGGCTTCAAGACCTCTACCCTACGGCTTCACAACTTCTAGGCTATGGCTTCACAACGGCTTCAAGACTTCTCTACTTCACAACTTTACAAGGCTTCTGCTCTACTTCTTTACACCACAACTACTTATCCACCTTCTTCACTACTTACACACTACTCTAGCCTAATCACTTATGTTTACAACTTATATACACACTTTACACAAATGAATGAATGATTTACAAAGTATACAAAACAAACAACTTGAGTAACAAGATGCTACTAAGTTGTAATACTTCTAGTCTTGATTGATAGAAATATTCTTCTTTTGCACTTGGATGGTGGAAGCTTGGATCACTTGGAAACCAATGCTTAAGATTACATGATCAAAGGTTTTTTGAAGATATGAAATGAGATCTACAACAGAAAGTTTTAGTGCAAAAGGTTAAGTAAAAATCCAGGGGAAGGCTGGTATTTATAGGCAGAAAACTGGACAGCTGAAAACCTACTGGAGCGTGGCCGGCCCCCTTAAATACGGGGGCGGTCCCCTTAATTTTAAGGGGGCTGCCTAACAAAATTAAGGGGGCCGCCCATTCCAGCCGTTGCCCAGTTTTGTCTTTTTGTGGGGAAGGTTTTTCTGGAACATTTTTACTGATTTTGGTTAAAAATTTGAATTCATAAATTTATAATGGATTAAACCTTTTTATTTATTACCAAAAATGTTTTTCTAAAAGATATAAAATGTTTTTGACATTTTATAAAAATCTAGTGTTTAAGAAAATGTTTCTTTGATCATATAATGCATTAAGCACTAGTTCATTCATACCTTAAGTGATTTTAGTTGTAGAAGTGAATATTTACAACTAAGTACTTGTTTATTTTATAAGTTTATGTTTTAATGAGTTTACATTTTGTGATCATCAAAACATAGAGATATGAATAAATATTGATAATGTTTTTAGGCATTATTTATGTCAACACAACCCTTATAAGTACAAACCCTATTCTTTTCCTTTTTCTAAAAAATTCGATCACTATATATATATATATATATATATATATATATATATATATATATATATATATATATAAACCCTAAAATTTATTTCTAACTAATACTTACCTAAACTAAACCCAAGAATCTAATTAGTTACTACCTTAAAACCCTAAGTACCACATAATATAGCCCATGGTACCACATCTTAAAGCCATTCGAACCATATCTTAAAACCCTAGTTCGAATTCTAGTAAACCTTAACTAGAAAAATTCTAGACAAACTCTTAAGTATCATACTCACCATAAGCTCCTTTCTATGACCTAAAATCCTACACATAAGCCATGTTTCTAGATTGATAGCTAAGTAGTTAACATTCTTTGGTTCCAAAACAAACACATCATCACCTCCCATATAAGCCACGACCACCCCCCTCCTCCTTACACATGGATCCAATAGGAGTTTGACACACCTCCTTGTCCCCTTCTCACCCTAACATAATGACCTAACACTTTCCAAAACCTTAACTCCTTTCGATTTATAAATAGCAAACTAAAGCTCACATCTTATTTCTATACCATTCGAACACATCCAAAAATAGATATACCCCTATCCTCCACTGATTCAAACAGCCCTATAGAAGCTAGAAAAGATCTTGGGAAAGCCTAAAGAGGAAAAGAAATTTTGGTGTTTCCATTTAGAAGCAAATTCGACAAATATATACTCCCTAAATCGAATCAATCTCAGGTAAGCATAACCAACTCTTTTCATTTCTTTTATATTCCTTAAACACTCTTAAAAAAATCCCTAAGTAATCTCTAAAAGAAGCTAGGATCAAAAATTAAAAATTTCTTTTCTTTTTGCTTTTGTTCGAACACAAACAAACGCACCCTTATATATATATGCTTTTGAAACGAAACAAGGACCTTTAGAACCTGTTAGAGATAAGTTATATATAATATTGATTACGACAATATGCGTCAAAAACAGGTTATAGCTTTTAAAAATCAAAAATGCACCTCATTTTCTTTCTTTTCCATCGGTCGCAAAAACCAGCAGATCGCCCACTTTGAACCCAAAATTCGACCATCAAACTAACTTCAAAATTTATAGATTTTTGTCATGATAAAGATCACCTAGCTGTCTAATTTTAGGAAAAAGAACGAAGTAAAAAGACTAAGTATTCGCGAAGATATTTGCTTTTCTTTTCTGCCCAAAATCTGCGATCAAACGCACCCTTACTAAAATTATTTCGAGCTCGTGAGCTCGAATCACGGGCTGAAAACTTGTAAGAATGATGTTTATTAACCAATGATAAAGTGTGTAAAAGAGTCGTAAAAAGTTTTGCCTTTTTCCGTAAAGTATAACGCGTTTTATAAAAATAAGGACGTCGTGTGTAACGCGATGGGAGTCTCAGGGGTAATTCTTGCCAAAACTCTAAGTAAAATTATAACAAGGACCTAGTTTGTTGTCGACTTGTAACTCAGGGGTAAAAAGTGTCATTTTTGAAACTATAGGGTAGAAACTGTCATTTGACCAAAGTTGAGGGGTAAAAGTTGTAATTTAATGAAAGTTGAAGGGTAAAAATTGTCATTTTATGAAAGTTCAAGGGTATAAACTATCAATACATGAAACTATAGGGTAGAAAGCGTAACTTTACATATAATTCTTATTATTAATATAATATATATATATATTTATAAAAACTAATAAATAAAAATACGTTTATTTCGATAACGAACGAACGGGGAATAATTAACGAACGAAACGAAAACATAAAAATAAGAAATAAGATAAAATCTTATAACTTTTGAAGGGACTTCATGTTGTCTCAATTTAACATTTAATCAACAACCAAAAACGTTACGAAACGAACACTAAAACATATTTATACTCAAGAGCGATTACTGAAACTTGACATAACAGACCAGGTTGCGTGCTGGAGACGTTTATTAACTCTGTTAAATTTTGTTTTCCATCCAGACTATCCAGGTGAGTTCATAGTCCCACTTTTCTTTATATGTTTTCCAAACTTGTGGGAGATACATGCTACCAAACCGAACACAAGTATTATCCTGATTGTTATTGCATTAAGTTAATTGTTCCCTATTTATTATTTATTATTTAAAAGTCCCTCGTATCATGCACCATTAGTCACCTGCTGGGTGAGCGCGAATATGTGAATAGATCTATTGGCCTGACGACCCATTTGTACTAATCAGATGGATATCTTTGTGGTAGCCGGTTAGACAGATGCATTATGTTTAATATCTAATCTTGGGGGCAAACCACTTTCATTTTTATATGTTAGTGAGACTGGAAACTGTCAACGCATTGCTTGTCATGAGGTTTAGTGCAATATTCCGAATTGTGATATAACTTATTTCTTTTATTTAACTCGTGTTCAAAACTTATTATAACTCTAAACACTATGGATTCACTCAACCTTTGTGTTGACTTTTTAGCATGTTTTATCTCAGGTAATTAAAAGGCTAAACTTGGCACGGAGTGGCTGTGGACTTTCTTTTAAGGGTGTCCACTTTGTTATCATTCAACAAATAATGTATCTTTTATAACGTATTTCGAAACCTCCCGCTGGGACCTCTATATGTAAACTCTGATTTAAATAAATGAATGATAACAATTTTATTTAAAACGTCTCTTTTCGAGTCGTTTTCTATTCTCATGACTGTGATACTTGAAGCAACACCCCAAACTTGTATTCCGCTGCGTATATCAAAAACGGGGGTGTTATAGATTGGTATCAGAGCTCATGGTTATAGAGAACCAAATATTTTCACACATTGGACTATAACCAATTTTCACAAAAACTTAAACCAAAGTCCTCCGTGACACGACGTCACTGAAACATTATTTATAACTTATTGTTAATCATTTAGTACTTAGTAAAATAATTATAATTACCGGGTGGTTACAGAATCATGACTTCCCCTATTCATTATATCCCTCTTATGTCCCGACTCGGATATCAAGATAGTACCGTACTTAGTACCTTACCTATTAGGCTTATTTCATATTAGACCTCGCACTTTTAATACTCCCACACACTTGAATATTTTATCTTCATTTTTCCTTCTTTACTGTTATTAATTTCTTATAATAATTACTTATAATTATTATTTGCAAATTACTACAGTACCATGTCTCCCGAAACCCCTAACATGAACGAAACTACCCCAAAACCCCTCCCATTATCACCTACTCACTCGACCCCATGTCAGAAACTTAAGGAAGAAACTGAATCTCATGAAAATTTGAATGGTTGTCCAACAACATTTGAGGTTGGGCAAAATACACACCAAGAAACAATTCAGAAAGATGAAAGACCATACTCTCCACTACCTGACATTCCAAAATCCCCAATACCAGACAACCCAGATGATATATCTTCATCCAATTCCCCCGACTTTAGTTTAAACCATACTGAATCAATATGGAACCTTATTTATCAACAAGCCAACACTCTCGACACTCACACTAAACAGTTGGAAGGATTACAACCATTACGTTTTGAATGGTACGACCGTAACATCGACACTCTGTTTAGAAGGGCAGATGCTGAGAAACGAGCGGTGTTTGATTTAAGAGTAAAGGTTGACAAGATGAAAAATACTTACAATCATAAATTTAGAAGCTTAGATTCCAGGATCCGCTGTTCAAGAAGAGAGCACTGTGAAATACATGGTAGAGTGGAAGACATTGAAAGAACCTTGTGGATAGCCAGCAAAACGGCAAGAAACCAGGATCAGAAGATTTTTGCCTTAGAAGCCATATTGGACAATCAATTGAGGATGTACCAATAAATTCAGGAACGTTTCTTAGAAATGGAAATTGCACAACTGAAACTTGAGACTGAAATTAAGCATCTACGTCAAGGACGTAACTGATCTTAAAGTCACACGTATCATTGTTGTAAACAAAATAGTATTTGGTTAGTATTTCCTGTATTATCTAAATAAGTCTGAAATTTTCAGAGTTGTAATCAACTTATAAATCTATAACAATCTATTTTTGTTATATATTTTCTGTTGTGAACAAACTCATTCAATTATGTCTTACTATGATGTTGTGCATACATGTAATGACTACCCGTGACCCTATAAAAACTCACCATTTATTACTTTCCCTAGCAGACACATTACTCCACACAAACCAAACTATACATTCCCTACCTCAGAACCTAGAAAACCAACCAACTTGGAGCATAGCAATTAACAAAAACAAGGACCATTATTGACAACAAAGGACCAAGCACTTATAAGAGAGATAGAAAATCCTTAACCAACTACATGCATCATTAATAAAAGACCTTGTATTAATTGTTTTATAAAAACAATCAATCATGTTATTGATATCATGTTATCCTAACCAGACTTACCCAGACATTACCTAAGATTATTATGATTCCATAACTAGGCTATAACCATAGAACCCTCTAAGATAAATTTCGGAAGAAAATTTGATGAATGAAGAGAAAGTTGCTGAACTTCGGCTTTTGAAAAATGAGTTGTTATTCCTTAGCGGTTTTATACCAAGAGTTAATCATTTATCTACGATATTAGCCAGACACATCGTAAATTATTGATTTACAAATGGGATATAACTTCGCATTGTGACCACTTGTTAGTAATAATATGTAATTATTCTGACATGGTCATTACGGGAATTCTGAAATTCATGTTTCTTGTGATATTGCTAGAAGGAAATCAGCATGAAAAATACCAATATTCCATTAATGACACCTGAAGATATCCAAAAGTTGGTAATCAACCTCATTGCAGCAGTACTTGAAGTGACTACAGTAGCTCACCTAAGTAGCAACAACCTGGCCACAGGAGAAAAGAAGACGACTTTGTCTTGTAAACATACCCCTAAAAGTTTCACGGGATATAGGCCAGCTCACCATAAAGGCCCCGACAGAACAATTAAACCTAACATCAAGCGTGCCCTAGGAATTAAGCATAGTGTTACATTTAAGAAAAATAACCAAAAGCGAAAACTCAATGAAAGAAAAACCTTCACCCCCACCTACTGCCATCACCATCTAGGAACCAAACAGGAAACCAGTAAAGGCTGCATCACCACACTTGCTAACAAAAATGGTTATCTTAGAAAGTTACCTCCATGTCAAAAATGCAAGTTGCATCACAATGGATATTGTTTTGTCAAGTGCGGAAAATGCCAGAAAACGGGTCACCAGACAAGAGACTGCAGAGCCATGGATAAAAAGGAACAACCATCGGTTGTAGTATGCCGCGGATGTGGTGGAAGTGGACACTACAAGAATCAGTGCCCAAACTTCAACCCAAATTGGAAGGACAAGACTGGTGCCAAGGAATAAGAACACGAGTAGACCCCAGGATGACATCTATGGAAAAGATGGTATTCTGTAGTAGATGAATAAACCGCAGTTTAAAACTTCCTAAAATATATTTCCTCTTGTACTCTACCTTATTTATGATGAACATAACCTAAGTGTAACAACTACTCTTCTACTATATGAATCTCTACCTTATAATATTTCCGTATACGTCTAACCTCGGTTTCTGTTTCATTTACTCTGTTCATAGGTATTATGTAGTCAACCACTGTTATGCCATTAGGAATTAGGTTAATATTATTCCAGACTGAACTATAGAAAATTTCCATTCTGTAGGATTTCCCCCCTCCCCCCAAACCCTAAGATATGTTTTGAGGATATCCTAGTATCACCCTAGAACTTCCTGACCTAGCACTATAGAATGACCTAGAAATTTTCTTACTCTTTTTAAAACTAAATTATGTTGTTATTATACAAAAACAACACGTTGAACGCCATCTAAAACTTTTGAAAAATATAAAAATACCACAGTAACTGGACTAAATATCACATCATTCGGTCTTCAATTATACATAGCCTGATCAACTATGTTTAATTAGGGAAGAATCATGTCATAATTAGAACAGTTATCTTCTCAGATTTTCTAATAACAATTTTCATTCAAAAACAAAATATTAAAGCAAACTAAAATATTCTTAAAACATCACATTTTGATTTAACATAATGGCTACATTTATTTTAAATTACATCTATGGTAAGAAACTGACAAAAGTACGAGTAGGAAACCCTAGGAACACACAAAGACTTTATGGAAGACATAGATAGTACAAATTTATTTAGAACCTATGAAAATTCATACATAGCGAGATAACTAGCATCGGAAGTACTAGTATTACAATCACTCCTAGGTAGGGTAGAGAATCACTAAAGGGTTGACCCGCCATAACAACAAAGACTCCCATCAGCACCACGATAGCGAGAGTAATCACTGGATGAATCATTTTGATTACCCTGTGTAATAGATACCAACGAAACATTAGGCACGAGACCAAACCTAGACCTTAAGCACGGTAACAAATAAGTTTTATTAAGGATTATATAGAAATAACAAAAGACCATTACCCCCATAATTTGTCAACACCGATAGCAAGGAGCTCGAATCGCATAAGAGCCGCAACAACATAAACCATGAACTCGTAATCTTCCTTAGGAACATACATCAAATAGATCATACCGAGAACGACATGAACGATTGCTAGGATTGTAATAAGATGCGGCATTTTGAGGTTTTTAGGAGAGAATTTAGTAGTGAAAGAATGAGGATTAAAAATGGGGTATTTATAGAAGAAAAACTAGCCGTTATTTCACTATTACCGACCGTTAGATTTTACTATTCACAATCACTATTCCTGACCATTGGATAGTACTATTCACAACCCTTGGATTTATCAGGTGGCAAAACATTCAAATTTAGTTCATCTAGTTGAAATAAAACTGACCAAACCGCGTTCCCTTAAGAATCGAATGGAAATTCCCAGGCAACCCTTTTTAGGTTAAAGATATGACCAAGAAATTATTGCAAGACGATGTTATTGGATTTATAGGACATAAGAATAAGATAATATTATATATAATATTATTTTTAAACTTGAGGCATTTTAAGCATATCAAACTCTCATCGTAAATCAAATCATTGTACGATTTCCCCACTCTCATATTCCCTATCTGAATAGGTTAGAAATCTAAGCCTAACTCATTTCATACTTCACTTTTCCCAACTTTTCAACCAACATAGACTGAATCTCGGGACGAGATTCCCTCAACGGGGGAATACTGTAATCACTGTGAAAATCCCACATTATAATAAACTATCTCTCAGAATATTTATCATTTTCTACGTGTAAATTTTTTTTTATATTATCTGATCATAACTATTATCTTATGTGACGTAGATCACATCCTCGATAAACGTGCTCGCATGAAACCTAACCTCAACGTACTTAATATTTATTTTAGATAAATATTTTGATACCAAACCTTAAGATATCTCATTTGCCATTTTACGTTAAATTGTTAACATACGTATAAACTAAACGTTCCTTATCAAATAAAGTTTTCATAAAACCCTAAACTATTATAACAACAAATAACAAAACCCTAAAAATGCTAAAGTATAACTCATTTAACTAAGGTACAAGCATCTAAAGCTTAGAAAACCCTAATTCCGCTATAACTCCCGATAAAACCCTAATTTCATAAAACTGAGATTTTAAGTACTAAATTCACAAACCTTAAATTATTTATAAGATATTTTTACAAAATATTAATGTACAAGTCATTTAAGCTAAGGTACAAGTCTTTTATGCATAAAAACCATATATTAATAAAAATCCTATTAAAAACCCTAAACATATTTGTTTTAAAGCACAATTTACAAATTTTTCATACATAAGTCTTAAAATTAAATTTTCCTAAACTCACTAAATATAAGTACAAGTCTTTAAACCTAATGTACAAGTGCCTAATGCACAAAATCCAAAAATCCTAATTATATACTTTTAAACTTAACAAAATTAACATAAAAATTATATAGCTTAAGGAAATATTAAAACTATATTTTTCTCATTTCTAAACCTTTGGTACAACCTTAATGAGCTCATGGTATAACCCTTATAAGTACAAACCCTATTCTTTTCCTTTTTCTAAAAAATTCGATCACTATATATATATATATAAACCCTAAAATTTATTTCTAACTAATATTTACCTAAACTAAACCCAAGAATCTAATTAGTTACTACCTTAAAACACTAAGTACCACATAATATAGCCCATGGTACCACATCTTAAAGCCATTCGAACCATATCTTAAAACCCTAGTTCGAATTCTAGTAAACCTTAACTAGAAAAATTCTTGACAAGCTCTTAAGTATCATACTCACCATAAGCTCCTTTCTATGACCTAAAATCCTACACATAAGCCATGTTTCTAGATTGATAGCTAAGTAGTTAACATTCTTTGGTTCCAAAACAAACACTTCATCACCTCCCATATAAGCCCCGACCACCCCCCTCCTCCTTACACATGGATCCAATAGGAGTTTGACACACCTCCTTGTCCCCTTCTCACCCTAACATAATGACCTAACACTTTCCAAAACCTTAACTCCTTTCGATTTATAAATAGCAAACTAAAGCTCACATCTTATTTCTATACCATTCGAACACATCCAAAAATAGATATACCCCTATCCTCTACTGATTCAAATAGCCCTATAGAAGCTAGAAAAGATCTTGGGAAAGCCTAAAAAGGAAAAGAAATTTTGGTGTTTCCATTTAGAAGCAAATTCGACAAATATATACTCCCTAAATCGAATCAATCTCAGGTAAGCATAACCAACTCTTTTCATTTCTTTTATATTCCTTAAACACTCTTAAAAACATCCTTAAGTAATCTCTAAAAGAAGCTAGGATCAAAAATTAAAAATTTCTTTTCTTTTTGCTTTTGTTCGAACACAAACAAACGCACCCTTATATATATATATGCTTTTGAAACGAAACAAGGACATTTAGAACCTGTTAGAGATAAGTTATATATAATATTGATTACGACAATATGCGTCAAAAACAGGTTATAGCTTTTAAATATCAAAAACGCACCTCATTTTCTTTCTTTTCCTTCGGTCGCAAAAACCAGCAGATCGCCCACTTTGAACCCAAAATTCGACCATCAAACTAACTTCAAAAATTATAGATTTTTGTCACGATAAAGATCACCTAGCTGTCTTATTTTAGGAAAAAGAACGAAGTAAAAAGACTATGTATTCGCGAAGATATTTGCTTTTCTTTTCTGCCCAAAATCTGCGATCAAACGCACCCTTAATAAAATTATTTTGAGTTCGTGAGCTCGAATCACGAGCTGAAAACTTGTAAGAATGATGTTTATAAACTAATGATAAAGTGTGTAAAAGAGTCGTAAAAAGTTTTGCCTTTTTCCGTAACGTATAACGCGTTTTATAAAAATAAGGACGTCGTGTGTAACGCGATGGGAGTCTCAGGGGTAATTCTTGCCAAAACTCTAAGTAAAAGTATAACAAGGACCTAGTTTGTTGTCGACTTGTAACTCAGGGGTAAAAAGTGTCATTTTTGAAACTATAGGGTAGAAACTGTCATTTGACCAAAGTTGAGGGGTAAAAGTTGTAATTTAATGAAAGTTGAAGGGTAAAAATTGTCATTTTATGAAAGTTCAGGGGTATAAACTATCAATACATGAAACTATAAGGTAGAAAGCGTAACTTTACATATAATTCTTAGAGTAAATTACATGGTTGGTCCCTGTGGTTTGTCCAAAATAACAACTTTCGTCCCTCGAAGTTTAAAGTTGCATTGGTAGTCCCTAAGTATGTAAACAAATAACACACCTGGTCCTTAGAGGGACCATTCATGTTATTCTTTAGAGGCTAAAATTTCACCTATAGGGACCATGTGTGTTATTTGTTTACATACTTTGGGACTACCAATGCAACTTTAAACTTCAGGGGACGAAAGTTGTTATTTTGGACAAACCACAGGGACCAAACATGTAATTTACTCTAATTCTTATTATTAATATAATTTACATATATATATATTTATAAAAACTAATAAATAAAAATACGTTTATTTCGATAACGAACGAACGAGGAATAATTAACGAACGAAACGAAAACATAAAAATAAGAAATAAGATAAAATCTTATAACTTTTGAATAGACTTCATGTTGTCTCAATTTAACATTTAACCGACAACCAAAAACGTTACGAAACGAACACTAAAACATATTTATACTCAAGAGCGATTACTGAAACTTGACATAACGGACCAGGTTGCATGCCGGAGACGTTTATCAACTCTGTTAAATTTTGTTTTCCATCCAGACTATCCAGGTGAGTTCATAGTCCTAGTTTTCTTTATATGTTTTCCAAACTTGTGGGGAGATACATGCTGCCAAACCGAGCACAAGTATTTTCCTGATTGTTATTGCACTAAGTTAACTGTTCCCTATTTATTATTTATTATTTAAAAGTCCCTCGTATCATGCACCATTAGTCACCTTCTAGGTGAGCGCGAATATGTGAATAGATCTATTGGCCTGACGACCCATTTGTACTAATCGGATGGATATCTTTGTGGTAGCCGGTTAGACAGATGCATTATATTTGATATCTAATCTTGGGGGCAAACCACTTTCATTTTTATATGTTAGTGAGACTGGAAACTGTCAACGCATTGCGTGTCATAAGGTTTAGTGCAATATTCCGAATTGTGATATAACGGATTTCTTTTATTTAACTTGTGTTCAAGACTTATTATAACTCTAAACACTATGGATTCACTCAACCTTTATGTTGACTTTTTAGCATGTTTTATCTCAGGTAATTAAAAGGCTAAACTTGGCATGGAGTGGCTGTGGACTTTCTTTTAAAGGTGTCCACTTTGTTATCATTCAACAAATAATGTATCTTTTATAACGTATTTCGAAATCTCCCGCTGGGACCTCTATATGTAAACTCTGATTTAAATAAATGAACGATAACAATTTTATTTAAAACGTCTCTTTTCGAGTCGTTTTCTATTCTCATGACTGTTATACTTGAAGTAGCACCCCAACCTTGTATTCCGCTGCGTATATCAAAAACGGGGGTGTTTCAGGCACACACTAGGCTCGTGTCATTAATGCAACCACTCACTGTTCTAATTTTTCCTAAAATCTTCTTTATAGGAAACAAAAATGTCTCATGAGTATGATTTTGATCATCTTCTAACTGATACCTATACACCACAAATCTCTTGTGAACCCACAACACCCGGAAACCACATTCGTGCCTATGTCAATCTTGAAACCCGTCGGTTTCATGAAGGCAGAATCGTTGATCCATCCCTAATTTATCATCAGGATATCAACACTTCCTTTAGAGCTATAAGATTTGATAGCTTACTCCACATTAATGAGCACATTTGTCCTCGTTTTGTGTTGGAATTCTTTCGACAAGTTGAACTCGTACGTAACGAGGATCACTCTTTGTCACTTTGGTTTTGGGTCCGAAATTTCAAACTTGTCCTAACTCTTGAGCAATTTGCTCACATTCTCCAAATTCCCAATCATGGGCAATGTGCCTATACTGAAGATTGGTGTCTTGAGTCTCTCTTCAACTTTCGTGAAGAGGATAGTCCATATTGTTCCTACATACCCTCTCCAACCGAACTTACCAAACTCATTCGTACTCATAAGTACTCCTCCTCTTACCCAAATCCAACGAAAATTCGTCAGGATGAGGTTCGTCATGAACTACTTTCTTGGGCAGTCATCCTGCGAGAAAATGTTCTAAGTCTAACAGGAAATCGTGAGCAACTTCCGGCGTGTTGTGCTCATATGATTTACTGTCTCCTCACCCAACAACCTTACAATCTCGCCTACTTCTTCGCTAAGCGAATTGTACATCTCAAGGGTAACAAAAATAAATTGATACCCTATGGGATGTTCCTAACCCGTCTCTATCACCACTTCATAAACTCTCACCCTTACCTTCGTAATCCTCAATATTCACTCGTCAAACCTATCATGAAACCCCTAAACGAGTCATATGTCTCATCCATTTTCATTTCCGAATCCTCCACCCACTATGCACCCTTTGATGATCTAAATCATGAGAATGAGATGCATGCTCAAGACGAGAGTGTGATGAAAACGGGAGAAAGCTCAAGTCATAAGTAGTTAGGAAGAGATTAGTATTACTATTAGGGTTTATCTATAATAGATTAATACTATTGCATGCTTAAAGCTTATTCTATCACCTTGCATGGATATCTTATGGGATATTTGGATGATAGCTTATTTTGTCCATTTTGCTTGCATGCTTATGATTATCTTGGCAAATCACATGATGATCTTTATATGCTAGAAGTAGCTTGATATGGGACATATTAGGAAAATAAATCTCTAGTGATTTGAGGCACTATCATTTCAAGGAACTAATTCCCCTAGAAAACATCCCTCTAGCTGCCCAAAACTAACCTACACATGAAAATCCGTGAAAACAGTGTCACGGTACCACTAAATAGGCCATGGTACCTTTAAATTTAACGGTACCGTGTGATGTTTAGAGGAACCGTGTACCTGTTTGACGAATTTTCACTGTTCCTCCTAAATCCCTGCAACCCTAAACTCAAACCTGCAAATTTTCCAACCTCACATACACCCTAAGATTCCCTTGCTACACCATAGGACACTCCCATCCACTTTAATTCAAAATTCACCCATCTTGCCTATATAAGGCCTCATCCTTGCAAGATTATCTTGCATATCATCTTCAACCTCACATCACATACACACACACCATGTCCTCCACACAAGGATCCACTTCTCACATCTCAAAGAAACCTAGAATAACCATAAGACCACCAACAAGACCACTCTTTGTGGATCTTACAAAAGATGATGAAGCAATGACACCACCTTCCCAAGCTACTCCCAATTCACCATCACCACCTAATGCACCTTCCAAAACATCCTCTACCTACACAACATCTTCATCATCTCCTTCCCTCAACAGCATACCATCCTCATTGGATTACACACTCTCACAAATAACTCCATTGGAGTCTGCCATGCCAACTTCATCACCAACAAACTCACCACCACCACCCTCTCCTATCATGGCTCAACCCATCCAACCTCATCCCTTTGATATACATAGTGCTAATTGCCTATGTTGCCTCCACAACCGCAACCTCATCTTCTTTTTGAGAGATGAAATCCACTTCATGTTCTCCTATGTGGAACATCTTTTAACACCACCACAACCCCCCATGATGTCACCATCTCCACCACCTCATAGCCCACAAAACTAAACATGATCTTGTTTAGCTTTTCACCAATAAACCTTTAGGACACTTCTTGGAAATGAAGCTTGCCTCTAGTCATTAGAGATTTATGCTTCTTGTTGTCCATTTTCTTTATGCTTATTATGTAGTCATACTTATGTATGACCCTTGCTTGTCTTTATGAATGAATGTTTTCTTTTATTATGTTTGGGGCTTGACTCTTTAGTCATTTTTGTGGTTGGATATTTGTCATGTGTGCTACATGTTAGATTTTGTATACTTATTATCTACCCTTGTTTTGTAGCACGAATCATTGCTCGATTCCTTGGTATCCTCCAAACGAGGGGGAGTATACATCAAGGGGGAGCCTTAGCAACCTTTTTGCTTCGACAAAAAGGGGGAGAAATGGGAGTAAACTCATTAAAAACTTGTTAAAATTAATTTTAACCTAAAATGAGTTTATGTTTTGTCATCATCAAAAGGTGGAGATTGTTGATGCAAATAATGTTCTAAAAACGTTATTTCTATCTTTCGATAACTTCACGTTTCGAGGAAGACAAAATGTGAAATCACGTTACGTTAAAATTAACGTAAACAAGTTTTTAATCGGAAGATCCCGTTTCTACACAAATCACTCTAGAACAAATTTACAACTTCACTAATGATCAAAGAAGTAAATTTGGATTTAAGACTTCACATTTTTATGTGACAAAACATTTTCTTCAAAAATATACTTTACAAATTATTTTTGAATAATTAAGAAATGTTTTAATGGAAAAATAATTTTAAAATACATAACAGCTATTTTCCCCCCCAAAATCAGCTCCAAACTTCCCCAAATAAGTTTTCACCAGAAAAGACAAAAAATGGAGCGTCTTTGTCTGACACGGCTCCACGGTTCCACTAAATTTAGTGGAGTCATCCCTCGGTAACGGCCAGATTTTTTCTGCCTATAAATACCAGCCCACTTCACAGATTTTCTTCACCCTTTTTCACACAGAAACTTCTGAGTTTAAATCCCTCACACCATTTTCTTTTCTTGATCATTTAGTTTAGTTTTTCTTTTGTTCAAGAGTGATCCAATCATCCAACTTAGAGATCCTCTTCATTCCTCTTTAATAGCAAGAGAAGAACACAAAGTATCCAAGTTGATACAAGGTGTTGTCATTCCTCTTCAAGTGCAAGAGAAGAACTCAAGGTATCCTAGAAGATAAAAGAGTTGTAGTAGTTGTTAGGTTTCTTGTAACATTTGTTAGATCCTTGTTGTATCATAGCATACATCAAGATCATTTTTATTTTGTGAGAGTGTGAGTGAAGATCATTGTGATCTTATAGAGATAGTGAATATCTCTTGAAGCCATTGGGCTTGTGTGATTGATCAAGAAGATCAAGGGTCAATAGGATAGTGTTAGTCAAGTGAGTGTTGATCATTGTGATCGTGTCGAGATCTTGGAGATCTCTTGAAGCCAGTGGGCTTGAGTGATTGATCGTGTGGATCGTGGTAGATTGGTGCTAGCTAAGATTAGCACTCGACATCTAGCTTAGTGTCGGAAAACAAGTTAAGCGACGTGTACGGTTTTTTCCGCCTTAAGGGAGGTTGTTGACATAGTGCTTGAAACTCTCGAGTGTGGTACTTGGGGAGTGGAGTAGGGCGAAGAAGAGCTTCGTAACCGAACCACTATAAATCCTTTTGTCCCGGTTTGATATTTCCATCTCTACTCTTTACTTTCATTACTTATTATTAGTTAGTTTAAAGTGTAATTCATATTGGTGTTGTTTGATTGCACATAAGAATCGAATCAAAAGTTTCCAATAGCAAAGTTTTTAAGATGTTTTAAAAGAACTAAAAGAACTTAAAAACCGGTAAAACTATTCAACCCCCCTTATAGTTTTTCACAAACCGTGACCCGAACCTTGCCCCATCGACGCATCTTGAGTCGGATATTGTTGCGTCGCATGGTTGTCCATAAAATCCTCAAAATCCATATCAAGATTAACATCCCGAATCGGGGAATAATCTTGATACGGTTGGGGAGATTGCAAGAAATTCATGTTTGGCCGATACGACGACCCACTTGGTTCTTGGTGATAATCCATGTTAGGACGATACGGTGGAACATATGGACGATTAAGGTAAAACATGTTTTGATTTTGGTTGGGTTGGGGTAGTCGTGATGAATATTCAAAAGAGGGTGCACGAAATCGAATACCCCATTGTTGTGGTGGTTTTATGCCGGTTAGTTCGAAGTTGTTTTCCGGCGAGAAATTCAAATTCGGGGCATTTTGGGGTAGTCGGGATCGTTGGTCTTTTGATGTGGGAGTGTTTTTCTTTGACATGATGAGAAGTTGTTTATGGATGAGAAGTTGAATAGGAATTGTGTTTGAAATTGTGTGTTTAGAAGTGTGTTTGAGGTTAGTATTTATAAGGTTGAAAAAGTGTTTTTTTTTTTTTTATTTTATTTTTTTTTTTTTATTTTTTTATTTTTTTTTTTTTTTTTTAATGCATTGGTTTAAAAGTTGGAAATGTGTTTTGATTGGTTTAAAAGTCGGCTGATTGAAAGACCGATGTTGCATTTGTTCCACAAGCGACCGATATTGGATCGACTTGTCACTACCGGTGCGACCGACCTTGATATCGGTCGGATATCTCAACCGACAGAGTTTTCCCGTTTGATTGTGTGTAGCCTGATATAATGAAAACGCCGAAATCACTCCTAACTAAAAACAAAAACACACTCATGAAAACTCTAGTGGTGAACAGTCAAAACAAAAAATACATCAGCAACGTCACCAAAAACACCTGTGTAACTCCTATGCACCTTTGGAACTAAACATCCTATTCTAAAAAAACACAATAGTTGTCAAAAATGACAGTTCTGCATTGCGAACTAAAAAAATACTCTTGTTAACATTAATGTTGACACTTTTGTCTTTCTTTAAGTAGTATGACCATTTTACCCTTCCAAATTACATAAATGGTCCCTGTGGGTTTGCGAAAATTGCATCCACCGTCGCTAGGCTAAATTACATAATGGTCCTTGTCGTTTGGAGAAAATTGCGTCCACCGTCCCTCTTTTTTTTCGAAATTCTTTTTCCAATTTTTTTCGAAAGTCTTTTTTTTTCTGAATTTTTTTTTTCGAAATTCATTTTTTATCAATTTTTTTTTCTGAAATAATTTTTTTTAGAAATTTTGTTTTCGTGACATGTGAAAATAAAAATTTTGAAATTTTTTCGATAAAAAAATTCACTTGTGACAATTAAAAAAAAAACATGTGAAAACTTAGAAAAACGTATATAAAAACGTAACGGATCCGGAAAAATTATTAGGGACTGTGGATGCAATTTTCGCTAAAGCACAGGGACTATTTATGTAATTTACCCTAGAGACGGTGGATGCAATTTTCAAAAATTAAAGGGTAAAATGG
Source organism: Artemisia tridentata subsp. tridentata (assembly GCA_021014915.2). Classification (NCBI taxonomy): domain Eukaryota; kingdom Viridiplantae; phylum Streptophyta; class Magnoliopsida; order Asterales; family Asteraceae; genus Artemisia; species Artemisia tridentata. The sequence continues at coordinate 269,479,095 of CP139501.1, read as the reverse complement.
TGATCACATAATTTTTTTTATTCTTTGTTGCTCACATGAAGACAAAAATGTTAACATTAGTGTTCAAAAGTGTAATTTTTTTAATTCGCTACAATAAAGTTGATTTTTTAACAACTACAATTTTTTTTTTTTTTTTTTTTTTTTTTTTTTTTTTAATGTAATTAGCCCTTTATTAAATTACCTTTGGATACGAGAATACTCGTTAACCCTCAAATACGGATAATTAGAAGATACCAAGAAGAAAATATAGAAAATCCAAACGAACATACGTGAAGATTCTATTGCATTGAACTCATCAAGCCCATTTATGAAATTAAGAGTGAGAGAATAGGAATATGTTTTGTATTATTTTTGTCATCCTTGCGTACAGAATATACAAGATATATATAACAACTATTCATGATCTATTTAGGGTAAATTGCTAATCATCTTTAATGTACACCTAAGCGCCTTCTCATCAAGCTTATCCTTTAGCAATGACTTGTAATATACGGCTAACACTCCCCCGCAGTTTGAGCGGGAGGACAACGGACACTCAAACTGGTTCTAAACTCCTCAAACAATGCTGAAGGTAAGCCTTTGGTAAATATATCTGCATACTGATAGCGCGAGGGAACATGAAGAACTCGAACTTGACCCGCAGCAACCAAGTCCCGGACAAAATGAATATCAATCTCTATATGCTTCGTACGTTGATGCTGAACTGGATTAGAAGATAAATACACTGCACTGACATTGTCACAATAAACAAGTGTAGCAGAAGACAAAGGAGTATGCAGCTCACGTAGTAAATTCCTTAACCAGCATGTCTCAGCAACCGCATTAGCAACACCGCGATACTCAGCCTCAGCACTGGAACGAGAAAGCGTTGGTTGACGCTTCGAGGACCATGAGAGCAAGTTGTTGCCAAGAAAAACACAATAGCCAGAAGTGGAGCGCCGAGTAGTTGGGCAACCCGCCCAATCCGCATCCGAATAAGCAACCAAGGAAGTAGTAGAAGATGAAAACAACTGTAATCCGTAGTCCAAAGTACCCCGAACATACCTCAGAATCCGCTTGAGGGCTGAAAAATGAGGCTCTCTAGGATCATGCATATAGAGACACACCTGTTGAACAGCATAAGAAATATCAGGGCGAGTGAATGTAAGATACTGCAATGAACCCGCAAGACTCCTATATAATGTTGGATCAGAAACAGGTTCCCCATCATCTCCCAATTTGGACTCAGTATCAACCGGAGTCCTACTGGGGTTACAACCAACCATATGAGCCCTCTCAAGTATCTCCTCAGCATACTTTCGTTGAGACAAAAACATCCCTGAAGAGTCACGTGAAACAGAAATGCCCAAAAAATAATTAAGAGAACCCAAATCTGTCATCGAAAACTCCCTGTGCAGAGAAGCAATAACCCGCTGTAACAGATTCTCAGAAGAAGCTGTGAGAACAATATCGTCAACATAAAGTAATAAATAAGCAGTATCAGTCCCCTGTCTATAAATAAATAAAGAGGAGTCACAGCGACTATGAGCAAATCCAACCCGAAGCATAAAAGCAGCAAAACGCTGAAACCAAGCCCTAGGCGCCTGCTTGAGACCATAAAGAGATCGCTGTAATAAACAAACATAATCTGGATGTGCAGAGTCCCGAAAACCAGGAGGCTGATGCATGTAAACAGTCTCAGCTAAGTCACCATGCAAAAAGGCATTCTTGACATCGAGCTGATGAACCGGCCAATGTCTAGAAGTAGCCAAACTAAGGACCGTTCGAATAGTACCAGGTTTAACCACAGGGCTAAACGTCTCATCAACATCAACACCCTCTATCTGTGTACTACCATTCGCCACAAGACGAGCTTTGTAACGACTAAGAGTACCATTCGCCAAGTACTTATGATGAAATAACCACATACAACGTACTATGTTGGCATCCGTAGGTCTAGGCACAAGAATCCAAGTTTTGTTTTTAATAAGTGCATCATATTCATCACACATAGCATTTTGCCAATTAGAATCATTAAACGCTTCATTATAAGATTTGGGTAACGGGGAGATCAAAGACACATGATAAGTAAAACGCTGAGTAGGACGATTAGTCCCGACACGAAAACGTGTGACCATGGGATGAATCGAAACCGGGTTTGGGTTAACAGTTGGAGTTGGTGGATCTTGGGAAACGGAAACGGGGGTGGGATGTTGGTTAGACGGGCTAGTAACATGTGTGGGAAGTGGGGTGGTAATATGAGGCGCAGTTGGGGAAGGTGGACCGTGTGTAGGAGAATTATGCTCATCATTGTGGATAGTAGGAGCAGGCGTGTTATGTTGAGGTTGAGGTGAAGCAATAGTAGATGTAGGTGACTGTTTGATTATATTGGAGATTAAATTTGAGGTGTCGTCCAAAAAATCATACGAGGGACTGACATTGGGTGTCGTGGAACCAAACGGAAAAACTGTTTCATCAAAAGTAACATGTCGTGAAATGATTATTTTATTGGTGTTGAGGTCCAGACAACGGTAGCCACGATGATTAGTAGCGTGGCCCAAAAAGATGGAAGGCGTAGCACGGGCTCCAAGTTTGTGGTCGGTATCAAGATGAGGGTAACAAAGACACCCAAAAACACGTAAAAGACTATAAGCTGGTGTAGTGCCAGTAAGGCGGGTGTATGGGACTTCATTATCAATGGCACGTGATGGTAATATATTCAATAGGTAAATGGCCATGTAGAGGGCTTCAACCCAAAAGTTAGGAGGGAGATGAGCCTGAAACAATAAAGTCCGAATTATATTATTAATGGTGCGAATCATCCTTTCGGATTTTCCGTTTTGTTGGGAAGTGCGTGGACAAGAAAATCTAAATTGAATCCCATTGTCGGCAAATAATTTATGAAAGGAGTGGTTATCAAATTCACCACCATGATCACACTGAAACGACTTAATTTCACTCTTAAATTGAGTTTTAACAAAATTACGAAACAAAATAAATTTGGAAAAAACATCAGATTTATTAACTAAAGGATAAACCCAAACAAACTGTGAATAATGATCCAAAAATAAAACATAGTACCGAAAACCAGACATACTCGGAATTGGGGAAGTCCACAAATCCGAGTGAACAATGTCAAAAGAAGACTGAACTAAAGTAGAAGAACTAATGAACGGAAGTTTCACGTGTTTGCCAAGCTGACACGCATGACAAAGCACGGGAGACTTCTCCTTATTACACGAAATAGAATTATTAGAAAGAACACGATGTAGCACTTCACTTCCTGGATGTCCAAGTCGTTGATGCCACGTATACTGACTAGTGAGATAGGCTTGAGGAATAGGAGAGGGCTGCGTGACAGGGTATAGATCTCCAGTGCTATCACAGCGGAGCAGCACCCGACGAGTTTGAAAGTCTTTAACAGAAAAACCAAAAGGATCAAATTCAACAATACAATAATTGTCACAAACAAATTGACGAACGGAAATCAAATTTTTGACTATATTAGGAGTAATTAAAACATTATTTAAATGAAGAGGGCGAAAAGGCGTAGGCAAAATGCTATGTCCAGAGTTAGTAACGGGAATAGAATGCCCATCACCAACAGCAACAGATGAATAAATACACGAATTAAAAACATCACTAAGATTATTGACATTATCATTAAGATGTGAGGACGCACCTGTGTCCATATTCCAATTACCGGAAGTAGGATACTGTAGTGTCCCGGCATTGAAAGCATGTGGTAAAATAGTTTCTTGACCTGCGGGACCCACGCCACTTGATTGACCACCTTGACTAATCTGACCCCCCTGACCCCCTTGCTGAACTGTCGAACCACACTGAACTGGGTAACTAAAACAGCCCGTTGAACCCTCTTGCTGAACCCCCTGAACCCTCTGAACCCCCTGCGGACCTGGCGTAACAAACTGAACCCCCTGACCCCCTGGTGAACCGGTCAGACTAAACTGAAATGGCTGGGCAGCATGTTGTTGAACCTGGTTCGTGAACTGGGGTCCAAATTGACCTGGTCCATTGTTGTAATATAGGGATTGAGCCAGCGATGGTACATGGGCCTGGGAAAAGCCTGGTGGACTATGGTTAAGGGCATATGGACTGTGTGAATTATGTGATGTTTGTAATGCAATTGGTGAACCAAAAGATGGAGCATTCGACACAGAGGGATTATTAACAGTGGGAACACCAATATTATTCCCATTCATCCCAAGTTTCGCCAAAAGACTTTGCAACATGTTCATATCAGTGGGGGTGAGCGCATTAGATGGTATGGCATTCAAGCCATTGGGACGATTGGTACTTCCAGCCATGATGTGATTGGGGCACGTAGGTAATAAGGAAACAGGACTTACTAGGGTTAGGGTTTGTGATGAGATTTGTATTAATTACTGAAGCAATAATCAAACAATATTGAAGCATGCAATGAGGAATACGTCAGGAAAAGAAGTATCCAAAAACCAAAGAAACCTATATGTAGCAAAAACCAAAGAATCCTAAAACAACCTGTCGACTGGTTATTTATGAGAACCAACGATCGACGGCTATAAAACCCAAGAAACTTGTCGACTGGTAATTAAGAGTACCAACGATCGACCTTAACAAACCAAGAAAACTTGTCGACTGGTTATAATAAAACCAACGATCGACTGTGAAGACAGCAGCGGAAAACAATTAGGATGTATTTACTCGTGATACCATGTAAGAGTGAGAGAATAGGAATATGTTTTGTATTATTTTGTCATGCCTGCGTACAGAATATACAAGATATATATAACAACTATTCATGATCTATTTAGGGTAAATTGCTAATCATCTTTAATGTACACCTAAGCGCCTTCTCATCAAGCTTATCCTTTAGCAATGACTTGTAATATACGGCTAACACATCAAGCCCATTTATGAAATTAACTCTATTAGAAATTTAGAAGGTAAAAATATGAGTGGCAGTTTTAGCTAGTCGCATAAATTTTATATTTTGTAATTAGCTCAAAAAATAAAATGAAACATTCTTGATCACGATTGATCGATGTTTTATTATTATTTACATCATACATGAAACATAGATACACCTGATTTTTGCTGATAAACCCACCGATATGGCGACTAAAATGTCAACTTCGATTTTAAATGCGAATACTTTTCTATCGTTGAATTGAAGGAAGATTAATAATGGCGTGCCATACATCAAAATTGTTGAATTTTGATCAACCAAGTATAAAAAACTTTTAGACTAGTTTTGAGTTATTCACGATTCACTTGTTTCAAAATCAAGAAGGTACTTGCGTCATTATATGTTTCTGAGGTTGTATAACTAACTTAGATTATATTTGCTATATGCCTCCTTTTTTTATTTCTAAGACAAGGACGAATCTATTATATATCAATTTTCAAAGAGAAATTTCAATAGTTGACCTAAAATGAAAATACGTCCATATCTGCATATCATTTATAAATGCGAAAAATTAAGACATACGTATGTGCAAGAGATGACGAATCGACGTGTGAGGAGATGTATCATGTGCACTACATGAGTCTAACATGTGTTGTTATCGGGTAGAAGTTTCATTTTTTTCTTTTTACTTTTTTTTTTTTTACTTTCACATGTTTATGATTTAAGATTATAGGAAATGATAATATTATGAAGATGTACGTACAAAGAAAAAGAATTATTAAAACGGGGTATGAAAGATGTAAGGCTGGCCCCGGTAAGGAGGGTCAATCCCTCTTATTTTCTCTGTCACGTCAGCTTTCTCTCTCCATCGATCTACATGCGATTGGCCGATTGGGTGCCCCAGTAAAGGTGACCTTAATAATATTAATTGGAAAGTGGGAGTTTTGTTTTTATGTGTGTATGTTAGTCGATCGATTATACGACCATAATAAAAAAAAAAAAAACGTTGCCCATCGATTGCTCCACAGTAAGGGGATCGACTTGTAATCGATCGGCAAAGTCGATCGCTTCACATTACTGCGAGTAGCCTAATAGTAGTTAATCCTAATGAAAGATATCATAAAGTGAACTTAGTACTTTTAAAGACATGTATGACTTAGGTTAGTTGCGATTTAATACGACTTGGTTAAGTAGTTAAGGAAGATCGCGTTATGCATCTGAGTATAGGTATCAACATTGTATGAAAGTATGGCGGGAAGGTAGGTTAGGTAGATTATATATTAGTTATTAATTATTGAAAAATGCGTAATATGGTATAAAAATGGTGAACAGTAAGGCATACGTATAAGTACTCTAAAACGACTATATGATTATAGATGTGTCAAACACTTTTGTATGTGGTAACATAATCTTCATTTTCGGTTGACACTTTAAACATAATGTGTGTTGATGATCTAAGAATATCCATATCTATAAGAATGTCCATAAATAAGTATAGATGTGAAAAACTTATTGACGAATTACACGTTTGTGGTTTTATTAAATAGAATGAACATGCAGTTTCTGGTGGAGGCAAACCGAAGAAACATTTGAACACTACAGGTATTTTCTATTTGAAAAAGTTATATAAATTAACAGTTTATTCAAGATTGTTAAAATTAATACACGCACTACGTTTGTTAATTTCAGTTTCTTCCTACTCTGTTTACAGAAACACTGTACCCTAAGAAAGGATGGGTTTACTTAATCCACAATCGGGGGACTAAGCATAAGGTGTACGTAAAGATGGTTGGGGGGAATTGTTTAAAGTTGTATGAAGCTGAGTGGCGGGCTTTTTTAGATGATAGCAAATACACTGACGTGGCCACATTCCATTTTATTCGTCAAGAAGAGGACATGTACTACGTAATAGCATATAGCAATGATGGATATGAACTGAGTGGATACAACCTCAATCTGGTAGGTTACAGACAGCGTAGATGCTTGGCTATTTTGGAACAGCTTGAAGAATCGCCGGTAATTTCCCTACTTGTAATCATTAAATTGTATAACTTTATTGGAAATGTCATGAAAACCAATCCCTTACCTGACAATTTTTTTTCTTCAAAATAACTGTTACGTAGCCCATTCCTTGCGGTTTCCTGACCAACACTGAGAATCCTCAATTCCGTGTTTATGTGAGTGGCGTGCTGGTAGCAACTGTCACTCACCGTGAGATTGAGCTACTGGATGAATAGAGGCATGTGCATGTGTTCGCAGGTCAGGGATGGAATATATTAGTTCAAGTTGAAAATCTCGTTGTTGGCACAAGATTGGTTTTCACAAACTTGCTAAACAATTCTGTTTCCCTAATGCCATTTGGTGCCAATGGTTTGCAGATGCTTCATGATAGGGTAGAACGTATGGTACTGAACTGGAGAAAGCCATTCGTGAAAAGCACGATAGACAAAGGTATGTTAATGAAACTGTAGGCATAATACATGTAGTTATTCCGGGAAAATAAAAACCATTAGATATGATAATTTTAATTTTCTATTTGTTTACTTGAAATGTAGATAAAAGAATGGAACACATGTGCGACTGGGACGGCCACACAGAGCATGACAATGAGGTTGATTGTTTTTACGCTCCAATTCTGGCGTATGTGACCGACAGAGGTCGTTTAGTAAGTAGTCCATTCAGATTTTCATTTCAGTCATTATTGTTAGGAATATAAATATTCAGTTGAAGACTCGGTCACCCAGAGTACTTATTAGCACATCATAGCTCATAGGATAATTAGTAATATTAGTAGTAGTTTAGTTATTATTAATATTGTGGAGTGGGTCGGGTCTTTACCCACTGTCAGCTTGCTCCACAGCCCACTAGGGGCACCCTATGTAGTAGTATATAAAGCCCTCTCCACCAAAGGAGAGGGTTGGACCTTTTCTCACAATCTAATACATTTCACTTCTCTTTCTCTCACTAAGGTTCCAACTCTTCTACTTCTCTCTCTAAAATACTTCTATTCGATCCATAGATCTTGAACCTTTCATGTGTTATAGTTAAGTGAATATACTACAATTGGTATCAAGAGCCATGGTTAGGTTCATGTATGGTTATATTCACGGATTTGCTTAGTTTTGGGGTACTTTTGGTTCGAATAGAGTTTCACCTAAATCTCTATTTTGCGCTTTGTTTAGTGGTTAGAAGTAGTAAAATCTTGTACTTTCTTGCTTAGGGTTAGTGGAGAGGTATTGTTTGGTGTTTGGAATCACTGTTTTCGACTTTTTGTGGTGGTTTTTGGTCGATTCGTGGTGTTGTGAAAAGGTGTTCATAGTAGCGATTTGTCCCTCGGTAAAAGTTTCTAAGTAGCGACTTTGTGTATTGTTGGGAAGGTGGAAGTTGCGATTTGAGGTTTCTCGAAGTTGCGACTTGGCTTATTACTGGTTTTGGTAAAAAAGACAAATCGCTAGGAAAGGGACAGGTTTGGCGTTTTGTGAGTTGCGACTTGTCAAAGATAGCGACTGTTCTGTCATGTAGTGATTTGCGATTTGGGAGTTGCAACTTGTGTCAGTCAGGGTTGCGACTTGTTAGAGTTGCGAGTTGACAGTTGCGACTTGACCAGTTTCCTTGGTTGCGATTTGTCTTTTGCGATTTGATATAGTGAGTTGCGACTTGAGCAATTGCGAGTTGAACTTTGCGTTTTGACTCATAGTTAACAAATTGCGATTTGATTGTCTGCGATTTGACAAGTTGCTACTTGACTCATTGCGATTTGATAGTTGCGAGTTGATCTATTGCGATTTGACGTTGCAAGCTAACACTTGTGACTTGACTTATTGTGATTTGATAAGCTTGCGATTTGTCTTGGTGCGATTTGTCAAGCTGTGTCTTGAATCTTTGCGATTTGATCAATTGAGATTTGTGTTTCCTTGAGTTAGGACTTAAAATTCTATTTTGCAAGATACTCATTAGTTTACGGTTTGTGTCTTGGTGATTTTAGAAAGTCCCGCGAAAGAGTCAATTTCTCGGTTAAATCACAAGAACTGTAAAATCCCGTATACATTATGGCCAGCATTACAAGCACCGCATCCGATGACATTCAAGCAGCAGGGTCCGATACCCGTCCGCCTATGCTAGATAGAACGGACTATGAGTCGTGGGCACAACGAATACGGCTTTACTGCTTGGGAAAGGAGAATGGAGCAAACATCCTTAAGTCCATTGATGAAGGACCATTTCAGATGGGTACCACCAGAGATGCTGTTACTACTGGTGAAGATGGCACAGTCACCTTTGGAATTGACAGACCACGCACTTACAATGACCTTAATGAGGAGGAAAAGAAGAGGTATGATGCTGACATTAGGGCCTCAAACATTGTTATTCAAGGTTTGCCAAAGGATGTCTACAAACTCATCAATTTCAACACTGAAGCTAAAGCAGTGTGGGACAATGTAAAGATGTTGCTAGCTGGGTCAGAACTCACAAAAGAAGACCGTGAATCACAATTGTATGATGAGTTTGAACACTTCAAAATGAACCCAGGAGAGAATGTCACAGACTACTATGTGAGATTCCATAAGTTGGTGAATGACATGAGGATGATAAGAATGACTATGCCCAACATCCAACTTAACTCAAAGTTTGTGAACAACATGACTCTAGAATGGGACAGATTTGTTACTGCTGTCAAACTCAACAAAGGTCTGAGAGATACTAACTATGAACAGTTGTATGCCTACCTGCAACAACATGAGAAGCATGCTGCCTACGATCGGGTGCTGAGAGAAAAGCTCAATCCTTCAACTCCTAATGACCCGCTGGCATTTATGGCAAGTGCTCTACCAAACACCCAACCATCACCTAACCAAGGTTATCATCAACTTCACTCACCATATTCTGCTATGAGCTCACAACTCGACTCAGGCTATTCTCAGACCGACAAAATGATTGATAACCTCACCAACCAAGTATCATTACTGGTTCAACAATTTAAAGCATCTCTCCCTCAGACCAATAATCAGTTAAGAAACTCATCCAACCCACGCAATCTAGCAATGGTGGAGGATGGGAAAATTGTGGTTCAGAATGTGCAAGGGAGAGCAGGAAGAAACATGGGTCGAGGTAATGTGCAGAACAGAGCGGGGAATGCCAATCTGGGGCAGGGGAAACAGCTCAAGTGTTATAATTGTGGAGGACTGGGACACATTGCCAGGAATTGCAATCAACCAAAACGTCCTCAGAACTCAAATTACTTCAAGGACAATATGCTGTTGATGCAGGCTCAAGAGAATGGAGCTGTATTGGATGAGGAAGAATTGTTGTTTTTGGCTGGTGATGGGGGAAATACTTTTGATGAAGATGTGGATGAGCACCCAGTTCAGGATCTAGCACTCAACGATCCCAACATCTTCAAAGCTAATGATTGTGATGTATTTGACTCTGATGTGGATGATGAACCAATGGCTCAAACAGTCTTCATGGCTAACTTGTCATCCTTGGCTTCATCACCTCGACAAGTTGGTTCTTCAAATGCATCTGTGATTTCTGAGGTACTAAAACTTTATGACACATATGAAGTAGTTGATGAACAAAAGATTCCCAACGAAGTACAACAGGGAGATGTTTCTGACTCAAATAATGTTGACATGGAAAATAGCGATATGATTCCATATGAACAATATTTGACTCACAACAACGTGCCTGATGTACAAGATGGAGAATCTTCTGTTGATAATAATGCTTGTGTTGTTAATAACGTGTGTGCCTTAGAAAATACATGTGACGTTGATAATGCATGTGAGTGGCATGAAAACATTGTACTTGCTCCTAATGATAACTTGATCACTAGACTAAACATCTATAAGGAACAAGTAGCTATGTATGAACAGCGTGCTAAGTTTGAACTAACTGAACGTGAGCAGAAAATGGAAGGTCAGTTGCGTACACTTATAAAAGACTCTAGAGTGAGAGAAGAAACATTAAAACAAGAGTTGAATTCTTTGAAAAGCCAGCTAGATATGTCTGTTAAACAAAAACAGGAAGTACAGAATTGTGTGAATAGGCTTAAGCTAGAATTCAAAGAAAAAGAATCTAAAATCTTAGATGATTTCTCTAGACTCAAAACATTAAAGAATAAACTTGAAGATAAGTTGTACACACAAGATCAAACCAGACAGACAGCTCAAATGATTTATAAGCACATAAAGCTGAGTGATAAGCATAGTGAGAAAACCATAGGTGAACCAAAGTCTGCGTACCTTAGGATTGCTAAATTAGCCCAACCCGCATTGTATGATGCTAATGTGATGATTATGCCTGATCATGCCCCACCTGACCACTCATCGTCAGAAGAGAGTAATGAAATAGAAATGAGAAAAAGAGAAAAGATGAATGAGAAAATGAGGGATCCCAAGTGCATAGCCAAACGAGTAATAGTCAAGCCCCATGATTATTATGAGGAGAATCGTTTGACTGTGTTTGCTCCTCAAAAGAAGTTAACACCTGAACAAATATTTTGGTCACAAGATATAGAAAAGCTAAAGGAAGATAAACTTAAAGCCAACACCCCATCCCTTAGAAAAGTTGCGTCCATAACGGTGTATCCTTCCAATACACCTAGGAATTTGGTTCCTTTGTCTCTTCCCACTGAATGCAAAACCTTAATTAGCTTATACGTGCTTTGGCAACTTGTTAGGAATTTCGGAAATAAGATATTTCTTGTTGCTGCCGATAGTGAAAGCTGGTTCCTGCCGATAGCTGTGGTTCCTGCTGAAGCTCATTGCTGCTGATAGTTCTATCTTGTTTCTGCTGATAGTAGTTGTTACTGCGGGTAGTGTTAGTTGTTATCCCGTATGTTTAGAATGTTTGTTAGATTTATTTTTAGAAGAGATCATGTTTATCTCTTCACACGTTTTCTTGTATGACGGGTTAGGGTTAGGGTTTCTTATCATTATAAAAGAAACATCCCGTCTATGAGTTTGATATATCATTACAACTTAACAATCATCAATAAAATTATCTTTTTGTTCATTATCCGATCCATAGAGGATCATAGTGTTAGTTCTTTTCTTTTCTTGTTCATATTCAGAGATTCTCTTGTAGTGTGCTTGTGATTACATAGGCATCCTACCGATCCACATAGGCTCAAAGATCTAGCAGGTGTGTTAGATTCAACAAGTGGTATCAGAGCCTCGTGAGGATCTCTGATCAAGAAGCAAAAGTTCACAAAACAATCTCTCTAAACCATTACACTATGTCTGGATCAGCAGATAAATTCGAAAGGTGGACCATGAAAGTCAGAACTCTGCTATCTTTTAACTCAAGGGGAAAATGGACAGATCTTGCTGATGCTGATAGTCTCAACCAAACTCACAACATGGTTTATAATGCAAAGGATAAAGTGGAAGAATTTGCTTTTGTGGGTGCCTCTCATCAGGTACAACATTGTCAATTTGGGTGTCATGAATTGTACTTGAACCTTAGGAAAGAGTTTGATGAAATGGAGCCTGAATATAATAAATTGTTTGTAGAAATTCAAGCTTATAAAAAGGCTCTTAAAATAGTGGAAAAACAAAAGGCTTGGCATGAAGCTAATCAGCTAGCATATGAACAAAAGATAAGGGTTTTGGAAAGAGACTTAGAGAACTCCAATAACTGTCTAAAACATTCTGAGAGAGAACATGCTAAGGTGAAATTAGAAAATCAGGAATTATAGGCTAAACTGGATAGTGAAGTGGCTAGGATAAATTCATGGCAACAATCAGAAAAATATCTTGTTAATTATAATGGTAATCAGTCTGGTTGGCGTAAGAAAGGGTTGGGATATGATGTTGGGGATTATAACCCTAGAATATTTGACCCTACCCCTAAGGAAGTTGATTATCAAATTCCTGTTAAGTTTGTTAAGGAAGGAGGGATGAATGCAGTTCCTCCACCTATAAGAGGTGTTTTCAAGCCTGTCCCTATCCACTCAGCCCTTGATCTTGACTCAGATGAATCACACATGACATATGGGAAAAAGTCAAATGACTTATCTGATTCTGAGTGTGAGTCTGATGACTTTGTCTCTTGTTCCAAAAGCAACAAGTCCTATGAATCTAAGTCCACAGGCTATACCTCATGTGATTCAAATGACAAGTCAACCTCACCCAAGTCTTATGACTTCACTTCTGGAGCATCTAATGATGAATCTATTTCAAAAATAGCTTCCCCTGACAACAGCTCACTTAACTCTGTTAAAAACAACATTGTCTCTAGTTCCAATAGTGATAATTTTATCTGTAATAAGAAAAGTTATGGTAAGATCAAGGTTGTTAAAAAGAAGACATGTTTTGTGTGTGGTAGTCAATATCATCTCATTAAAGATTGTGACTATCATGAGAAGAGAATGAAGATGAATGGTGGGCAACAACAGACCAGATCATTGTGGAAAAATGTTAAACAAATACCACCATATGTTCCACAAGCAGCAGGAATGAACCCTTATAGAGCTCCCTTTCCTGCTGATAGACCTGTTCCTGCAGTTAAGCCTATTGCTGCTGATAGTCAGGGAACTATTCCTGCTGGTGCTTCCTCATCCTTTCAGAGAGATTTCACACATGTGTATTGTAATCCAATCTTTGGAGGGGGAATGACTTACTCTCCATGGTTTCCTTGGTAATTGTCCTGTTTGTCTGATCATGTTGTTGTATACTTCTTTGTTGGTGTTGAGGGGAGGCATTAGCCTAAGGGGAGGCTAATGCTTGTAATTTTGTCTTGTTTCTCATTCGTTTATGTTTTATGTTTGGTGTTTTTCTAATTTTGTTTTGCAGGTTTTTAGTGTATTTTGTTAGCTAACTTTGTTTTGCAGCTATCAATTTCTCAATGCTTGGAATTAAAACTAAAGACAGTAATTTCCATTCATCGTGATTAAGATGATTACATTCAGTCACAAAACACAAAGGCTACATATCAAGATCATTTAAACATCCTACCAACCTACTCTGCTTCACATCCCTCATCACCACTCCACCTAAACCCTGCCTCCTATTCCATCTTCCCATTTCCCTTACCCATACAATCAGGCATGAACCTCCTACCCCTCTGACGACTAATTTCTTCATACACATGGGGGGCTGGAAGTACCAACACCACTGGGAGTGGCTGTCTTGGTTCAGGGGCTGGATGTTCTCTCATTGGAGTTGAAGAGCTTGGGGTAGTTTGTCTCTGATGTGATCTGGGGCGTAACCTTGCAGTTGGTTGGCTTGGCTGAGGAGTTGGTCTGATGGGATGCCTTCTTTGTCTTGGATCTTGGCTTTCACATTGTCGATTGTGTCCGAGGATTCGACTTCGAGGGCTATGGTTTTCCCGGTTAGGATTTTCACGAAGATCTGCATTCCTTTTTGGTACCGGTACTTTGTAGAAGGTAGCAGCAGTCCTTTCCATCTCCTCACTAAGCAGAGCCACAGTTTTCTTCATCTCTTCCCTTAGCTTATCTGTGATGGGAAAATTGGGAGGATATGTCTCCTATTCACCCTGATAATAAGTCAAGGACTTCAGCTTTGATGATCCTTCATCATTAGAGCTAGAGTACTCAAATGACGAAGGAGTAGATGGAAGAGGATCAGATAAATCCTCCTCAACCTTTGCCTTACCTTTGTTTTGAGAAGATGATGCAGTTTGGGGAAAGTAATTTTCCCACCCTGATTCAGTGGAGGAGGAGGAGTCTGATGAGATTTCGATGATGGGAATTTTGGATGAACTCATGATTTTCTTTGATTTGAAGATTTAATGAAGTTATTGTGATAATGAAGTTATTTGATTTGGGAAAAAGAGCTTTTATAATGAAAAGGTGATTAGTGCAAATTTATTGTTGGTTGGTGTTGAGATTTAATTCAGGCGGTTTATTCCTAATGACTGATTTTGGAAGGTTGACTTTGGTCAAACCACTTCATTGCTGCCGATTGACCAAGTGTTACTACCGTTTGACTAACGGTTCCTGCTGACTATGTTAAATTTGGGGAAGTTCGCCAAGTCAATTAGTCAATGATACGTGCGCGGAATTGCAGCAATTTAAATTGCTATATTTGGCAACCTAACCTAAAATTGCACTTCTCTCATCTCAATTTCTCAAAATCCTTTCAAACCCTAATTCATTATTTTTCTCATTTCGAACCCTAGTTCATTCATCTAATACAATGACAACACTTCGCTACAAGGATGATCACAACAAGGTTGCATACTTAGAGTCTTCTTCTAGAAGTGATGGTTATGATGAGGTGTTAGCTTTTCTTCGTGGTTCATCTATTCACTATGCACTCACTCATTGTCCTGTAACGGTGTATGATTCGCTAATTAAGCAGGTTTGGGCAACTGCTAGGGTTAGACACATTGTGGGAAGGGAGGACGACATCGTTGCCACCATTGATGAACACGAAGTCATCATTACTGAGGGGTTGATTCGGGTACAGCTCCAATTTCCTGAGGAGCATGGGGAATATGATCTTTCCAGGCAAGAAATCAATGATGGTATGGCTGCCATAGGTTACCCTGTCACTGGTAGTTGTACATTTTATAAAAATAAGTTGTCTCCTCAATGGAGATTTCTTGTTCATACGTTACTCCAGTGTATGAGTATAAAGACTGGTGGTTGGGACCAATGTCCTAGTCCCATTGCGTTTGGTCTTGTTTGTCTGTCACAGGGTAGGATATATAATTGGGCTAAATATATTTTTGAAGGGATGATTGAAAATATCACTGGTGATAAAAACAGGTTTTTAATGTATCCTAGATTTCTTCAAATTATCTTAGGTGTTCAAACCAATGACCCATCCCCTAAGATAGTGAATCGAATGACTGCTAAAATGTTTGCAATGATGAAGATGAATTTTGCAGGCCAACATTTGCCATTATTACCTGCCATGTTACACAATGCCAATCCTGCTGACAACCCAGATCCTGCTGACAATGTCAGTGTCCCACCATCACCCAATGCAGCTGATGCTAGTGCATCCAATGCTGCTGGTGAAGGGACTTCAGTTGCTGCTGATGCATCTGCATCTGTTGCTGCTGATGAACCATTACCACCATCACCTAGACCAGCCACACCTGAGACTATTGTCCCTGATGAGCCCATTGTCCAGACCACCACAGTTGTCCCACCTGTCGTCCAACCCACACCCTCAAAGGATATGCCTTCTGCTTCAAGGCTTTCATCTCCTAGTCCTACTAGGCAGCCTTTTAGTGATGACACCCATACAGGGGGAGAATTTCATGTTTCTCCACCTAGATCCAATGAAGCTCCTAACACCTCAGGCATTCCTGCTGGTGGAGCTGAGGATGCTGCTGATCTAACTTCGATGTCCCAGTTACTTGACAGGTCTATGCAGAAAATTGAAGCATTGGAGTCAGAGCTTAAAGAGACCAAAAGGAGTTTTAGTGAGAAGGTGGAGAATTTGGAAAAGGAGCTCAAGGAAACTAAAGAAACTTTCAGTGGGACTATCCAACAGCTCAATGAAAGAATCAGCTCTTTGGAAGCTCAACATCCACAGAAGAAAAGAAGGGTTGTGCTTTCTGAGTCTGAGGATGATCAGGATGATATGTCATTTGATGGACTAGATGTGTTGGCTTCTGTTTCTCTTGATAGTGCACACACTGAAGTACCTACCTCTTCTAAGCCCTCAACAACTTCCAAACCTCAGGCTTCTACAAGAACAAGGACCAAGCAGCCCTCAAGAGTGTCAGCTTTTGAGAAGTTTCAATCCACTATTGCTGCTGATATCTCTGGTGTTGTGTCTGATGTTCCTGCTAAGGTTGGTGGTGTTTCTTCTGATCCTAAGGTTCCTGATGTTTCTGCTGGTAGCTCATCCATTGATGCTGGTAGTGACACCATTCCCCCTGCTGCAACACAAAATGATGCTGAGATAGCCAGACAGATGGATGCACAGGAAATTGCTGCTGAACAAGCTAGACTAGCTCAGGTTGCTCAAGATGAGGAGTTTGCAAGGAAAATGTCTGCTGATGATAGGAACATAGCTGGGATTATGAATAGCACAAGATCAGAAGATCTTACTTCAGAAGAGTTCAATGAGCAAGTTGAATACTTGTTGGCTTCTGACATGATTATTAGAGCTCATGGGTTTATGATTCTTCAAGATTCAGAGTTGGATATGGAAGAAAAGTCAGATCAGCTCAAGGCATTTATCTTAAAGACTCATAGAGCATCCACTTGGAATGAATTGATGCATAGGATCAGTGAAAGGCAAAAGTCAGGTTATAAGATGCCTACAAACAAAGATAATGTCAATTTTATGAAGGACTATCTGAAGAATCAAGCTAACTACAAGCTCAGTGACTTCAAAGGTTGGACTGATGCTGCAATTCAAAAGCTGTTTCTTGATACTTATGTAAGGATAAATTCTTCAGTCAAGACAGACATTCAACAAAGCAAGAAAAGAGAGTCTTCATCTTTAGAGTCTGATGTTTCAAAGAAACTGAAGTCTGGAGAGACATTGACTGGTGCATCTTCCTTTATTCCTACTGAAGGTTCTCAGGATACCACATCTATTTCTCAAGTTCCTTCTGTAGATGCATCTGGTGCACCACAAGAGGTTCATATTTCTGATGTAACACCTTCAACAGTTCACCTCTCCTCTACAACTCCAAGGACCAGGAAAAAGAGTCATGCTATGAAATCTTCATTCAAGACTCTTGCTGATATGAGTGATCAGGACTTGATTCAATTTGATTCTGAAAGTGATTCTGAAGGTGATTCTCCTCACCCTTGGTCCCATATTATTGGTTGGGAGGTTCTTCCTATACCTCAAGGAGAAATCCATGCCTTGTCCACCCTTGATGGGAAAACAAAACATTTCACATTCCTTAGGGAGATTTTGAACAAGGTGGATAAACAAGATTTAATACATCTCTATGGTATGGTGACTAAGCATTATGAGACTCATCAAGCTACAGGGATTGGTCTTATTCTTTGGGGGGACTTGAAAGTATTAATGGATTCTCTGGAGGGAGGCAATGCTCACTCCGTGTGGGCTGATCAACACTCTTGGAGAGTACACAGTTGGAGATTGTATTCTACTTCCCAGGTTCATGTATTGGAAACTGTTATAGGGAAGGTGATTTCCATGTTTGTGGATGTTCCCTATCCTTTGTCTATAAATCTGATGGAAAGGATGCTTAAGTGTAAGCTGCAAATTAGGAAGTATGTAATTGGAAATGACTTGACAACTGCTGAACAATTGGTCAGGTTCATTAGAAACCAGCTTTCTGCAGCCAAAGGATCATCTTCTTGATTATGGTATTCTTGTATATTTTGTTCTTTTCTTTATCTTATTTTTAGTTTTATTTTCTTTTCTCTTCTGTGATTTATGTTTATTCTTTTAGTTCATTAAAAATAAATAAAAAAAAAATGTTGGTGCTAACTGATATGGTTTTGAGCAACACCTTGCATGTACAGTGTTGGTGTTTACACCTACACAGCAAATGGTATTCAACTCACCATGTCTCACAGACAAGAAAGAGTTGACTCACCATGAGGGTACGGCTCTGGTGTGATAATCAAATCCGTTGATAGCTGTAATAGCTTGCTCAAAGCTATAGGGTACTTCAACTCACCCATGGCTCATTCCTGAGAATTGAAATGGTTCTCAATTCACCATGGATGTAACCCTTTATGGGATCCAAAGAGTTGGCTAGTCCACAAAAGTATGGTTTGTGGTAAAGACATTTGGTATCCATATTTGGTATTCAATTCACCAAGGTTCAGTTGAAACCAAGAATTGGCTAGTCCTGAGCAAACGGCTACAGGTAAAGATAAATCAAATCCATTTACAGTTGCTGGTTTACTAAAAATCAGATGGTTATCAATGTACCTTGGTCTTACACACCAAAACATTGGCTACTCCAGTAGTGATGGCTATTGGTAAAGAGACATCAAATCCATTAATTTTCAATGATTCACCTCTCACAGGAGTTAACACACCTGGATGTGATGAGAATAGTCTGAAACTTAAGTGATTTGATGTACATATTGTCATAGTAGCAGTCAAGATCCAGAATGACAAGGTGACCAGCTTAAATTTTCTTTTGAAGATCATTTCCTATTGCTGCTGAACTATCGAAGTTGTTGCTGGAAGTTTCAAGTGTTACTGCTGGTTACTTACTGATGCTGCTACTGGATTAATCCTCTCCCTATGGACTTCAAAGTACTTTCAGAGATCAAAGAACACTTAGGGAATCTTGTCGGTTAACCTAGTCAACCTCAAGATTAGGGGAGGATTGTTAGGAATTTCGGAAATAAGATATTTCTTGTTGCTGCCGATAGTGAAAGCTGGTTCCTGCCGATAGCTGTGGTTCCTGCTGAAGCTCATTGCTGCTGATAGTTCTATCTTGTTTGTGCTGATAGTAGTTGTTACTGCGGGTAGTGTTAGTTGTTATCCCGTATGTTTAGAATGTTTGTTAGATTTATTTTTAGAAGAGATCGTGTTTATCTCTTCACACGTTTTCTTGTATGACGGGTTAGGGTTAGGGTTTCTTATCATTATAAAAGAAACATCCCGTCTATGAGTTTGATATATCTTTACAACTTAACAATCATCAATAAAATTATCTTTTAGTTCATTATCCGATCCATAGAGGATCATAGTGTTAGTTCTTTTCTTTTCTTGTTCATATTCAGAGATTCTCTTGTAGTGTGCTTGTAATTACATAGGCATCCTACCGATCCACATAGGCTCAAAGATCTAGCAGGTGTGTTAGATTCAACACAACTATTTGTTGATTTTGATAAAACATGTAAGAAGAGAATCACACCAACCGGAATTATTGAGGGGGAAAGGTGTTTTGAGCACGCAAAAAGGTGTTACTTGACTGAGGTCATGCCATTCTTTAAACTACTTAAAGAACATTTTGAAGGGATGCAAACTGCCCTTAATACCGAAATAAATGAAATGAAAGTAGTGTTTAAAGATATGGAAAATGAGATATCTCAATGTACAATAGAACTTAAGAGTCGTGAAATTGAAAGGAAAAACATACCCATCGCCAATGACAACTTGATTGCTAGATGTATTGCGCAAGATGTATTTTATACTGCTACTGATTCTGCTTTATCTGCTTGTCTATTTCATGAGTATGCTATTGCTTTAAATGTTACCCAGAATCGTGTTGTTGAGCTTGAGGGGGAGAATGTGAAATTCCTTGACAAAATTCAAAATGATGACCATGATAACATGGTTAAACGTTTTTCAAAACTAGAGGTTGATTATCTAAATCTGCAACTAAAATATCAACATTTAGAAGAAAAATGCAAAATATCAAATGACAAGACATCCTTAGATGCTCCTGAGTTTGATACATATTTTGAATTAAGCAAACGAGATGAAAAGATTCAAGCTCACACAAACACGATTCGACTGTTGAGGGCCCAAATTGCCCAATTGAAATCCAACAAGTGTGATGTGTATGGCACCAATAAACTTTCGTCTTCAGATTCTCAGAATTTTCAATATCAAGACACCATCAATAAGTTACATTATGAAAATAAGTGTTTTCGAGAAGAAAATTCTAAGATTAAACAGCATTACAAAGAGTTATATGACTCAATTAAAGTTACAAGAAATAGTCATAATGAAAAGATAACTTCTTTGTTAAATGAAATTGAGAATCTTAAGACTCAGGTGAAAGGAAAAATGCCATGCACCTCTTGTAATTGTGTTGCATCAAAGGTCTCTGCTTGTAAAATGTACGATGTTGATGTGGGGCCTATTCCATTTCCCATGAGAAACAACAGACCTGTCCATCAAATGTATCTCTGTCACCTTAGGGATGGACTTGACACTCTTCGTGAGGTTGTGGAAGAGGACAGAATAGAAAAACCACTTAATAAGGCAGTAGGTTATGCATGCATCCTCACAAAAAGGATCCAGGAACAGTTAGAATATGCCATTGGCACGCGTCCCATTTCTAGCAACCAAAGAGATAGATTAGGTGCATCATCATCCACTATTAAAAACAAGCATGTAACATTTGATTTGCCATCAAGAACATCAGAACCCAGCACATCAAAATCAGGAAAGCATGTGACAGTGAAACAAACTAATGTTCCTATCATTACTTCTACAGGAGTGAAATGTGACACCCAAGCTAGCGAGTCAAAGCCTAGAGGCAATGCAAGGAAAGATAGGACTGCGCCAGCTAATAGTGATCACAAGAAGAGTGTAGAAGCCCAACCTAGGAACAATAAGTTTGTAATGACTAGATTGAATCGTGTTGATTCTAGTATCAAAAGTACTGTAATTAATTCGAATTCTAATGCGGTCTGTAAAACATGTGACAAATGCTTAATTTCAGCTAATCATGATGATTGTGTTGTGTCATTTCTGATATCTCATGCACCACCCCAAGTTAAGTATGTTAGGAAAACTGAAAGAAGTAAGAAAGTTTGGAAGGCAACAGGAAAAACTTTTGCTACTGTTGGGTATCAATGGAGACCCACTGGAAGAAAATTCAGTTTAGGAAATAAAAGTCCATTGCCTAAGTTGAAAGATCATAGGTTTGTGAAAGTTAAAGAATGGAGGCCAACAGGTCGAATTTTGTCTCTAGGAACACAATGCCTTCCAAATAGGCCATCCGCTGACTCTAGGATCGTTCCCACTGTAGAGACTTCAGTATTAGCAAACTCTGTTGCTCCTGAATTTGTGAATGCTAACCAAACGGACCCCAGCTACACGTAGGGATCCACATATTTCAGTTATCCATCTTTGTCTGTATTCAAATGCAGGTCGTACAAATCGTCCTTTGGTATTAGGGGTGCAAACAAGCCGAGCTGAGTCGCCAGGTTTTTTTCGAGCTCGATCCGAGCCTTTATTTTTGAGCTCGAGCTCGGCTCGAGTAAATAAAAAATCGATACTGATTCATCTTCATTCTTCCTTTATCACAACTGATTCAAATCGATACTACATCAACTACAAAATCAAATCGATACTACATCAACTACATCAACAAATCGATACTACAAAATCGATACGTTTGAGCTTCATTTCACAACAACTGATTCAAATCGATACTACATCAACTACAAAATCACAACTAACCTTAACATCTAACCTAACTCACTCGATCTCATCTTCATTCTTCCTTTATTCGGTTATAACATAAACTGAAAACAACACGAAAATCAAAACCTACCGCAGACCCATCCTAGGATCTTGAAGCCGAAAAGTTAAGATAAATATTCCAAGAGTTCGTATTTGTTGGTGTTCATATTATTGTTGAAAGAAACCGACAAATAGGTTTTGTGAAAGAAACCAACAAGATGAGTAGCTCGTTTATTTATAAAAATGAGTTTTCCAATCGTTTTAACCTTAGGAGTGGTCAGGGTGGCTCGTTAGTGGTGAAAGGGTGGTGGTGAGATGTTTTTACAGCGCGTGTGGTAGAGATAGTTGAAGAGGGAATCAAGGGGTGTCGAATGGTGGTGGTGGTGTAGCTCGGTGAGTGGCGGTAGAGGTGGTGGTGGCGTAGCAGGTTGGCGGCTAGGGTTTGTTGATAGGAAGGCGTATATTATTTGTTAGGGATGATGGAAAATGAGGATAAGGTGGGTGGGTAGGGTATTTATCCGAATATCCCCACAAGGACAATTCATGCAATTCTTTTATAAGTTTAGGTTTAGATAAAGTAATGGGCCGAGCTCGATAAGGCTCGACGAGCCTACTCGAGCTCGATAAGCGAAGCTCGAGCTCGGGCTCGATAAGTAAACGAGTTGATTTTCAGGCTCGAGCTCGGCTCGAGCTCGACAAGGCTCGGTTCATTTCGAGATTTTTATCGAGTCGAGCTCGAGTAGCTCGCGAGTAGCTCGGCTTGTTTGCACCCCTATTTGGTATTTGGATTCAGGCTGCTCAAAACATATGACTGGGGATCGCTCACGGCTCAAGAACTTCGTGAAAAAGTTTATCGGGACAGTTAGATTCGGGAACGACCATTTTAGTGCGATTATGGGTTATGGAGATTATGTGTTCGGTGACAGTGTAATCTCACGGGTATATTATGTGGAAGGATTAGGGCACAATCTGTTTTCTATGGGTCAATTTTGTGATTCAGATCTAGAAGTGGCTTTCAGAAAACACACATGTTTCGTCAGGGAATTGGATGGTGTAGACCTTCTAAAAGGCAGTCGGGGCACAAATCTATACACCATATCGATTGAAGAAATGTTGAGGTCCTCTCCCATTTGCTTACTTTCTAAAGCCTCCAAGACAAAATCATGGCTGTGGCATCGTCGTCTGAACCATCTAAACTTCGGTACCATAAATAATCTTTCCCGCAAAGATCTTGTACGAGGCATGCCCAGACTAAAATTTGAGAAAGATCATCTCTGCTCCGCATGTCAACTGGGCAAAAGCAAGAAACAAACCCACAAACCCAAAACCGTCAACACCAACTTGGAATTTCTTCACACCCTTCACATGGATCTATGCGGCCCAATGAGAGTACAAACCATAAATGGAAAGAAATATGTTCTTGTGATAGTAGATGATTACTCTCGGTTTACATGGGTAAAGTTTTTGAGAACAAAGGATGAAACTCCAGAGGTTATCATCAAACTGATAAAACAGCTGCAAGTAAGGCTCGACAAAACTGTCAGAATCATCCGCACTGACAATGGAACTGAGTTTGTTAATCATCAACTCAGAAATTTCTATGAAAATATTGGCATCACGCATCAGAAAAGTATCCCTCGCACTCCTCAGCAGAACGGAGTTGTTGAACGAAGGAACCGTACACTGGTGGAAGCTGCGAGAACCGTGCTTATATTTTCAAAGGCACCGATGTTTCTCTGGGCAGAGGCTATTGCAACAGCATGCTACACCCAAAACCGATCTCTGATTCATCCTATTCATGACAAAACTCCCTATGAGTTAATTCATAACAAGAAACCAGATCTTTCCTTTCTTCGTGTGTTTGGCGCACTTTGCTATCCGACTAATGATAGTCAAGACTTGGGAAAGTTAAGAGCTAAAGCAGACGTAGGTATTTTTGTTGGTTACGCACCAGATCGCAAGGGGTACAGAATCTACAACAAGAGAACCCGACAAATCATGGAATCCATCCATGTCACGTTCGATGAGCTGAGTGAGCAACCTGCTTCAGGACAAACCAGTTCTGGACCCGATCTTAAACTTTTGACACCTGGACCAATTAGTTCAGGGCTTGTACATAATCCCACGCCTGCAGAGTCTTATGTACCACCAACTAGTGAGGAGTTGAAGAAGTTATTTGATCCTATGTTTGACGAATATTTTGAGCCAACAAATGAAACGACCTCAAATGCTGCAGCTGTTCTTCCTAATGCTGATGCTCAAGTTCCGCAAGGCTCTGAAGGCCCATCAGCATCTGTCTCAATCAGTTTCAATGCACCAGCTGCCAGTTAATCACCCTCATCATCAAATACTCAATCTTCTCCGGTGCAACAAGAATCTGCAGATGACCATTCTTTGGAAGTTAATCCGTTTGCTCCTATAGATGATGTTCCTTTTGAGAATATATTTGCTCCTGAATCTTCA
This sequence comes from Artemisia tridentata subsp. tridentata, assembly GCA_021014915.2. Taxonomy (NCBI): domain Eukaryota; kingdom Viridiplantae; phylum Streptophyta; class Magnoliopsida; order Asterales; family Asteraceae; genus Artemisia; species Artemisia tridentata. The sequence continues at coordinate 269,454,666 of CP139501.1, read as the reverse complement.
ACTCACACATCCTCTTTCGAAGAACACAGCACGACAACATCAGTTCAAAACCCTCAACCTCATGATCATCTCAGAAAATGGACCAACGATCATCCAATTGACAACATCATTGGCAATCCCGCTCGTCCTGTATCCACACGTAAACAACTGGCCACTGATGCACTGTGGTGCTTCTTCAATTCCGTACTATCCAAAGTCGAACCAAAAGATGCCAAAGAAGCAATGACTAAAGATTGCTGGTTCGAGGCTATGCAAGACGAAATCCATGAATTTGATCGACTTGAAGTATAGGAATTGGTGCCTCCTCCAGAGTGTGCTATGATTATTGCTCTCAAGTGGATTTTCAAGGTGAAACTAGATGAGCATGGTGATGTTCTAAAGAACAAGGCACGGTTAGTTGCAAAAGGATACAGACAAGAAGAGGGCATAGATTTTGAAGAATCGTTTGCTCCAGTTGCTAGAATTGAAGCCATTAGAATCTTCCTTGCCAATGTTGCTAGTCGGAATATGATAGTCTACCAGATGGATGTCAAAACAGCATTCCTGAATGGTGATTTAAAGGAAGAAGTCTATGTGAGCCAACCAGAAGGATTTGTGGATGCTGAACATCCTACTCATGTCTACCGCTTAAAGAAGGCTCTCTACGGTTTAAAGCAGGCACCAAGGGCATGGTATGATACATTGTCCAAGTTCCTTCTAGTAAACGGGTTCTCAAAGGGTGTTGTTGATCCCACATTATTCACTAGGAAGTCGGGCAAACATCTGCTTCATGTTCAGATATACGTAGATGATATTATTTTTGCTTCATCTGATCCTAATGAATGTGATAGATTTTCAAAGGAGATGAGTTCCAAGTTTCAAATGTCAATGATGGGACAAATGTCATTCTTCCTAGGATTACAAATCTCACAAAGTCTCGGAGGCATTTTCATAAATCAATCCAAATATGCCCATGAGATCTTGAAAAAGTTTGGATTTGATTCGAGTGAGCCTGTTGACACTCCCATGGTTTATAGATCAAGACTAGATGAAGATCCTTCGGGGATTTCAGTCGACCATACAAAGTATAGAAGCATGATTGGATCCTTGATGTATATCACTGCTAGTAGACCAGATCTTCTGTTCGCCGTATGCATGTGTGCTCGGTATCAATCCAAGCCTACTAAGAAACATCTAGAAGCAGTAAAAAGGGTATTCAGATATCTTCAAGGCACAGTTCATATGGGTCTCTGGTATCCGAAGGACACAGCAATGGAGTTAACTGTGTACGCTGATGCTGATCACGCGGGATGTCAAGACACTCGTCGAAGTACTTCGGGGGGAGCTCAGTTTTTAAGGGAAAAGTTGGTGAGTTGGTCTTCTAAGAAGCAAATGAGTACGTCGATATCTTCTACAGAGGCCGAATACATCGCTATGTCTGGTTGCTGTGCACAAATTCTATGGATGAGATCACAGCTTTCAGACTATGGTTTTTCATACAACAAGATTCCTCTATATTGTGACAACAAGAGCGCTATAGCTCTTTGTTGTAACAATGTCCAACACTCCCGGTCAAAACACATCGACATCAGGCATCACTTTATTAGGGAACAAGTTGAGAAAGGAATTGTGGAGCTATACTTCGTAAGGACAGAGTTTTAGTTAGCAGACATCTTCACCAAGGCTCTCCCGAGAGAAAGGTTTCAGTTTATTCTCCCACGTCTTGGAATGAAGAGCTTGACACCTGAAACCCTCAAGTGTCTTCAAGAAGAAAAGGAGGAGTAAAGGATTGACTTCCCATATCCTTGTATATAGTTGTATATATCTTAAATCAAAAAGAAAATAGAAAAATATAAAACCTATAAAAAACCATAAAAATCAAAAAAATCAGAAAATACCAAAAATAGTTTCACCTAGGTATGTCTTCTGTTTATCGATAACATTTACGGACCTAGAAATGTCATTCAATAATGACACGGGTCTTTAAATGAAGCTCGAGCAGAAGTTACACTAATTGATTAAAACATGTCTTAATGGCTTGCAGTTACTTCATACTGCAACCCGCGCTATACAACGGGGAAAGCATGTCGCCAAAAAGACTGATGTTCCTCCAACCGGGTGATGTTCACCTGGGCATGGATTACTTTATATCCATGTTTTTCCGATCTGATGTACGTTTCAGTGCGTCATTTCGTGTATAAGAAGAGAAGTCTTCTTTACATCAGACTCTTTATCTTCTTTGATTCTTCAAGAGAGTTTTGATGTTACACAAGGTGGTAAATTGAATTAAATTTTCACAAATACTCGTCGCTCAATTGAATGACTACAACTCTTTAAATAGAAAACGGGTCATTAATTGAGGGGGAGAATATTTGTTCAAATTTCTGACACCTTGCCAAATTTGTGCAACATCAGCAGTGACACTCTCTCGTGGTTTAAGGGGGAGCATAGTATGCTCCATAATCAGAACACAGTATAACCGGACCACATTTTCTCCCAAAATTTCTCACTTATTTAAATCAATTGGGATCACAAATCTCAAGTGGTTTGAAATTTTTGATCGGGGGAGAGAATGTGATTTAAATATGGAATTCTGATAAAAAAAAATGTGATCTTTTGAAACTCAAGTGTAGGCTCTCCCATATGTGCCAAACCTTTTCGTATATCGATGCACATATTGAGGGGGAGCAAATGATTTGTGATGGCAATTGTGAAAGAATACCAAAGACCGACCATTTTACTTTATGTATTGGAGTTATAAGGATGGTAAGGTTAGGTATTAGTTCCCATGATCCAGCCAGAACCGGAGGGATCTACCCAGGGACAATCCACTAGTTAGTGTAGAAGTCCTTAGGTATGATTACAAAAAAGGAGAATAAGTGAATAAGGGAAGAGTGCCGACTGAGATGGAGCTAGTACTGGAACAAACCTAACAAGGTGCTAGTAATGAAGTCTCGGTAAGCGCTGAAGGGGTTGAAGAATGAAAAAGAAATGTAAAGATAAAGGGTGAAAAGAAAGAAGCCCTCCTTACACCTTAGGCAGAAACCGGGTCAATACATATGCTGTCAGAATCACTTAGTTGATTGCTGACATTGAAGACAAAGTATCATGGACCCAGTGATACGCTGCACAACCCTCCCTAGCCACTCAAGGTCCCTCAAAGGACTCTTGTTTCACTTGTCACGGAGATCAATACATTGCTATCGTCTCTCTCATTCCGAGTTTGACGATATTGAAAAGGTGGCAGTCCTCTCCAGCCTCCGATCACTAAATCAAAACGCACTATTGAGTCTAGAGCCAAGAGATCATCCATTAATCTCATTAGGACACATTTCCAATATGCTTACTTTTTCATAAACCGTGAATAGCAAGAAAAATATATATGAAGAGTCCTACGCATTATCCTTGTGGTATTGCCAGAACATCCGAGTGATACGTAAAGTATTCACAATGAAGATGGAAATCCTTCTAGAGCCAACATCTAACAAGCTCTTGGTGGGTGACATGTGAGATCCTTCATGGATCAAGCTTGTGACAACTGGAAAGAAACGATGGGGCGATTCAAATTTGAATCAAACTTGTTCCAGGATATGGATTGACGGATACTTTTGGAAAACCTTTCAATGTGCTCACCAACAAAGTTTCGAGCACATTGATTGTGGAAAATTTTCAAACAAAAGTATTTTTTGACAGAAATGTGATTTCAATTTATAAAACCCTTGTCGTGTTGCACAAAATGTTTATCCGGTGACACGCAAGTGATTTTTTCTAATCAATTTCTCGTCAATCAGTGGGTATTTAATTCACTGATTCACTCTACCGTGCTGTCTGCTTTGAGACGTTCCGGAATGAGAACATGCTTTGTGTGATGATTCTGACATTAATTTGTTGGAAGATTCATTACTACAAGCTGGAAATTCCTGTCATGGAGAACCTTCTTTAAAGGGGATTCTACCTGATCACAGGTCGGTCTTCACAGAACCGAAGGTTAAATCCAACCACCACATTGAACGAATGACAAAGCCATATTCGTTCTCCAACTTTATTGATAACTGTTTTATTTCAGATTCATATAAAGATGGCGATGGTGGTTCCTGATTCCAGCAGAGACGTGTCAATCCACACTCCATGCTCACACTTCCTATTCATTATCAAAGACATCATGATAGATGAAAGACCTTCAACACAACTTCCGCAACTCTGATGATAGCTATCATGATCCAGAAAAGTGTGAGCATGCGAGCCCAACGGTCACAACAAATCAAATGGAGGCATTACTACAATGGATGAGGTCAGAGATTTTCGGTGGCTGATGATCTCAAAGAAGGCTCCAAGATCACAACTTCTCATGATGACGAAGCCACAAGATGACTTGAAGACACATGTTGGATGATAACTTCAAAGAATACTCAAAGATCATCCAAAACAAAGAACAGTCATCGTAAGTTCACTGCTGAAGGCACAAAGATTCTTGACGTTGAAGAATCAAGGTCTCCGAGCTATGAAGTCGAGATTCAAGGATGAAGTGCTAGAATTCAGAACATTACTTCCGGGGTGACCTCCCTTAGGGGGAGATTGTTAGGAATATAAATATTCAGTTGAAGACTCGGTCACCCAGAGTACTTATTAGCACATCATAGCTCGTAGGATAATTAGTAATATTAGTAGTAGTTTAGTTATTATTAATATTGTAGAGTGGGTCGGGTCTTTACCCACTGTCAGCTTGCTCCACAGCCCACTAGGGGCACCCTATGTAGTAGTATATAAAGCCCTCTCCACCAAAGGAGAGGGTTGGACCTTTTCTCACAATCTAATACATTTCACTTCTCTTTCTCTCACTAAGGTTCCAACTCTTCTACTTCTCTCTCTAAAATACTTCTATTCGATCCATAGATCTTGTACCTTTCATGTGTTATAGTTAAGTGAATATACTACAATTATGAACTTGATTGATGTTACTATGTACGTCAATACATGGACATATTTATTCTGTTGAGTTCTTTGAATGTTATACGTTGAGTTTATTGTCTTATCGTATGAAATATACTGAAATTTTATGATGATGAAACGGTTACGATAACTATAGACCACTTATTGATAATATATAACTTATCAAATCTACAAACTGTGTGTTTCACGACATGCTAATACTATGTTATTGATTGTTTTTGCCGAGGAAGTTAGCGCTTAGTCACTTTTTCCTCTTGCCTTTCAGTGAGATAATTTTAGTTTTCACAATTTAGTATGTTATTTTGGTGATATTATCCATTAAAATTTATGGTAAAAGTTCACATATTGTGTTTTTTGTTGCAACTTTCACTGAGATGACATGTTGGACTATTTGAGTTTGAATACATGGACATATTTACTCTGTTGACTATATTGTCTTATTCTGTTGCTTGTAATAAAATGAATATAAATGCAGAACATACCTCATGACTTTGTGAAGCCACGTGAGATGTGGAAGTACCATAACGCACTTCTACGATACACTGGAGAACGAGAGTTCTATGTGGATGTTGATCTGGAACACCACAGTGACAGGCCTAACAGCAAGAACCACGTGATGATAAATTGCAGATGGAGGGACATTGTTATGTTATGTAAGTGGGAACATAACAAAATGGTTAGGTTCAAGCTTGTTGACACTGTTCCAGACGTCCGAGTTTCAATGCCTTCCCATAAGCCAGTTCTAATTCCAGTCTTTCACATGTGTTAAGACGTACCCCGTGATGCAGCAAACTTTTTATCTTTGTTCATGTATTTAGCTGTTATGGTTAGACATCCTTAAGTATTTGTAGTTGGAATGTTGACATGTTTAATACTTACCCTCAATCAAAGGCAAAAAGATTGCTTCTAGAAAAACCATCGATATGTGTATGTGTGAGAGTGAATGTGTGCTGGATATATGTGAGTTTTGTGTGAGTGAGTAGCATGCAATATGCATGTCCTTATGAATGATAGAAACACAATTGCACAAAATGCATATAAGCATATAAAGATAAAGATGTATGCAATTATAAAAGTAGACATAAATATAAAATATATAAAATGCGCAAGAATAAATGTACCTGGTACCTGTAATATGATTATAGATACGAATAAAAATATATAAAAAATTAGTCACATATAATCGTAATACACACTAATCTTGCATATACTGAACCATGAGCAAAATATAAGTCTATATCTTAAGTGATGCAGTGAAATTCGTAGATGAGTATAGCTATGAGTCTCTACACCTAAAAGCATACTTAAATAACAAAAAAAGCTTTCAAGAAACTAATTATAAATCTCTATACCAAAATCAAATGCGCGAGGCTACTAAGATAGCCAAGAAAGCATCAAAGAAGCTATCAATGAATCGCCATACCTAAATAAGATATGTACACAAGGCTATTAAAAATCTTGTAGAAAGGCTAGAAGAAAGAGGGGGAATTGAATATACATTCTTTTAAAAGTGAATAATTAATTACGTATATATTCTTGATACTAGTTTTTAGTGCACATGATATAATGGTGTTTATGCATGTTTTAGATATATATGTAGTTTTGCATCTTTGAAAGGATATGCAAATGCCCCGAAAAAGGGGGATATATATGTAAGAAAAACTACCACGCGTGTAACAAGAAAACCATCTAGACCCTCTATTCATTTAAGACAGTTCTGATTCTCCACGCATTCCTATCAAAAGTCATGTCCATGGATAAAAAGAAGTTTTGTAAGATTTTGGTTGACTCAATCCTTTCACCTAAGGTTTTTTACACCCCTCTTCTCAAGTCATTGATTACCAAACCTTCTCATTGTATATCTAAACCATCTTGACCATGATTCTCTCATAATCTTAACGATATTTGCAAATTTAAACCGATCCAAAAACTCCATTTGAATTTATGTCTAACATAATTTTACTAGAAGTTTACTTTACCACGTAAAGAGAAAAATTCATGTCACGTCGGCATAGAAATAATAACTCGTCATTCATGTGTGAAAGAATGACAAATCACTTCATTGTTATACTTCTCATGTCTCAATATCATTGTCTATTTTTCGGCTTTGATGTATCTCAATATCACACATTTTTAGTTTTAACTTTCAAGAACCAATAGAAGTTCTCACAAAAACATCTAAAAGAATAAGAATATGTCAAGAAACTTAATTGTTTACCTCATTATAACTAGTTTTTCATATACCATTATACCTATACGTTTATGGATTTCATATAACTTACCACAAACAGGATACTGTATATGATAACACAATTATTAGACAAACTCACTAACATAAGTGTTGAAGCACCGTCTCTAATTCTCTAATAATCTAATAATTACGGCATTGTATATTACTATATTTTAGTGTAAAATGGTGTAACTATTTGTCTTACTTGTGAAGTCCATATTTTAGTGAATAGGCTTTGTTTATATGTTCCCCTTTTCGTTTACACACATTGTGGGCATCTCTTTCATTCTCCACATATCTTTCTAAGTGGACACAGAAAGCTTACTTTTTTTTTGAACTTACACAAAAAGCTTAGTTAAAGTGTTGTTTCATTCACTTTCAACATTGATAAAAAAAGGTTGGTTGTTGTTTCCTGTTTTTTTAGTCAGTTTCCAATTTAAGTATACAGATTTTGAACTTATACGCAGTATTAGATTAATGAACTTTGGGCAAATACATTTCAGCACATGATTCAGTTGTGACTTTTTGTTGATAAAAGTTCAACAACAACAAAACACTTACGATTAGTGGCTTCAAAACAGCAAAAAGACCATCAAAATGTCCCCAATCGTAGATGAAGCGCAAACCCGTCGACTAAATCTCTTCATGCTATACGTTTGTGAAATATAAATTTCGATGAACTCACACAGAGCACTCATATTCTAAAACCAGTTGCACTCTATAATTATTATAGACGCCGTTACATCAACTTTTATCATATAACACTCCTAAAACATAAACACCCTCCTTAATAACATTCCTATAACACACCACAAAAATAAACACACTCAAATAAAAGGTGGTGCAGTATAATGATTATAGGGGCGCCATAGGTGCCATTTTAACACCTAATACTATATTATAAGTCACTGCACTGTGCCCTCTAACAGTTGTAAACCCTTTGATGACGCATGTCAAAATTTTTACGCCACTTCTAGAACGGCATAAAGGGAACTTAATGTGCACCGAATAGATTTTCGTACTTTCGTACTATTACTGGTCTTTAACCATTGTCCAAACATACATAATCTCTCATAATATCAAAAGTTAAAAACTTGACTACAGATTCTTTCGTAAAATACCAACCAACGGGTGCAAGATCATCGAGTTTATTTATATAAACAGTTACGACCATAGCTCGTTTGCACACTTAAGTTAGCCTAATCTATCAACTTTCTAACACAATGATGGTAAGTACACGTAACTTTATGTGAGAAATACTATGGTTACAAAAAGTTTACAAAATAAAATGAAAAAGCTAAGATGAAAGAAAAAAAAATTATACAACATAACTAGTTTTAAGACTTGCGCATGCACGAAATTTAAGCAAATAGTATAATGAGTAACAATATTTCAATAACCAAATCTCGGGAAGATAGTATATTAGTAATAATATTTCAATTTTTTTTGTTTTGAAGTTAAAGATTGTCACAATTCATAAATACATGGTTTTGCAAAGTATATGATTTTTCACATTTCTAAAAAAATATATATATGTTTTTTTATTAAATTATATTAAATTTTTATACTTATATATTTATAATACCCGTGCATTACTATTCTTAAAAAAATATAGAAAAATATGTACACACACAAGTTTTTACATAAATTTTATATGTTAATATCGATTAATATTTTGTATACAGATTTTTGTTGTATGAATGATTTGGATGTAGTTAAATGGCATATTGTTTAGATTGATGTTGTTTAAATTTAACTGACATGACACGTAATGACTTTTGAAAAATATGCACAGTTTCTATATGTGTAATCCCATGTATTTATTTTAATGTCACAGTAATCCGTAAAGTCGTGCCTTCATTTTGATACGTGTATTCCTTTTAATCATAATTTTACCCGTATTTAATTTTTAAACCGGTATATGCGCGAGTTTAATTTATATAGAGGAATAACATGAGTCGTTATTGAACGCAGATGGTAAAAAAAATACCTTTCCGAATATGCCTACTTAATCTCATAAAGAATGATAATATAAGTCGTTCGTATATATATAATCTCGTGTATTCATCTATATATCACAGTATTTGTAATTCCATGCATATACATTAATTTAATATATACTGATAATAATATTCAGATATATAAACTACATATATGCTTTATTTTTTTGTAAAATAAAGTCTAGTAGGCATTTATTAAATTTCCAAAATTATTAAAAAGTATGAAAACTGATAAGTTTAGTTAAGTCCTATAATTTATTTAAAATGTAACAACCATAGTTTTATTAGTTAGACTCTTTTTTCCCTAGGGTTTTTTTCTCGTACAAAATTGACACATGTTTTTATACATATTTGTATTGTTGAATGAATTTAGACAAGTTTGATAAAATTGAGCCAATTTTAACTTTTATTAGCCTACAAGAAATTGTTTTTTTTTGCCCAAATTGATAAAGTCGAGCTCTTCTATTGATCAAATTTTAATTGTTCAATATTCCTTTTATATTTTTTTAAAGATCTATTGTTATTTTTGAGTGATCTGACTCACTTGCCATGTCATTGCGTGAACACATTTTTACAAAATAGAGATGACATTTCTTAAAATATATTTAAATATTATTGATATTGAGCTTGAGACAATAATCCATGAGACCATCTTTGTGTGTTCCCCTTGTAATAAGGATTATTGATACCCACAAACCCGTGCCAAATTTTAATTACCATGCTAAACTTAATTCGAAGTGGTGCACCATGGGAACCGGGTTTTCGTCCTACGTGTCCTGTGTCGGAATATTTTGAAAACGATGTTTCTTATATTTTCTATAACAAATTATCCATAAAATGTTTTACTTGTTCCTTTCATTTGTGATAGTATTTTTTAAGCATTGATCATGCTATTTAGCAAGTGTTATATATATAAAATACAACTAGTGTTTGATTGTTTGTTTTGTAATTTCTATATCTTGCAGTGTTTTAAAAGGCGCGTTATGATGTCGTTAAGGCACCATTAAAGCGTGAGGCACGGCCTCAGTGTTACGAAATAGACTAAGGCATCGACTCTAGGCGTGACGTTAGATGAGGCGTGAAAATGCGCTAGGCGTGCCGCCTTTTTTAAATTCAACTCTGATGATAAGGTTTTTTTTAAGAAATAAAGAGTATATAAAAAGATAGGTTTTTTTTTTTTTTTCAACTATATTCCTTGTATATAACATTTATTGTAAACTCGATATATATGAATATGATATAGGGGAGCTTTATTTTCAGAACCCTGTTAAGTGCGGGAACTACGAGAACTCCAAATTTGCATTAGAAAACGTGCATGTTTTATATAAAACATGTATGTTTTCTTACATACACCTTAATACACATACCTGCGTATTAAGGTGTATGTAAGAAAATATACATGTTTTATATGAACATGCATGTTTTCTAATGCAAAATTGGAGTTCTCGCAGTTCCCGCACTTAACAAGGTTCTGAAAATAAAAACCATTTTGCATTGATCTGTTGCACTTAACAGGTTTTATATGAACATGTGTGTTACTCAAGTATGTGTATTAAGGTGTATGTAAGAAAACATACATGTTTTATATGAACATGCATGTTTTCTAATGCAAAATTGGAGTTCTCGCAGTTCCCGCACTTAACAGGGTTCTCAAAATAAAGATACACATATGATATAAATACATAAATTAATAAATATTTTCATATTTTGTGTCTTTTTAAGTTATGCCTTAAAAGACGCCGTGGCGAAAGACATAGCTCCTAAGACGTAAGGTTTGACCATGCCACCACGCTACTCCTCACACTATTTATAACCTTGATATTTTGTAATAGGGGAAATCATACCTACATTAAAAATGTAGCCAATTGGCTACATTTCCTTTGAAAAAAATTTTAAAAATGTACAGTTCAGTCCCTGACACATGTTTTCCCCCTATCCCTACCCTTTTTTTCAAAGGAAATGTAGCCAATTGGCTACATTGTAATGTAGCTATGCTTTCCCCTTTGTAATATGAATTTATCCATATTTTGTAATAATCTGATATGTATCATCCTAGACATACTTTTTTTTTTTTTTTTTGATAGAATCATCCTAGACATACCTTTTTTAGATTATGAGTTTTTGACGCAATTATTGCAGGATCCGGTGTTATGACTTATGAATTGAAGAATTCGTGCACGACTCTTTATTTGAGTTTTACTAATTTGAGTAGGGGCTAAAGCCCAATAAAGAGAGTTTTGGTCCCAAGCCTCAACTTTTAGTTTAAACATTGCTGTGTTGGGCCAACTTCATGATATTATCTTGTTTAGTTTATAAAGAGCTTTTAACTTGTTATACACTTTTTCTTTTGTGCCAATGAGTGGCTACATGATGTTTATTTTAGATAGGAATTTTCAAATATATATTCGCATATAATTTGTAGATTCATGATGGTGGCAAATGTTCTATGAACATATTATACGTAGACACATAGCATGTTAAATTTCAACTTGTAAAAGAGATTATACACAGACATGCCATACGAATAATAAACATAAGTGTAGTTGTTCTTTTTTCCAATTTCTACATTTACAAACATTGATATAATATTTTTTCTAGACATTTGTTCGATTCAAAATCAACATCTATGTGTATTAATTAACTCAACCATAAAAGAACCGAACTTGATGCTTAACGGCTCATTTCTTTCGTCATTATTGTTCATATCAATTCTTCATTGTGTTTGAGTCTATTTCATATATCACATTTCGTCTCTTATTTAATTTAGCATCGTATTGTTACCACTAAACCGAACATAATAGACAACATGGCCATTCGTCAATTCACCGTTCTTGCACTTATTTTCTTAGCCATTGTCGCAATTGCATTTGCAGCGCCTAATGCTGCAACTCCATCAGCAGCACCTGCTGGCGTTGCTGGTGGTGATGCAACAAGTGGAGGGGCTGCTGCAGGAGCTCCAGGAGCCGTAGTTGATGGTGCAACTGGTGGGTCCCCGACTGAAGGATCCGGCAGTGATGGTTCAACCTTTAAGGCCTCTATTGTTGGTGCATTTGTGAATGTTGTTGCTTCCACTTTGTTTTTCTCTTAAGTAGATCACAAATGTTAAAATGTTACAAATGGTTTTCCGCTTAAGGCTTTTACTCGGTTTTTGAGATAGCCTTGCTCGATAACTAAGATGAGATTTGGGCCATGTTGGCCTCGCCTCTCGAGTTTAAATATTTTTTTGCATAAGAGTATCGTGTGATTGTATGTATAATGCATTTCATGTTAAATAATGAATTAGTTTTCCAAAATACTGATTACCAATACATTGGTGTGCCATTAACTTTCGCTATTATACAAATCACCTTCAATAATCTGTTGTTACAAGGTTTCCCTTGTGTTTCCTAATTTTGATGTAACTACAATGTATAAATCACATGACAAGATGTACAAAAAGGAAGAGACAAAAATTGATATATACACAAATCAAACATTATTGACTAGTTTAATCTCTTGCAATTCAATGGTAGACAAGTAAGTGATAAGAAATATGAAGTGGGGACTCAAATATAAGGCTCATATCACCCCAAAATCCTTCAAAGGATAAGAACACAATCTTGAATACATTAACCCCATTGGTTCTCACTTCCTATATGCCCATTTTCACATACCACAACTCTTATTTGTGACCAAGGAAATTCCAATCTTCATCACCATCACAATCCACAATGGCAGCCACACTATCAACCACAATGGCCATGCTCAATGCCAAGTGCATGACATCCAACAAGCCATCAAAACCACTCCCAAACAAGCCCATTTCCCTCCTTACTCTCCAAACACTCCCAAAGTCACTCACCACCTCAGCACAAGCCAATATCACCTTTACAGGAACTGCTATTGCTGGTGCAATTTTTTCAACTTTGAGCTCATGTGACCCTGCTTTTGCAGCCCAACAAATAGCTGATATAGCAGAAGGAGATAACCGTGGTATCGCGCTTTTGTTGCCTTTGGTTCCAGCCATTGCATGGGTGCTTTACAATATTTTCCAACCTGCAGTTAACCAGATTAACAGAATGAGGACTAAAGGAGTGATTGTTGGGCTTGGTGTTGGTGGTGGTCTAGCTGCAGCTTCTGGCTTTGTTGCTACTCCTGAGGCTTCAGCTGCAGCTGAAGCTGCTGCTAATGATAACAGAGGCACACTTTTGTTGCTTGTTATTGCACCTGCTATTGGTTGGGTGCTTTACAATATCTTGCAGCCTGCACTTAACCAGATCAATAAAATGAGAAATTGATTAGTTGTTATATATATAAAAATGGGGTACATTGAACTATTAATGTTTTAATCCATTTCTTGTTAATGAACTGTTATTGGAAATATATATATCTTCTTTTTTGCCACTTTTTTATACTCGATTATTTCTATTTGTTGCGCTTAATTCCGATGTGGAATCAGTTTAGTTTAATTAGCTATTACAAAATGCGATGGGAAGATAGTACTTGTAAGCACCGTACTTTTGTTGACAGAAGTTGTGATGATCTAGCGTTTAACGAATTGCGATTACTTGCAGATTTACATGTGGAGGCTTTTGCGCTTACATGCTTATTGCATTATTTTAGAGCACACATAACTACGTAAGCAATCCCAAACATTTAGCTGAAAACTGCTTATCTGTACACTTCACATAAGCATCTTTGGCACCATAATCAGATAATCAAAATCAATTTTGTTGCAACCATCCTGAATTGATTCTAATCAAAATCAGTTTTGATATACTCGAACATTAGAACCAATTTCTGTGAATGGTAAATGCAATAGGATCACTCTGAAAGCACAATGACAAACAACCTGGATTGATGTAAAAAGTATATGCAATGATGGTGGGCAGCTTGAAATGCGATTAAGTATTGAAAATAAGATTAGAACAATCAAATAAACAACGGTTACAAGTTCTGCGTTAAAGTACAACATTCGAACTCCAAATGCAATCATTATAATGTTTGGAAATAAACATTATGTAGAATCCACTTGATCACTCTTTTTTCCTTGAGTCCTTGAGTTGTCCTCTCTTTCTGATTTTGAGGCAGAAGCCGAGGCGCCAAGTGTCGACAGCAGACTCAGGCAACGAGTACAGCAGAGCCCAGATGACTGAGTGAGGCCAGTAAGGTGTGCATCGGGGTTCATGACCCAACCACCTTAGCCCCGCCTTCGCGTATCCGGCTGGTGATGGTACAAAGAAGGATGAATTCTTGATTGATGCCATTTTAGTTGCTACATATAACGGGACCTGGAACCAATTTCCATGATTAAAGTCAGAACATATTGACACTTCGATAATTTCTAGTGCTTTTAGAGGTGACAATTCACTAACACCAATATAATTATCAGTGGGTGTTTGGCATCTAACATTAAAAAGTTTATGCGATGTACTGACATGGAATATTTAAAACAAGGTGATCAGCTGTAACAAAATGGGCTGCACTAGATAGTGTTTAGAGTTTAGACATTAGCTGTTGGTGTTTGGTATAATATTACTAATATATAACTTACATTCTAAAATGAGCCTTAAATCATCACGTCGGTTATGTTGCAACTAATTGGAAACTTATTATATGATCAATAGATATTTCGAATTCGTTTTACTTACCTAAACACTAAAAACTGTTATCTACAACTTGAAAAACGCAATAATCAAATAATCAATTTCAAATCATACGGGCAAACTCTAAGTATCTAAAGATTTAGATGTAAAATGTTGCAGCTACTCCCATACACTATCCAAAACTGATTATTTGACTAATAAATTATAATCATCAATTAGTTTCGCTATAACTAAAAACACATAATCTAGGATTCTAGTCAATTCCAATTTGCAATGCCAAACACCCCGAAAAGCAATACGAGAAACAAAATTACCTGACACTGAACATCAATCCCACTGTTCTTGTATTCAACATACAAGCATCTCGAAAACTGATCAACATACCTATAAAAACAAACAAAAAAACACACTTTCATCAAACAATCACCAAAAACCACACTACAAAACGAAAAAACCAGTACAAAAACTTACGCTTTCGTAGCAGCATAAACCGCGTAAAGAGGATCAGAAGGAATAACAATAGCAGCACCAGAACCAATATTAACAATAGCTCCTCTTTTCCTTTGCAACATACCAGGCAACACAGCTTGTGTCACTCTAGTAGTCCCTTCAACATTAACCTTAATCAAATTATTCAACAACTCATCATCCACTTCATGAAAAAACCGCGCATAAGGATAACTAACACCAGCATTATTAATCAAAACACCAACATCTAAATCCTTAATCACATCCTTAATCTTCTCAACACCTTCCTTGAAATCATTACCACTAAAATCAAAGACCACATTCTTAACCTCAGTTTTCGAGTATTTCGACTTAATCTCTGAACTAACATCTTCTAATTTCTTAACATTCCTACCAACTAGAACTAAATTAAGACCCTTTTTAGCCAACTCAAAAGCAAAAGCTTTACCAATACCATCAGTTGAACCTGTAACAAGTGCCCATGAACCATATTTCTTAAGATTCTTAGATGGTCTTAAAAAGTTAACATAAACCCATGTCAGGAGTGAAGTTAAAATCTTGAAAAAAGATACAGCACCTAGGAGAAACAGAACATTGACCCAAAAAGGTTGGTTTTTTAAGGTGGTGAGATCCATGATGTTTGTGTGAGTTTGAGATAGATCTAAGATATGGGTTTTGTTTGGTTTTATATATAAAAAGGTTTTTGGTTATTAGTTATGAAGTGTTTGGTTGGTTGGTTAGCAAATTTAATGTTTTTTGGTGACTAGCTGGACTGAGTTTTCAAGAAAAGACCACAAGTTTTGGGTGGTGACTGGGTTTGAGTATTAAAAGAGTTTGTTGAAGTAGATGACCAGAACGTAACTGTATTATGATTTATAAAATTAGACGTAACCAAAGTTGTTTTTGGGTAAAAGATTTCTCTGGTAAATTAACGTAACCAAATTGTTTATCTATAGTTAACACGAAAATAAAAACAAATTGAAAGTTCAAGTGTTCTTTTTTGCCCAGTAATCCATTGTGTTCAAACTTCAAACCCACCAGCACGAAGACTCGAATAAAGTAAAACTATTTATTTTTTCAAAAAATTAGCGTTGCCGAGTAATCCATTGTGTTTAAACCCACCGGCACAAAGACTCAAATCAATTAAAAAAAAAAAATTTTCTTTCAAAAAATTAGCGTGACCACTTCAAAGTTGTTTACACTTAATAGGAAAATTCAAGTGTTGTGACATGTGGCCGTGGGTAACTCGGTAAGTTTATAGAACTTAGCACATGCTTCATCAAAAATATTTGCCATCATCCAACTTTTTTTTAACAAGCCAACGTTTCACCTGCTAAAATTGGAAACATTAAATTTTTAACTTTCTCTCCGCTTCTCTTATCTTCAAGAAATATACTCAAAAACGCTTTTTTTTTTTTTAGTTTTTTTTTCCTCTTCACTTCTTTTATTGTCTTTCCAAATAAAAACTCGGCGAAGTACCTGAGAAAACGGTTGCTAGCAGCCTGCATTTTAAAAACTGCAGATGCCTTTAGCGACCACATGGGGTCGCTATAGGACGTAGTCAGTCAAATAGTCAACAGACCGTTAGCGACTATATATGGTTGCTATTACTCGGCTCTAAAGGTTGTGGGCAAAATAGTTAATGGCCTTTTAGCGACCACATGTCGTCGTTAAAAGTCGCCTCTATATATTTTGGTGAATAAGTCAATGGTACTTACAGCGACAACATGTCATCGCTATATGATTGTCATGAAAGTTTAGCCGAAAGTCAAAAAATCAAAAGCGAAAAAAGTCAAGTCAAACCTGTGGTCGCTAAAAGTAAAATGTGTAGTTGCTAAAACTTTTAGCGACGATTCTATGGAGACGGACTTTATTGAGATTACGTGTCATCGCTATCTTTTAGTGACGAAAAAAGATACTTATAACGACGACATCCGTCATCGCTAAAAGTTGAAAATGTAGTAGTGCTCGTTACAACGAATCTCATACACAAGTTAAACCAAAATTTTGAACATTTGCACAAATTTCATGAATACTGTGATAACAGTATACAATTAATAACCAAATCCTTGCTTAATCTGACGATATCATTACCAAACACTATCAAGAACTCTAAAAAGGAACAAATATACACATGTAACACGGGTTTCTTTGGATTAAGCATTTAAAGTGTTTGAATCTAACTTGGAACATGTATTAACATGATATCGTGGTTCAACAAAGCATGTTACATATATTTATAAGTTCTTGTAATATTTATTATATATAGAAGTATTTGAAAAAAAATTACATATATGATGTCATTAGATTTCAAGGATAGACAGTATGATAAATTTCTGCCAAACATCTTTTACCTCCATTGAGTTTGGCACCCCCTGGCCCCTGGTACTTAGAGCTAATGAAATTTTAAGTGTGGCACCATCTGTTTGACATCGAAAAAAATATAGTAACATTCAAAATAACTAGATGGTACTTTAACCAAGAATGCTAATTAATGCATAACTGTTATGCATTTAGTGGATGATCAAGATCGGTTATTGCAAAGTTCCATTGGAGTAACTTTCAGCAACATGATAGTATGTGTAACAATGTTGCATTGGAGTAACTTTCACTTAATCTTTACTTGTTGGTATGAACAAAGATGGCTATTAAACTAACATAACTTGTTAAGTCATATAAAAAATGTTAACTTATTTCAAATATATTGTCAAACTGATTATAATACGAAAGCGATATCTTGAAGTAAGGCTGTTCAAAAAAGATGCTGTCGAAGTAAGAAATATCAATACTAGTCTCACTGGAAAGTAGATAATGCCATAATGAGATGTAGTTTCGATACTTAAAAAGGTTATAGAAGCCCATGCTTAGTAAAGGCAGTAGTGCTCGGTACCCATGGCTGATGGCTCAAGCCATGGCCACCAGCCAACCATGGCCGACGGCGCATGGTACCGCCGGTCGCGCCATGGTGGCTGGCGCCGTAGACACCAGCCCACGCCATCGAATTTTCCCTTTTTTTTTTTTTTTTTTTTTTTTTTAATGGTGGGTTTGTTTGTGTTTGTGTTTATATGTTGTGTTTGTGTTTGTGTTTGTATTTGTATTTGTGTTTGGTCTTTTGAGTTGCAGCTTTATAATGGAGAAGAAGACCGAAGAATATAAAATGATTTATATTTTGTATTTTTATGTTTATTGGGTTGGGCTTTGACTAAAAAATGAGCTTCAGTACGTGAATAACATTGGTCCATGCTTCTAATTTTCTTCTTTGAAAAGTTTTTTATCTTTAATTTCCAAAAAAAATGATGATTGTTTATGTACAAATTCGGGCAAAGTATACCACCTACTAGCGCTATGATTTTATTTATATGTTTATGTACTAGGCTTTTATTTTTATGCATTTTTTTTAATGTAATGTGTGTTTTTTTTTAAATTAATTAAGTTTATTTTAGTTAATATTGTGTATGTTTTATTTTATGTACTAAAAAAAAAAATGTGGACGACGGCACCACATTTTCTGGTGCCGTGGGTACCGCCCAGAATGTGGTGCCGTGGGATTTCTGGTGCCATAGAGATTTTTGCTGATGTGGCAGAAAATTTTAAGCCATAGCACGAAGCCATGCTTAATAAAGGCAGTAGTGATGGTGTACGTTTAAAGTCGCAACACAAAGAATATAATGTGATGCAATTGGAAGTTTTTGATGTCTAATGGATGCCCATGCATGTCTTTTTAAGAGGAATGATAGCATTCACATCAAATTTTCGGAGCAAAGATACATTTACATATATCCGACATGTAAACCTATGTTGAAGGTGTTCCGGATGATTTTTCATACCAATAGGACCCATCAAAAAAATTAACAGAAATCCGATTAGTACTTTATATGCGGACTGATCACTTTTTAAGATCTGACTGTGTTGTTAGTTTGACCCGTTTTATGTGGGTTCGCTCTTGGGTAGACCCCTGCCTAACTGTTCACTTTTAGCCTATTATAATATATAATTATATAATAAATATATTAAAACGTGAGAAAGGAATGAACAGTGCCCATGAACAGTGCTACAGTACTGCTACAGTATATATATATATATATATATATATATATATATATATATATATATATATAGAGTGTAACTTTCAAACGAGAACCATTTTATCCGCAAGAACTGAGAGAACCACCAAAAACATACATGCACGCCTTCAATAATTGTATTTTTGCACATATGTTTTCAAAACAACACATATGTTTTAAAAAAAACATAGTTGTTCTAAAGAATTTGATAAGAAATTCGAAATACAAAAATTTTCTTTGAAGGTGTGCATGTATGTTCTTATAAAACGTGCAACGACAATATTGCGGCCGTGTGTAAGGTTTTTGTAAAAAAAGATGATGAGTTCATAATGATATTGAAGAACATAGGTGGATGTTTACGATTATTGATGATTTGCATGTATTTTTATTTTATTTTAAAAGGCGTGCATGTATGTTTTTGGTGGTTCTCTCAGTTCTTGCGGATAAAATGGTTCTCGTTTGAAAGTCCCCCTATATATATATATATATATATATATATATATATATATATATATATATATATATATATATATATATATATATATATATATATATATATATATATATATATTTTATTTTTTATTTTTAGTTTTAGTTTCAAAAATTCGCAAAAAATACCCCCGAAGTCGACAACCCTTTGCAAAATTAGTCCTTTTCCAAAAAATATGTTTCAAAATTGGCAAAAAATACCCCCGAAGTCGGCAACTCTTTGCAAAATTAGTCCTTTTCCAAAAAATATGTTTCAAAATTTGCAAAAAATACCCCTGAAGTTCACGGCTCTTTGCAAAAAGAGTCCTTTTTCAAAAAATCCATTTCGCATCACCTTTTGAATTACGGACACTGCATTTGTTACCAACAATGGCGAAAAAAAAAAAAAAAACTCCGCAAAGCGCGCCGCTGCAACGCGCGGGCTTCCCAGCTCGTTAGTATATATCGAGGACTATATTAATGCAAAACATTCTTAATTTCCGCCTAGTTAACATACTAGAAATAATTTCCGCCTAGTTTGATAGTAACATTGACGGTTTTCTATATTTATTCTATACATTTTGATCGGGAAACCAAAAAAACATCTGAATGAATCCTAGAACAGTTACAATAGTATCTACCATAATAAACAAAGTAAAACATTCTCCAGTAAATAGAGGCTTATATTTAAGGATTCTCTGAATTCCTAAAATCTAATTACAGAGAATCAAAAGAACAATGGCTTATTCATCTCTATAAATCTAAATTTATAAATATGGTAACTAAAGAATGTATAAAAAGTTGGAGCTAAGAGCTATATTATGGTACAATGTACAAGCTATTCTCCATTGGAAATATCATATCACTTGTCATAAAAGTGTTCCCAGAAGCCATATATGCAAGACAAGCCAATAAACTATGAGCCCTAGTCTTGCCCGTGGCCGAATCTTCAAAGCCCTGTCACCTGAAACCCTGTATAGATACAAGAGGCATTAGAAACTAACAGTGTTGAAATAATCAATGATTTATCATGGTATAGTTGCATACAGTAAAAGTGTTTGATCTGCAATTCTTTCGTTCTGTCTCTTCTTTATAGTTGAACCAAAAGCAGTGCAAGACTAGATTAAGTATGTGTTTATTATGTATAAATCTTAAGAACAATTCTTTTCTCAATGTGGTTTTAGACTTCTATACACACACATATAAATGCACCCTTGTATCCTTAATCTTTCAGAATATATGAGTATCCGACATATATTATGACTAGACTGTGACAAGATGGGTGGGTGGGCTCAAAATGTGCTTGAGTTGAAACAGGTCATTCTTATCACGGTAATAATAGGTCAGCTTTGACATATAAACAATTTTCTGTCCATTTCTAACAAAATATCCAAGATAGTTAAAAGGGTTTGTCCTACCTCCCCTTCCTACACTATCTGTATGGAGGAAAAATCACCTAACATATAGCCAAACCATCTTTAATGAGGCTCAATTCCCACTATTACTATTGGTGCTGACGTAACCTTCTTTAGAATATGGTCTTTTTCATAAGCCCATCAATATTAGGTGGTCCACAAAGAATAAATATAGAACGGATGAGTTGTTAAAAGTAATTACCATATCCCATCAAGCCGGTCCGCAATGATCTTCCCCTTTGCTGGCACAAGACCAGACGTATGCAGGGACTTAAATTTGTGACCTGAAAGCATGAAAGTTTAATGCAAATTTCACAAATGATTGGTGGTTGGAATGAAAATATAAAACTTTAGCACTATACCTTTGTCTTCAACAGTTTCATGTTTATCAATAAGACTGTCAGATTCTGAATCGACATTTATGGAAAGATGGTCATCTGATCCCTTCCGTAAAGATCTCATCTGAGCAGCAGATGGCACCAAAGGCGTAGCTCTTTTCCCAACTGATCCCTGTATGAAAATTTGTCATATATAAAAATAGTACTAAAAAGGTAAAATTTTCAAATATGCAACAATACATACTGGATCTTCGACTTCTAATATCTCTGATCGTGGAGGCAAGGAAGATGATTCGGTGTCCCCTCTTTCATGTACTGTGTCTGGTAAACTTGCTCGCTTTTGATTAAAATCTTCAAGTAGTTTAACCTTGCTGGCTAATTCCTCAGCCACCTTCTCCGTTTCCAGCAACTTCACACCGAGGTCTTGAGCTTTCACTTTGGAATTTTCATTATCAAAAACAATATCGTGAATAAGCCTTTCTAGTAGAGGGAGCAGTCCTGCCACGTTAGCAGGTTTCTTGTCGCCAACAGACTCATCACCTCCTAATGTCCTAATTATTCGTTCAAACCCTATTGACAACTCAAATAATTCCTTCTTCATTTTCTCATATTCTTCCTTGTAACTGATGGCTTCTTTGAATTCACTCTTCAAATGTTCAATTTCAAGGGCTCGCTTTGAAAGAGTTGAGTGCAGCTCTTCTTTGGACTCAGACAACATGGTAATCTGATCCAGCAATTCCTTTACATTTTCAACTATATAAAAGAGCTTTTTTGAAGGGGCTGAATCATGAGCCTCTGTTTCTCCTTCTTCAATGTTTGGGAAGGGAATTGCAATCCCTTTAATCTTATGATACAAGGATTTTACTTCAGACGATGACAGAAGATCATTTTCAGCCTCTGAAATACAAATAAGATAGATTTTAGTAAGCATGAAACAGAAAATGGTAATGCATGGTGCATGTCATTAAGACTTTTATTGCCACAGAATAGAGGTGATATGATGGCGGGTCAGGAAGATTGGCTAACGGTTCAGTCCGGGTTGACCCGCAAATACTTTTTTGTCCTTACTTTATTTAGAAAAATATACCAGCTTCACTAGTTATGTTTAAAAAAACATTTATATTGCATCAATAAATTAAACAATTCAGGTCTTGTTCCGCACTTAAATGATAACTCAAAGCCTCACCTTACAGAAAAGCGAGAACTCTAAATTCTCCCCAAGTAGGATTTGAATCAACGACCAGTCAGTGGTCCGGAGAAAGAGTGAGAGTATTGAAGAAAAGAAAAAAAAACATTTATGAGGTTGTATGCATTAAAATATCGACTTTAGGTGGCTTTTAACCCGTTTGACCCATTTACTTATACAGCCCATATTGACCCATTCAAAAGAAAATGGGTTAAAATTGCCGCCTCTATATAAAACTTAGAGATATCCATCAAATATACAAAGAAAATGTTACCACGATCTTTCATTAATGCAGCAATTTGCTTAGATAACTCTGCTTCTCTTTTATTCCACTCCTCCTCTTTTGCAAGGTTATCTTCTAAGTTAATGCTCATTTCCTCGCGCAGATTTTGAGATGCTTCCAATTCGACCTCCAACTTTAAAACTCTGTTCTGTAAAATGTGGTTTTCTTCTTTGGCTTTGTCATACATTGACCTGGTTTTCTCTAGTTCATTCTGCAATTCTTTAATATCATGTTCAAGCATTTCCACTCGATTCTCTTGTGCTTGTTTCTCAATCTGCAAATTCTTAACATTTTCATGCAAACTTTTTGTTTGCTCAACCATGAACGGCACATTGTTCTTTATAGCCACAAGTTTTCTCGATAAAGTTGTGGTCAGCTCATCAATGAATGTTGAGATTTGGCCAAATTCATCAGCAAGAATCTGGTTTCTCATCTTCAAATTCTCCAGACTTCTTCCAGCATATGAACCAATGTCCTTGGCATCGGCTGCATTCTCATCAGTTATTTCTGTGTTCAAAACATTGTCAAAGCCAGCAGGGATGAGAGCTGACATCTGATAACTTTCCTGTAAAAAACAGTTGTCATGAAGAGCTAAACCAAAAATTAAGCTTTTAAAAAAAATACACTAACTTTATGTTGGCAGAATATATTCAGTTACCTCAATGGCAGGCCAATCTTGCAGCTGTTCTAAATTTAAATAATCCTCGATATCTTTAATATGATGGTCCATTTCCCTAAAGATTTCAACATTTTTGTCAAAGCTTTGCTTGAACAAGGTCAACAATGTTCCATCTTTCAACAGCGCTTGAAGATTGTCAAGGAAGCTCGAGATGTCAAAGGGGTTATCTTCATGCTTGCTTGCCAACTCTTGCCTAAATGCACTTAACTGGGCGTCGAGATTTGAAATTTCCTGTTCAGCATTCTTCTTTTCTCCAACAAGATCAGAAATAGTGTTTTCGGCCTTCAACACCTCATCCTCTAATGATTTGATATGTGCAGAGGCATCCAAGAGCTTATGCTCATGGGATGCAGCTTCTTCTTTGAGCTTCTTTATTTCATTTTCTAATAAACTTCTATCGTCTAGTGCTTTCTCATTTACATTGGAAAACTGAGAAACATGTGTCTGTAACTGAGACGTTGCATCTTCAAGGGATTTTATAGTTTTGTAGGCTTCTTTCAGATTGATGGCATGAGTAGAAACCTCGTCCATTGCTTTACGTAACTCCTCTTCAGTGTTGGTTTTTATAACTTCTAATTCCCTCTTTTCTTCAGTTAATTGAGTGACACGTTGCTCTGAAACCGACAATGCATCTTCAAGGGACTTTATAGTTTTGTACGCTTCGTTTAGGTTGATAGCATTAGTAGAAACCTCTTCCTTTGCTTTCTGCAATTCTTCTTCAGTCTTGGTTTTTATGATTTCGAAATCCCTCTTTTCTTCATTAAATTGAGAGACATGTTGCTCTGAAACCGATAATGCATCTTCAAGGGATTTTATAGTTTTGCGGGCTTCATTTAGATTGATGGCATGACTAGAAACCTCTTCCATTGCTTTTCGCAATTCTTCTTCAGCGTTGGTTTTCACAGCTTCTAATTCTCTCTTTTCTTTGGTTAATTGAGCCACATGTTGTTCTGAAACCAGTGACGCATCTTCAAGGGACTTCATCGTTGTCATGACATCAGTCAACTTGCTAGCCAGCTTACCAGCTTCATCTTTTACGTCCCCCAACTCCTGCTCTACCTTCGCCTTTGTAACTTGACATTCATGTATATATGTTGCACACCACTTCACCTTTTCAACTGGCTCGGTTACATCAGCCGGAATAGCAACTTCATCAGTTGCCGCAATCACCTGCTGTAATTGGCTTGCCAGCTTACCTGCTTCATCTTTTACGTCTCCCAATTCCTGCTCAGCCTTCGCCTTTGCAGCTTGACATTCATTGAAATATGTTGCACACCATTTCACCTTTTCAACTAACTCTGTTACATCAACTGGAATAGAAATTTCATCAGTTGCATTAATTACCTGCTGTAATTGGCTTGCCAGCTTACCCGCTTCATCTTTTACGTCTTCCAACTCCTGCTCAGCCTTCACTTTTGCAACTTGACATTCATTTAAATACGTGGCACACCACTTCACCTTTTCAACTGCATCTGTTACATCAACTGGAATAGCAATTTCATCGGTTGCCTCAATTACCCGCTGTAATATGGTATTGCTCTCAGTTAAGAACTGCTCAACTTGATCCTTTTCTTCTATTATACGCTGGAGATCAGATTCCAACTTTGCAATCCGCCCCACATCCCTTTTTTCTTGATGTATTAACTCGGTCTTTAATTCTTCAATCTGAGCATTCTTTTCAGCCATTTGTTGTTTCAAGCTATCACGCTCTTGAACCAAACCTTTTCCCTTCTTAACCGCCATAGACAACTTCTCCCTTAATAGGGCAGCTTTATCCTCAGATCGTTGAAGATCAACTTGCAAAGACCCATTTTGATCTTTCAATACTCGAAGTTCTTCAGATAGATTTGCTATCTTATTCGAGCACTTATCCAGCTCCAATCTATCCTCTGCAAGATAGTTCTTCTCCTGAGTTTCCACCACCAGTGACACCGTTAGGCAGTCAATCTCAGCATGCGCAGCCTCTTTTGTTCTATTAATTTCATCATGTAGCCTAATAGATTCATTTGCAAGCCATGTAACCCTATCAACGATATCGGATGACGGAAGTTGCTCTCCAACACCACTAAATGACAAAACATCTTCACACTTTTTAAGCACCACATCCCTTTGCAAGAGGGCTTCTTTCAATGAATTAGCAGCCTCTAAGGCAGTTGATCTCTCTTGCAGTTCAGCTAAACATTTATCTAACTCATTTGTTTTCTCAACAATCACTTGCTTCAGTGAGTCACGTTGCTGAACCAATGACTTACCTTTGGTCACAGCCAAGTTAAGCTTTTCTTTGGTATTAGCAACCCGTGTCTTCTGTAATTCAACTTCCCCATTGAGCTTTCCGATCTCTGAATTCAACATCTCAATTGTTTCACTGCTTTTCCCAAGCTGTTCCATCAGCTTCCCGTATTCAACTTCCAAATAGCTACTTTTATGGGCCAACTCATGTTCTTTCCTTTTCAGTGAAACCAATTCCTCTCGTACGATAAAGAAAACTTTTCCCAAGTCTGCCTCAATTTGGTAATCTGACTTAATCTCGGTTAAACACTGGTTTAACATTTGAGCTTCTGAAAGGAAGCGATTGTAATACTCAATTATAATGGAGGTATTTTTCTCAAGATGAGATAGTTTATCACTAACAGATGTAGCCGGGAATTCTTCCTCACCGAAAACAGTCGCAAAAATAGATCTAATCCTATCTGCAATGGTCTCAACAGAGGACAATTCGACGACCTTCACATTAAGGTCTCTAATTGTGCTTTCTTTTTCTGACTGCTCACTCGAAGCAAGCTCAATAAAGCTAGAACATTCCTTTATCATCTCATGCAAAGGCGATGCTGATGTGAGTTCACCAGTAAACAGTCCACCATCACTTCCATCAATCAGTTGAGGTTTCTTAGTAAGGTCCTTCAGCTGATGGCGGAGATTAGTCAGTTCTGTCATCAACTGACGTCTTTCTTCCTGCAATGAAAAGTTAGTCAGCAGTCAGCTTAGTAATGGTACAAAAACTAATAGAGGTGGCAAATATATGTGGGTCATGTAATGGGGCAAAATGAGTTCGGGTTAAAATGAGCCGTGTCATGTTGGTTTGACCTGCAAAGACTTTGCCCCGATCCTTTTTTAGCTAGATTTTATTATTTGACTTGTCTGAGATACACCCGGGATCAACCCACTCATAAATAAATAAGGCGAAAATGCCAACTTAAAGAGCTATTTAAACTGGAATAAGGTGATAAGCGAACCTGATAATGGTTCGGCAAGATTTCTCTTTCATTTGTTAATAAAATATGTCGAATATCTTGTGTAACGTCCCCAAATGGCTGTTGCCCTTCAGGAGGTATTTCTGCTTCACTGCTCTCATCATAATCAGTCCTTCCATCGTAAGAAACCAAGTCATCTGGGCAATCCACAAACTCTTCGTTTCCCCCATCTTCCGTCATCATTAGATCACTTGTTTCGTTTTGAACATCATCTACTCTTGTAACCACTACCCCATCATCCTGCTCAAATCAATCAAAATGTAGCTTGCTCATAAGTCACAAGTTCAACTTACTCTATACTACATCGGATACAGCAATTAAGCCAACAATGCATCATAAAGAAATAACTGTGCAACAAACCATTTGCGCATATTATCAAACTTAGGTGGTGTTTGGCATTGTACCTAGAAGCGATTATATGATTAATACATTTCTAAGACATATATAATCAGTTTCTAGTGTTAGGAGATAATGAAACGGATTCTGATTATTCAGGGGTCATTTTACACGTGGATCCGTATTCCTTAAATAATCAAAAACTGTCAAACACTAAAACTATTCTACTTATCATGTTACAGCTGATTATCTGATCCTAATCACATAACCAATTTTATCACAAACTTATCAAATACATTACTATAATACATTGACAGATATATAGTTTGACTTGTAAGGTGAAACTTATCTGTTAAAAATGAAACACCAGCAATTACTTATTTATAAACTTACAATAACAGCAATGCACAATCATATGCTATTATACTCACTAATTAACCAAATATTCCTTAAATAGCAGTCTCCCTACTTTCGGGTTTACCCTGGTCGCATTTACGAAAAATTATACAAAACGAGGAACACAATATTATTGGACCAGGAAAAAACGAGGTTTTTTACAAAAATTAACACTACGCTGCAACATTCCATGGACCCACCCGCCTGGGATAGGGGTATACCTCCCCATACCCGGCCTAAATATAACAGTTTGACTATTGAGGTGAAATTACAATTACTTTCCAAACTTATAATCAGCAAACATTCCTAAAAACTGTAAAAAATAGTAAAAAAGGTAAAAAGTAAAAAAGGTGTACCTGATTAATGGAATTAGTAGGGCTTGAAGAAGGAGAAGAAGAATTAATGGAATTAGGATCAACATGAACAAATCCGGTTTCACCAGCTGTCAGACTTTCCGTACCACTACTACTACTACTCTGCTCCTCTTCTAATTCATTATTACTATTATCTTCTTCTTCCTCCATTTTTCATAACAAGATCTGCATAAACACAAACACATTTACTAATTATATTCATCATCATATATTCATTCAGAAAATTAGGTTATGTGTTTACCTTGTGTTTTATGACACGATTGAAAATTTTGTTTGTTGGGCAGATTGCGTTACACACGAGGAGAGTTGAGATGGAAGACTTTCGAAACGGTGTCGTACAAATGAGGTCAAACAGTTGACCCACCGACTGCTCAAGTGGTTGTTTATGTTTTGTGTTGTGTTGTGTTGTGTTGTGTTGACACCAAGAAAAAGCCATACCAGTAACACACGTACTCAAAGCCTTTTTCTATCTACCTATTATTATTATTTTATTATCTTGTCTTTTCTACTTGCTTTCTATCTATCCACCAACAAAAGTTATTATGTCTAGGATTTTTTATTTTTAAATTTTAACTTGTGCGTTTAAGCACATCAAAAAGTACGTAAAAGTACTTAGGTACCCACACAAAAGTACAGAAAAATATACTTTTATGTGGATTTATATGTCCTTTTTCGTGGGTCACATGTACTTTTATTGTGTTTAACTTATGACCCTAAGGAACAAGTTATAAAAACCCTTTTGATTCTCGATCCAGAATGTCTCTATATATTTTTTTTATGAGTGTCTCTCTTATTATGATTTTGGGTTTTTATTTTATTTTATTTTTTAATTTGTTTCCTCCTGCCTGTGAGAAATAAGGTTTGTTTTATAGCAAAAAATACTGTCAACTCACTACCTTTTTTCTATAACTTAACCCAAAATGATTTTTCTTCTATCACTCAAGTTATAAGACATTTGTTGTTGTCACTGAACTCGGGCAATAAAAGACCTTTCGGACTATAGTGGTGGCCTATACTTTAACCCAATAAAACACAAATACAAAACACACGAAAAATGTAGGGAAACGGTTACACTTTTATTAATAAAATCCAAATTACGATAAATAAAATTAACAGAAAATAAATAACAGGAAATAATTACAAACAGAATGTAGATACTAATAAACGATAATTAAATAAAACAATACAAAAGACTTACTTGATCACCAAATATAGATCAACAACGAAGCACTAAAAAGCCGAGGCACGTGTTTGACATGTTTCCCTTAAAACAGATTCGCCGTCTGTTTCCCAGGGTACAACAGCCAAAACAGTAAGTTGTACTGTCGGACTTAACTAAACTGCCAAGAATTTCATCTTAAGAGATGCTTATTCCTTATGTTGGAAATCAATAATACTTATTGATTTGATGTGTATCAAACCTATGGAATTAGGGTGTCTATTTATACACAATAGACTCCACCCTAGTTTACTCCTCCTACCGATGTGGGATAGAAAGTAAACAATTTTTTCACTTTAGTCATGGTACCGAATGACTAACTTTGAGAGCCGATATCTCATTCACATCAACTCTGTTTTGGACACATAAAGGCTCATTGCGAAGCTCTCTTCGAGGAGAACGCAAACCTACAAACTATTACTTATATATATGACACATACATATAAATGATTGTGTCCAAAGTTGGTCAAAAGTCACTTTTGCCAACCAATTTTCCAACAATCCCCCACATGAATGGAGAGCGGTCGTAATACAAAAATTACGATGAAATTCCAATAGTTGAATCTTGCAAAGGATAGGTAGGTGTGACCCTTTGAACCTTCCCTTGTGAAATGCACTTAGCCTCCTAGCTGTCAGTAGACGCGATGTCTTTGAACTGAGATGCTGTTTATGTAGACGAAAATACACTTCACACAAGACTCTCCCTAACATTGTTAAGTCCTCATAGTCATGTTCATTATGGTCCTGAACATTTGCCTGGTTCTGCAAGAGCTCTTAGGATTTGCGCCCCAACAATTCCCTTCGAAGCGACCCCACTTCTCTCTCATATAGGTGATTTCATCCTGAATCATTAAAAACATATGCTTGTGATTTCATCTTGAATCATTATGCTTTATGATTTCATCTTGAATCATAAAAGCCATATGTTTAACCTCTCAACAAGTCACATTTATTATAGGAATGGACTAGGAAGTTACAATGTTAAGTAACTCCCCCATAGTGACGTGACTTCCCCCACATTTATATGATTAGGTTGTCCTATTGAACCCAGATCTTGGGATCTCCAGTCAACTGGGTTAGGTTTTCCTTCATATAAACTCATTCCTTTAAGGGCTTTAGTCCCATTCCTTTAGACGGCTTACTAACTAACTCTCTACTTAAGCCTTTCGTAAGCGGATCCACAATGTTATCTATTGACTTTACATAGTCAATTGTGATAACTCTAGTTGAGAGTAGTTGTCGCACCAATCAATGTCTATGATGAATATGTGTCGATTTACCGTTTTACATTGTGATATGAGCTCTGTCAATTTTCAATTGACTATCACACTTTATACAGATGGTCGTTATCGGTTTACACCATCTTGGTATGTCCTCTACGAATAAACGTAGATATCCCGAAGATTCTATAAATTTATCTCAAAAAATAAATTTAAATCCCATCATAGATTTCGCTATAAAAGTCTGTTTGAAATACTTTCAAGATTTCCGAGACATAGCTTCCTACGTAGAGTCCATACATCCGCTCTAATGGATCTAGATTCTTTTATGTAAGAATCCATATTTGCATTACTCTACCATTATATAGCAGTTGGATATCTTCCAAAATGCAATATCATAAGTATCATAGTACTCGTGTAATATTATTCAAGTGGTCATCACTTGAATTACTGGTATATTTACTAAACCTGATCATAATTTATAGATCAGGTCTCACACAAGTTATAGACACATAAGACGTCCAATATTCTTTGAGTATTCAAAATAGGCAACACCGCTACCTCTATTTTAAATAGATTTCTAAAGATGTCATTGGAGTTCTAGCTAGGCCGGAATCCCCCGCATTGAACCTCTCAATAATATTGTCCTTATAGTATTTTTAACTTCAAAACAAATCCATCTTGTTAATACAAATATCGTTCTAAAAACGTTATTTATATTTTACGATCTTTGCTTAGTTTTGTTAATGACAATTACAAAGTATATCTATAAGCAAATTATAAATACTAACTAAAGTCTCTTTAGAACACATTTTACATTTCACAAGTTTACTTGGAAATACATTTCATACATATACATGTTTATTTCCTTAAAAGGAAACTTTATTTCTAAAATGATACAATGACATCATGGCATGCATCATACATGTAATCTTGGTAAGATCTTGTAATATCTTGGATAGATCTTCAAGTAAGATAGTTGACATTGGAAGATCTTGATATGACAACACAAAGATATGGAGAGATTGGAGAGATTTGGAAAATCTCTTAGCTGTCTTACCTCTGGCATACACACGGATCCCTTCGACATAAAGGACGGATCCCTTTTAAGGGATCCGCCGGATCCGCCGAGTGTTTATCAGCTTGCCTATAAATAGCAAGCTGATCACTTGGCCTTCTCATCACTCATATAGCTTAAGTACATACTCATTCATATTACTAACATCATTCATTCATATCATTTGATCTATCTTTTGTAGCAAAGAAGATTAAGCATCAAGGTTCAACACAGACGTGTAAACCTTTAGTATAGTTACTGTGTGATCTTTGTGTAAATCACACATCATTATTTGTATCATTTATCTCAGTGAGTGTGGTTAGTGTTTTAGTCCTCAAAACATAAAGAGTGTAGGGAGTGGTTGTACCCTTGTAAAAGAACTCGACATCTAGCTTAGTGTCGATAATTGTATAGGCGACGTTGGGTTAGTTCTGCCCTGAAGTAGAACTCGGTGTTTAGCTTAGTACCGGAAAAGGAAGTAAGCAATGTGTAAAGGTTTTCTCCACCTAGAAGAGAGTTTGTTTCTTAGTGAAGGATAACTCTCGAGTTAGAGGCTCGAGGAGTGGAGTAGGGCAAGGAAGAGAGTCCTTGTAGCCGAACCACTATAAACATCCGTGTTGTGTGGTTTGATCTTTCCTCTCTTTACTTTTCATATATATTGTGTGAATACTTGTTTGAGCTTGTTTCCTTTGAATTAACATAAAGTAACAAAGCGAATTAATTTTAATCGGTAAAACTATTCAACCCCCCTTCTAGTTTTCCACAATTAGCATCAAGAGCTACGTTACTTAAGACTTTTAAAATATATTGTATTTTAAAACTTAAAACGATCCATGGATTTTAAAAACTTTAAAGAAGGGCAATCTATGCAAAGACCACCTCTATTTGAACCAAATTGCTTTATATATTGGAAGAATCGCTTTGAGACATATGTAAAGTCAAAGGACATAGATTTGTGGTATATAATTGTTGAGGGTGATTACAAGCCCATTAGTAATGATATTTCGGGTGGTTGGGATGTAGGAGCTTCTCTTACTCGTCACAGTGATGAGCAAAAGAAGTTGATTGCCAAAAACAATGAAGCCAAAATGATGCTTTACAATGCCTTACCTAAGAAAGAATATGAAAGAGTTTTTATGTGTAAAGCGGCTAAAGATATTTGGCAATCTCTTATTATCACTCATCAAGGGAACTCACAAGTCAAAGATAACAAAATTGATCTTCTTGTTCAACAATATGAACAATTTGTTATCTCTGAAGATGAGACCATTGATGGTGCTTTTGCTAAGTTTAATACTATTATTACATCTCTTAAAGCACTTGACGAATCTTTTTCTAGTAAAAACTTTGTCAGGAAATTTCTTAGAGCACTTCATCCTAAGTGGAGTGCAAAGGTGACGGCTATTGAAGAATCCAAGGATCTCTCGAGCATGACACTAGATGAGCTCATAGGAAATCTCAAAGTTCACGAAATGGTAATGGAAAAAGATTCAGAAATAGTTAAAGGGAAGAAGGAGAAAATAAAGTCCATTGCCTTGAAAGCTAGAGTTGAGTCAAGTGATGATGAAGAGTCTTGTTCAAGTAGCGAAGACGAAGAATATGCCATGGCCGTAAGAGATTTCAAGAAGTTCTTCAAGAGACGAGGAAAGTTCGTAAAACCACCTCGTGAAGAAAAGAAATCTTTACGAAAAGACCGTGATGATAGAAAGGGCAAGTTAGATAGGAAGTGCTATAGATGTGGAGATTCTGGTCACTTTATAGGTGAATGTCCAAAGCCTCCAAAGAACAAGTCTCAAAAAGCATTCGTTAGTGGAGCTTGGAGTGATAGTGAAGGAGATGATGATGAGCCTAAGAACAACGAAGTTGCCCTTATGGCTCATGACACAGAAGAGGTACATTCTGACTCATACTCCTCTATAGATGATGAAACCTTAGAAATAGAATATAACAAGCTATGTGATATCACATTAAAAATCATCAACAAAAACAAATTCTTGAAAACTAAAACAACACTTTTAGAAAAAGAAGTGTATTGGCTTAAAGAAAAAGAGATACGAATGGAAAAAGGGAAAAATAGTAAAGATACATGTGTCTCTTGTCAAGAACTAAAATTAGAATTAGATGCACTAAAAACTTCACAGGAAGATCTCATTAAGCAAAACTCTAAGTTTAAAAGGTTTGATAAAAACATAAGTTGTGCAGATGAGATAATGAAGATGCAAAAACTTCCTCATGATAAAACCGGATTAGGTTTTATGAAACTAGGAACCTTAAGTGACTTTAAGAAACAAACTGTGAATGTTAAAGAAACTGTTTCAACTAAGTCAGAGGCTCACGGATCCGACGGATCCAATGTTTTGGATCCGCCAGTTGTACCCAAGGGATCCGCGGGTACAGAAGTTGAACAGAAGGTTAAAAAAACAGACCGTACTGAATTTGTTAAGGTCACTAGAAAACCTAGTACTAGTACAACTAATAACAAGCTAAAACCAGCTGTGTTTATAGGGAGAGGTCAAGCTAAGAATGAGTATAGAGTTAAAACAACACAACAGAGACCTCAAACTAGTTTTCCTAAACATCCCTTTCCTAAGAGTAATGTTAATTCACAACATCATTATCAAAATAATTGGAACCAAAATATGCCTAGAAACTTTCAAGGTCCCAATTACATGCCATGTAACTATTATCCTCCATTTGCTTACATGAACCATGATAATGTTATGTTTAACACAAACGGACCCATGAGATATTGGGGACCAAACGCTTGAGTCTTTATTGAACTTAGGTGTGCTTAAAAGTTGAACTTGAACCTGATGAGTGGATCAAAGATAGTGGGTGTTCAAGACACATGACGGGAAACAAAAGCCTTTTCTCCACTTACCAAGTGTACGACGGAGGTAATGTCACATTTGGTAGCAAGCTTAAAAGTAAAATCATCGGAAAAGGTACAATCTCTCATGACTCTCTCTCTATTGATGATGTTGCTCATGTTGATAATTTAGGTTTTAACTTACTTAGTATAAGTCAATTGTGCCGCAAAAAGTATAACATCCTTTTCAGTGAAAATGGAAGTAAAATACTTAAAGATGGCATAACAGTAGGAAAATGTGTCTTAAAGAATAACGTATATGTTATGAAATTAGATAAAACTCCGAAAGACAAGCGTTGTCTTACTTCTCTGGACGAAAACTCAACCTTATGGCATCGACGCTTAGGTCACGCCAATATGAGGTTAATTCAATCCTTATCATCCAAAGAACTCGTTAGGAACCTACGTAAGTTGAGATATGACCAACACTTTTGTGATGCTTGCAAAATTGGGAAACAAGTGCATAATAGTCATAAGGCTAAAAACATGGTATCTACATCTAGGTGTCTAGAATTGTTACATATGGATTTGTTTGGCCCGTCGGCTATACAAAGTTATGGAGGTAATTTTTACACATTAGTTATAGTAGATGATTACTCTAGGTATACATGGACTAAATTTTTGAAAACCAAAAATGAGGCCTTTGATAAATTTGAAATTCTAAGCAAGAAAATTCAAAATCAATTAGGAAGTAACATAGTATCTATTAGAACTGACCATGGTCGAGAATTTGACAACGAAATCCAATTCGGAACATTCTGTGATAAAAATGGAATAACTCATAATTTCTCGGCTCCTCGAACTCCACAATCTAATGGTGTAGTAGAACGGAAAAATAGGACAATTCAAGAAATGAGTAGAACTATGTTAAATGAACAAAACATACCTCAAAAGTTTTGGTGTCACGCAGTAGATACTTCCACATATTTCCTAAATAGAGTTTTAATTAGACCATTTTTAAATAAAACTCCTTATGAAATTTATCGAGGCAAAAAGCCTACTTTAGGATATTTTAGAGTATTTGGAAGCAAGTGCTTTATTTTAAACACAAAGGATTATCTCACCAAATTCGACCCAAAGTCGTATGAAGGTGTATTTCTAGGATATTCACAAACTAGTAAAGCATACATAGTTTTGAACAAGGAAACCTCAAGATTCGAGGAATCATTGAACGTAACATTCGATGAATGTCCACCTCCCTCTAAAACATCACCTTTGGTAGATGATGACTTAGTTGAAAACCAAATGGTTGATAATCAAGAAAATGTTGAAAATGATAAAGAAGATGAACCAATAAAAAGAGATTTAGTCAACATCAAAGAAGATAAAAGTCATCCATTAGAAAACGTCATAGGAAAACTCAATGAAAGAACATTAAGGTCTAAAGCTCAAAATGAAAGTAATTTCTTTTGTTTTATTTCAACAATAGAACCTAAAAATATAAATGAAGCAATAAAAGATGAATCTTGGGTCATTGCGATGCAAGAAGAATTAAATCAATTTATTAGGAATGACGTTTGGACATTAGTTCCTCAACCTAAAAATCAAACCATAATAGGTACCAAATGGGTTTTTAGAAATAAAATGGATGAAAATGGGATAGTTTCTAGAAACAAAGCTAGACTAGTAGCACAAGGCTACAATCAACAAGAAGGAATAGATTACGATGAAACATTTGCACCCGTAGCTAGACTTGAGTCTATTAGAATACTACTTGCATATGCATGTGCACATGATTTTAAATTATTTCAAATTGATGTCAAAAGTGCATTTTTAAATGGCTTTATAAATGAAGAGGTATATGTAGCACAACCTCCCGTCTTTGCCGATTTTGATAAACCAAATCATGTTTACAAATTAAAGAAAGCTGTATACGGACTTAAGCAAGCACCAAAAGCTTGGTATGATCGACTTAAGACCTTCTTAGTTGACCATAAGTACACCATGGGCCTAGTAGATAACACTCTCTTCACCAAGAAAAAGGGATCACATATTATCATCGTCCAGATATATGTGGATGACATTATATTTGGTTCAACTTGTCAAGAGTTATGCGATGATTTCTCAAAAATCATGCATGATGAGTTTGAAATGAGTATGATGGGGGAACTAAACTTTTTCTTAGGTCTCCAAATAAAACAATTAGAAGATGGGATATTCTTCAACCAATCAAAGTATATCAAATAAGATTTTGGCTTAAAAAGTTAGGTCTTGAGACAAACATGAATCCCTATCTCCGAAACCAAACTCACAAAGGATGAAGAAAATGAATCCGTAGATAGCACTAAATATAGGGGAATGATTGGTAGTTTACTCTATCTTACGGCTAGTAGGCCGGACATTATGTTTAGTGTTTGTCTATGTGCACGTTTTCAAGAAGATCCCAAAATATCCCATCTTGAAGCCGTTAAACGGATATTTAGGTACATCAAAGGCACTACACATTTAGGATTATGGTATCCCAAAGGAACGGGTGTAGAAACCATAGTGTATGCCGACTCAGACCATGCCGGTGACTATGTTGATAGGAAAAGTACTAGTGGTATTTGTACTTTTGTAGGATATTGTCTCACCTCATGGTTCGCTAAGAAACAAACAGCCCTCGCAATCTCAACGACAGAGGCAGAATATGTGTCTGCAGGAAAGGCGTGTCAACAAGCACTGTGGATGAAACAAGCTCTCGTAGACTATGGAATCGAACTCAACGACATCCCCATTCTTTGCGACAACAAAGGAGCTATCGACCTCAGCAAAAATACGGTCCAACACGCTAGAACCAAACACATTGAAATACGTCATCATTTCCTACGCGACAATGTTCAGAAGGGAAATATCTCAATTGAGAAAGTTTCCTCAGAGGACAACATTGCCGACATTCTCACAAAACCTCTCAAAAGAGAACCCTTCAACTACCTCAGACTTGGATTAGGATTAATGGAACTTAGTGATTAGAATAGACAGTAGCATAAACCTTAGTTTAACCAAACTCGACACTAAACCAAAAACTGTGTTCTGATCCCGCGGATCCAAACGATAACAAAGGCGGATCCTTTGTTTTGGATCCGCCGGATCCGTCACATGCACAGGTTGATATATTATAAAATAAACAACACCATGTACTATTCATCACTCTCCTAAAACTTATCACCTACTGAATTCGTCCCATACTTCACCAAATTCACAAATTAAGCCATTGTTCTCAACCAAATTCTGCTCCAAACATCACTGTAAGTATCCTTATCATGTTTATACTCCTGATCTGCGTCTAGGATTTCTATTTCATGCACAAAACCAAACCTTGGGGTTATGCATAATTCTTGAAAAATCATGAAGCATACTTTCCAAATTGCATAACAAATCATGTTTTTCATAGTTAGGAATTGCATCTTATAGTACATTGTCATCATTCATCAAAAACCCCATGAGAAATTTTTGCTAAAATATTCTCACGACTAGGAAAAACGGTTTTTGGACATTGTTCATACAAATACAAAAACGTTAGGTTTTAAGCATCACTTGCATCATGTCTCTTGAATGCTAAAGGGAATACATAACTAATATGTATTTTCGGGTACATTCAAATGTAGCTACATTGAAGTAGGAGCGTTTGGATTATCTCTTGTTTTATTATAAAACTTGCATAAACATAATTTTCATGCATCAAAATGAGTCGAGATAATCGCACCTCCACATTGTCCCCATGTAGGCACACACTAGACATATATATTTCTTTTTGATAATTTCAACTAAACTATATATATTTTTCGTGTATAGGATAATCATGCCTCCCGTCACCAACTCTGATCACAAACACACCGTCAATTACCTACCTAAACACCATAAAACCAAAGGACTTAGTGAACAACAGGTTGAAACTTTCAAAGCCTTAGAAAAACACTACGTACATGAGGGTAGGTTTGTAGAGTCCTCATTCTATGAAGGAACAAATCTTAGGGAACAACTAGCGGCCATTCACTTTGATTCCCTCCTAGATATCGATGAACCAATCATTCCACGATTCATTTTAGAATTCTATGCTAGCATCACTCTAGAGTCAAATGATCATGGTTACATTAACATTCGCTTCAGTGTCAATGGAACACAATACAACATCCCTTTAAATCAATTCGGTGAGGTCCTAGGAGTTCCAAGTTATGGAACGAGTGTCTATACCGATAAATGGTCATTAACTATTCTTGAGTCAAATCTTGAACGAACGGCACCATATGCCACTCCTTTAGCCTCAAAAGAAGTCATTCGTGAGCATCTCTTCATTCCTAGGAACAACCCCACTAGGATGTATCGAGGTAAAGAAGTAGCTATAGATCCGTTTGCTATGGAGCAAAATGAGATTAAGCCCGAGTTTAGGAAATTGGAAGAAGTCTTAAGGGCCAATGTCATGTGCACGGTAGGAAACCGTGATCACATCAATGCTTGTATTTGCCACATGATGTACAATGTGTCAACCCGTCAGCCCTTCAATCTTGCTTACTATATCGCCAAGAGAATGGCCGATATTCCAGTTCAAGGAAAAATGGCATTACCTTATGGAATGCTCTTAACCCGTCTTTATCGAGCATTTGCACCCATTCCTAGAAATGCTTTAGGCTTTGTTCCCGACTATGATGAGATCCAACGTACCTTTGCTCCCTTAAGCGACCATAGGGTAGCACTTGATAAAGGCAAACGTCCTCGTGTTCCAACCTCATCATCTTCATCATCAATGAGTGACGATGACGGCTTACCAAATTCAAGACTTCCTCCACCCGAGTACTTGAGACAACTTCCACCAATTCAGAATGAATCACCTGAGCATCGTCAAATGAAGGGAATGGTGAAGAATTTAGGTCGATGGATCATGAAGCTTCACAAGGGTATGAAGAAGTTGAAGAAGAAGTTGAGTTGATAGGAGTGTTTGGAACTAATCGTTTCTAGACAATGTTATGTTGAATGGTTATGTTATTAACTTGTTATGATACTACTTGAATTGTATGTGAACTAACTAATCCTTGCAGGTCGATAACACTTAGTGTTATCAATTTTCCAAGAGTAAGCCTATGTTTGGCTTAACTTCTATTAAGGTAAGTTCATATGATCGGATTATTCTATGATTAAATATGTGTTGGTATCATCATATTTAGTTGTTTTGCATTACATATTAGATGATAGATATGCTCCAAGAGAATTTTCGGGTTTTCGTCGAAAAACGCGAAATATGACATTCTCTCTGTGAAGTTTTAGCATTTTTTCCAGACGGATCTGGCGGATCCCTTAATTTGGATCCGCCAAGTGTTAGCGTTGGCTCCGTCAGTTGACAACCTGCGGATCAGGCGGATCCCAATTTAAGGATCCGCACGCCTTGTCGTTTGGATCCGCAGGTATAACAGTCAAATTCTTAAACTTTTTGACTCATCCCGATT
The DNA here is from genome assembly GCA_021014915.2 of Artemisia tridentata subsp. tridentata. NCBI lineage: Eukaryota > Viridiplantae > Streptophyta > Magnoliopsida > Asterales > Asteraceae > Artemisia > Artemisia tridentata. Next base: position 269,414,879 of record CP139501.1, on the reverse strand, counting down.
CTTTGATTTTAGTCTCTAGTGTTCTCTAGAATAGGTTAACTGATCACTAATAACTCTTAGAATGATTAAGAAATTCTTAGAAACTTAAGAACAAAATTTCCCACCAAAATTTAAATTTTCAAATCTTAGGAGTAAGTTACCTTTCTGTTACAAGTAAGGAACCCTTTTTAGGGATCCTTCAAATCCGTGGGTACATCACATCACAGGATTTTCCACTACCCCTTTGCATTTACTGCATATGTTCTTCTTCTTACTCAACATAAGTTCTATGGATTGACTTATGTGATGTGATTTGCACAAATTTTTGTTCCAAATCATTTAGAACCAACATTCTCTATTGGATTCACATCAAATCCAAACACACAGACTCATATACCTTCTGCCTATAAATTAGTGCTTTAGGATCATCACTTCACACAACAACCATTTCCTCTCCTGTACATCTTAGCTATCATACTTCACCATGACTAAGTCAAACAACTCTTCCACATCTAGACCTCCAAGAAGAACAGCCCGCATTAGTGTTAAACCTTGTTGTTTTATCAACTTAGCAAACTCCTCATCTGAGGAAAATTCTCCTCTCAATATATCATCACCCATTGCTAGTGAAAATTTCCTTACACTCTCCACCCTAACACCATCAAATGTTGTTATACAAACACCACCACCAACCATTACTCCAATAGCCACTACTCCACCTCCAGCTCCATCACAGCCTGTTAGATCACCATCACCACCAACATCACCCAAACTCCAACCCTTGGAATTATTTAGGACTCCTCCTACATCACCACATCTTGATGACTTAGAAGAACTTTCACCAAAATTACCCACTCTTCCACCCATGACCTTTGAAGGTCAACAACCCATGCTTTTTCACCCAGTTTACCCGGATATCCATGGCCCTTTATACCATGATGCACCATCATCCCAACCTCAACCACAACCTCTATCACCCACATCCACTCTAGTTGCCATTGACGAGGCAATGTGGATGAATATGCCTCAAACCCAAGAAGAGATTAGTGAAGAGCTCAACCGTCTCTACACTCTCTCGGGTATAGTTGATCACCGCCTAAATGAAGCCATGGACATCCAAAACATCCTCATGAACTCCCTCCAAACACCACCACCAACCAATGAACAACAACAACAACCATCCAACAACAACAACAACCAACCACCACCACCACCACCACCACAAAACTTGGAGCCTAGTCTTCCTCCTGGTTTTTCAAGTCATGATTGCGCACATTGTGAGAGAACATCTCACTTGGCCCAAAGGACCAACATTTTGGTCCATGAGCTTCAAAATGATATGAGGTTCATCTTGAACCATGTTCTCGAGCGTCTCAATGCAATCTCTCATCCGCCTCAATAAAAGTGTTGTTAGGAACCTTCTAGGATGATGTTGTAGTTGTCTTTATTTAGGATTTATTTTGTAATGTAACATCATATCATATTTGTGACTTTTGTCACATAATTTTCAATTAATGAATGTGATGTTTTTATGCTTATGAGTGATCAACATAGCATATTCTCGTTATTTAAGTGACTAACATTATAGTTATTTGGAATCTACATTATAGTTTGATCATGTACTTTAGGTACAAAATTTCGATCAGACATTACATTTTGACTTTTTCAAGTCAACTAGATTGAAAGTCCTTTTGGATTACCATTTCATATGCATTATGCTTCTCCATTGAAGCTATTCACAACTAACATTTTCTTGTAGCATCTCAAACTCTTCAAATGTATACGTTGGAACTCTTGTAATGGGGAGTATACACCAAGGGGGAGCATATCATATTCTAACCATTTGTTTTGTAGGATCATGCATCATCACCTTGTTGCTCCATTTAGGGGGAGTATCAAACAAGGGGGAGCTCTTAAAGTTCTCAAAATCGCATTCCGCTACGCAACTCTTCTTTTTGTTTCGACAAAAAGGGGGAGAAAGGATTAAGTTTGCATAACTGTGAATCATCACAGTACATACACTTTTTGCATAAAAATAGTTTTTAAACTCAAATAAAACAAACTTAATCTATATTTTAAAGAACTCATGCTATACTTATTCTTTTGCTAAAAAATATACTTTATGTTTTGTCATCAACAAAAAGGGGGAGATTGTTAATACAAATATCGTCCTAAAAACGTTATTTATATTTTACGATCTTTGCTTAGTTTTGTTAATGACAATTACAAAGTATATCTTTAAGCAAATTATAAATACTAGATAAAGTCTCTTTAGAACACATTTTACATTTCACAAGTTTACTTGGAAATACATTTCATACATCTACATGTTTATTTCCTTAAAAGGAAACTTTATTTCTAAAATGATACAATGACATCATGGCATGCATCATACATGTAATCTTGGTAAGATCTTGTAATATCTTGGATAGATCTTCAAGTAAGATAGTTGACATTGGAAGATCTTGATATGACAACACAAAGATATGGAGAGATTTGGAAAATCTCTTAGCTGTCTTACCTCTGGCATACACACGGATCCCTTCGACATAAAGGACGGATCCCTTTTAAGGGATCTGCCGGATCCGCCGAGTGTTTATCAGCTTGCCTATAAATAGCAAGCTGATCACTTGGCCTTCTCATCACTCATATAGCTTAAGTACATACTCATTCATATTACTAACATCATTCATTCATATCATTTGATTTATCTTTTGTAGCAAAGAAGATTAAGCATCAAGGTTCAACACAGACGTGTAAACCTTTAGTATAGTTACTGTGTGATCTTTGTGTAAATCACACATCATTGTTGGTAGGGATGAGCATCGAGCCCGGAAACCCGAAGACCGACCGAAGACCGAAGAAGACCGGCCCGAACCGACCGAACCGAGGCTAAATCGGTCCGGTTCTCGGTCTTGGATTTTGTGGAATTCCGGTTTCCGGTTCGGTCCGGTCTAAAACCGGTAAAAGACCGAGAACCGATTAAAGACCGGATTTTGGTAATATTTAGGGTTTGCTATCTTGGGCTTTGAAAAGAAATGCATGGACTGGGTATCAGTATCACTCTTAATAAAAAAAAAAGCAAAAAAAGGGGAAAACGAAACGTTTGAGGCCTGGAGCAGTGGAGCCTCTGGAACGAAAACCTAAGTATCCAATCCAAAACCTAAATCTAAATCTCATCTAAGCAAAGCAAATAAGCAATCTTCTTCAATTCGTTTCCTTCTTCATCAATGGTATCAATGTCTTCCAACCCAACAACAATGTCTTCTTCATCAATGGTATCAATGGTATGTTACTATCTTCTTTTTTGTTATTTTTTTGTGAAAACCCTAATGAATATCTTTAATGACCGCAAAAAAGTGTATATATGGATACGAGTTACAACTAAGAATTGAAATACCAGTTTTGGTCTATATGGCTCAATATGTGTGTTCGTATATATCTTTATTATATATATATATTTGTATATTATGCTGGTATAATTTCAATACAAATAAAAATTGAAATACCAGTTTTGGACAGTTGCTCAAATTATAGATAGTCAGAATAATATGATGAGTTGATGACAGTATGACACACATATTGACTCAGTATGGGATCACAAATATTCTACCCTTTTATACATTATCTTTCGTGGTATATATGTCTCACATATTGTATCCTTATGTTTGATTTGTACATACACATATTGACTCAGTATGACACACATATTGACTCAGTATGTCACACACATATTGGCTCAGTATGTCACACACATATATGGCTCAGTATGTCACACACATATTGGCTCAGTATTGTTGTTTACTAACTATGTATATGTATATGTATTTCTTATATCTAGGATGGTGACCAACACATCAATGAGTTTAACTTATCATCAGAGGGGGAAGAAGGCGAAACGCGTGTGCCACCACCCAAAGATAAAACTCAACAGAAAAAAAGGAAGCGGGGAACAAAAGTGCGTCAAGGAGTGAAGGTGTATCACTCTAAAAGTACGGGTAAGACACGTAACTTGGCGGCAGAATGTTGGAATCACTTTGAGCCATACACTGATGAGGAGGACGGTTGCTTTAAAGGTAAGTGTATTTATTGTACGGCATCAATAAAGGCTGACCCAAACAACAATGGTACGTCCGCTTTGAACCGTCATATGAGATCATCGTGTAAGTCAAACCCTAATAACAACAAAGATCAAAGCAACATTGTTTTAGAAAAACTAGGTGACGGGGAGGGTGTTAGTGTTAAAAAGTGGGAATTTAATAAGGACAGGATGTGGAGGGCGGTTCTTAATTTGTTTGTATCAGGTGAGTTGCCCTTTAAGTTAATTAGACACCCGGCAATGATTGAGCTTTTGGCAGCGGCAACACCTCATTATACTTTGCCTTCTCGTTGGACCGCTTCCAAAGGGGTGGCAAAGTGGTATGTTGAAGAAAAAGAAAAATTGTTTCAGATTTTAAGCAAGCCCACACTAGGTGTACACTTGACCACAGACACTTGGACTTCAAGTAACCAAAGAAAAAATTACATGGTACTAACAGCTCATTATATTGATGATGATTGGGTGTTACAGAAAAAAATAATTAACTTCAAGTGTATTCATAGCCATAAGGGAGATGATATTGGGAGGGAACTTTTAGAATGCATTACCGACTGGAAACTACAAAATGTAGTGACCATATCCGTCGATAATGCAACCTCTAACGACAAGGCCATAAAATACTTGATTGATAGGTTGCCTAATTTGTATGATGAAGGGAAACAATTTCATGTTAGATGTATGGCACACATACTAAACTTGATAGTGAAAGATGGCTTGTCTAATTATGATAAATCTATTGAGTGTGTTCATTTGGCTGTTAAGTATATTAAGCATTCCACCCAAAGAATCGACACTTTTCAAGAATGTGTAGTTGAAGCAAAATGTGAGTCAAAAAGATTCTTGTGTCTTGATTGCCCAACTAGATGGAACTCTACAGTGGATATGTTGAGAACGGCATGGGAGTTAAGACAAGCATTTGTGAAATTCGAGCGTAAGTGTCCATCCTATGTTAGTGACTTAGAGTTTGTGCCACATCGTGGTGATTGGGAGACCGTTGAGCATGCAATTTTGTTTTTGGAGCCGTTCAAAGATAAAACGGAATTGGTGTCGGGTACATCTTATCCGGTTGCCCACCGTTTATTCATGGAAGTTCTTGATGTCGGTTCTCACCTTCGTGAATATGAAAATAAGGTTGATTTTTGTATTTTTGCGGGTAAAATGAGGGAAAAATTTGATAAGTATTGGGGGGAATATAAGAAACTCAACAAATACATGTTATTTGCATTAATTTTGGATCCATGTATGAAAATGCAAGGTATTGAATATGGGTTTTCATTATTGCTTGATTGGAGTCGGGGTAAGGAAGTTAACGATATTGACTTTAAAAAGATGGTTAAAGCAAAGGCGGAAGAAGTTAAGGAAGACTTTAAGACATTGTATGATGTGTATAAAGCGAGGTTTGATAGTTTAGGGGAAAGCTCGAGTTTGCCATCAAAGAAGTCTTCAACGAAACTTGCTACAAGTCAAAGTAAAAATTCTGTGGTGAATGCTTTCTTTCTTGGTATTGGGGGTTGCTCAACAAACCTTCAAACCGAATTAGATAAGTATCTTTGCGAGCCACGTCCCGATCTTGATCCCGAGTTTGATGTACTTTTGTGGTGGAAACTAAATGGCCCAAGGTTTCCAATTGTAGCAAGGATGGCTAAAGGTATTTCTATTTTATTTTTGTTTTGTGTAAATTAAATTATTTAAGAGTTTTACACTTTGTTAGTTTCTAATTTCTATGTATGTTGTAGATATTTTAGCAATACAAGTGTCCACCGTTGCATCCGAATCCGCCTTTAGTACGGGTGGTCGGATTTTGGATCCCTATAGAACCAGGTTGTCCACCGCTTTGGTAGAGGCATTGATATGCACCCAAGATTGGGTGAGAAAGTCACCCAACATGGATGATGAATATGTCGATTTTAAAAATGATGAAGATGTTGTGAGAGGTAATCTTATTAAAAAACAAATTTGATTTTACATGAAATATGTAAGTTATTAATTCGTTTGTGAATTGTGTAATTTGTGTGTATGTTTGTAGAGATGGAAGAAGAGCTTAGACACATGAGCATAAATGGCAAAGGAATTCAAATGCATTGAAGATACTGTCATGTTCGGTCTTCAGTATTATGTCACTTTTGCTTCATATTTTGCCATTTTGGTGTTGTCATGTTGTGTACTTGTGTCTTGTGTGAGATACTGTCATGTTAATGTTATTGTTCGGTATTCATTTTGATTTGTACTTGTGTGAGATACTGTCATGTTAATGTCATTGTTCGGTCTTCATTTTGATTTGTACTTGTGTGAGATACTGTCAATTGGTGCTTCATATCTGGCATATACAAGAAAAATCGGGCCCAACATGGATGACCGAGACCGGACCGAAATAACCCGGGACCGGCCGAACCGAACCGGTAGTAAATCGGTCCGGTCTTCGGTCTTGAGTTTTAAGACTTTTCGGGTTTCGGTCTTTCCCGGTCCGGTCCGGTTCGGTCCGGTCTTTGAACCGATCTCATCCCTATCTGTTGGTCCCTTTACACGCTTAGAGTTAACTAGAAAGTTAATCTATTTGTGTTAATGACTAATACAATGTTATGATTAATTCTAACAGTTATAAAACGTGAATATAAAAACTTAAGGTAATTTTCAACGTTTAAATTCTTATTAGAAATGAATCAAAGAATCTATACCCAAGTGTTTTGCGGAATAAACACTTGGGATTGAATAGACAAGGTATGGTGGTGTCTCCTATCTAAACTCAAGTTTTGCTTGAGTGGTAACAATGCGACCTCACTGAGCTATCTCAGGGATGCGTTACTCTTTGTAGGAGAGAAGTTGTTTTGCAAAAGTCTAAGCTTTAATTGTACAAAACACACTCAACTTCTCTCCTTCTCAATCTATTTATACACAAGTAATCTGAGTAAAAGTAATTAAAATATTACAAGTTGTTGAGCAAGAGTGTCTAACAATTACAACATTAATTTTCATTTCCAAGAACCAATAGAAATGGTCTATTAAGTCTTTAGGAGTGGTTGGTCTGACACTCCAAGACTTTAAGCCGTCTTAGGAAGGATTTCTTCCTGACAAGATAAGATTTGATCTTATCTTAAATCCTTCCTAGATATTTCTGCCTTTCTTCTCAGGCACTTAGTTCTTCAGGACACGCTTCTCAGTTATCATTCATAATTACTTCATTGTTGTTGAGGAGACTAGGGTTCATTGAGTTCTTGTCCAACACTCACTGAACCATCATCTTCTTCTTTGGCTTAAGTGCTACTTCAGGGAGTACCGCCTTCCTGCGTAGTGAATCCTTCTATTTGAATTCGCCTTAAGCATCCTGAAGATGACTCACTGAGAGACTGTTCTCTCAGTGACTTGAATTGTTCTCGGTTTAAGTTAACACTTAGTTAATTTGTGTCCAAATCATGTTTTAAGTATTCTTGGGTTTTTCATGACCCAACAATCTCCCCCTATTTGGATATAAATTATTCCTAAGTGTTTTGATCAGTAATGAGTGAGCTAATGACTTCTACTCATACTGAATGTACTAGAATGTAAGTAAGGACACTGAAATAATAAAAACATCATCTTATTGATATCATTACAAGTCCTAACAAGCTAAGTACAAAAAGGGATAGTGGGGGTATTCAGGCAGATCTATCAGTTCAACTTAATACCAAGGGCTTCAAGCTTGGGCTTCTTTGACTGCAGCTCTTGTTGGTCAGGATGCTCATTGATTTTCCTTTTCAGATCTTGACAAAACTTCACATTTTCAGGACTCTTGAGTGGATAGGCCATCATTAGAAAGCCAAGCATAGCTTTGATCCCTGACAAATCGATATCACTCCACCTTTGGAAGGCTTTGTCTCCGAACTCATCAATGAAGAACAAACCTCTTTCAGGTTGTTCAATGTATAGGTGATGTAAACATAAATTAACAATTAATATTATAAACGCAGCGGAAAAACATCAGCATACAAGGATCCATATAGCCATATGATCAATCTAAATTAAAAACAAATTAAACAAACATGTTTTATACCTTTGTAGCGTGATCGGTAGAATCGTATGGTCACCATCACCAATATACACGAACCAAGTATGAAACCAAGTGATCAAAGGAGATCACCTCTATGCTTGATCCACACTACACGTCATCGATCACCACCCGATGCTAGTCTAAACCCCCGTAACACGCGATCTAGCCTTGAACTACATTAGAATAAGGTTAGATGAGATCTAAAACCACAAACCCTAATATGGGTATGTTTTATTTCGTGGTTATTGAGGAGAGGAAGAGGAGAGAAAGTTGGTTAGTTATTAATTTAATAATCCATCTCCTTAATGACAAATCAATTAGGAGATAATCAAGGAAAAGTTACACTTAACCCCTTGATCTTTCTCTCTTGTTCTCTTAACCATGGCCGGCCTTATGGAGCTTCAAATGGGCTTGCCCATTTGTTGGTCCAATCCAATAAACTAAGTACTAGCTTAGTTATTAGTAGCCCGTTATCGATCCCAAGTTACGTAGTCGTTTATATATTGTAAATACGATAAATACAATCTATAAAATGGTGTCTCTGTGTATAAGTGTGTGACCCCATAGGCTCACATATGTCTAGCCATATAATTAGTAATTATGACACGAGCATACTCCAACATCTCCCACTTGCAACGTCATAATAATCAAGTAATTATACAAGCAATGGTTAGCGTCTAGCAACACGCCAATACCCCTAGAAATATGTGAGGTTAGTTTCTTAAACGTCTCATTTTAGATGGTTTATATGTCATCTATCCTTTTGTTACAGATACCGTGTTGAACATTAGACATGGATCAAATGTCATTCTAATAGTTCAACTATTATGTTTCTCGATATAGATATTGAACAAGATTACCAAGTGAATTAAGATTCATCTTAATCTCATTTGGGTACGGCCATACAAACATCTGTTCAATTCATCAAGGGGCCCAATAGTATCTAACTCCAAAACAAGTGGAGGAACAAATCCCATTTTGACTACACGTGTCATTCACATGCCTCATATCACTCCTGATAATGGCTTTTATAACTACCTTATTCAGGATAGCGTTTAACCATATCAAGGAATGAAATTCCACACGTGCAAGACCTGCTTGCATCTCAAGTCTGAGGATAAGAGACATAACCTCTTGCGAGATTCACTATTGACGACGATCCATGTAGTGAATACTCGTAGGTTGGGTCAATCCAATGTTCATCCCAATGAACAACATGTGAGTGTGGCAAATAAATCACCAACACGCTCACATTTGTCTTAATTTGATGATACTCCCGTATCGTCAACCGACAATGGATAATTTTAGAATAAATAAATTATTCATGGATTAAACATGCAAATATAGAACACAGTAGTATAAATGAAGACGATCATACCCGGTATATCAATTCATTGTATATTACGACTGCTTACAGTTCCATTATCCAAATACTAAAAACAGATATGCATAAGACTACTCATAGGTCGGGATCCGATGTTCCCACCATGATCGAATCATGTTGTACAAGACAACAAGTAGTCATCTGAGTAAACTTTGAGAATACTTGTTTCAAAACTCATGAAAGGTTTGAATGATGATTGTCATTTGTATGTGCACATTCAAGTACAAGACGAGTATCGCAACAATACATTCCATAGGGTGTTTGAAGCCAGCAAAACACCTACTTTAGATAGTCATCTGAATAGTTTCTCAAACTATAAAGTATTCTTATTCTTTTAATGTATAACGCATTAATGCTCTCAGTCGAGCACATCTAGTCAGCAATGTCATCATTCATGATGACATCCTACCATGACTAGGGTTGAGTATTATCTCAGTTAAATAAGCATCAGCGTATGCAAACAAAACAGAGCTCCTCAATTATCCGTAAACGTTTGAACATATCTTTGGTCCTATGTAGGTCCAATATAATGTTCGTTTAACAATTATCTAACGACTTTCACTTAGATATTGGTTGTTATCAACTCATCTTGCATTCATGCAAATGATAAATATATAGTCCAATACTTAATATGACTTACATGATGAATCCTTCAGTCAAACTTAAGATTTCCAATCATGTGTTCAATCTCATCAAGTAAGATTGATCATTGAGACTCCCCTCAATAACGTGTCATATTGTGTTTAGACTTAATAACCGCTTATGTTTATTCTAATAAACATATATATAACAAGGTTATATGTTTTATTTTATAAATCCCTCAAGAGAAACTTCATTCCAAGCTAAGGATTAAAGTCTAGCTTAGGTGGAATATTGTTTCTAATATGTCAATGACATATGAGATTTAAGAAAATAAATAAAATGCTCCAACTTGCTCTCAGTGTACTTAGGAGTAATCTTATTAATCAAAATCAAGTTAATGATTTTATGATTAACACACAAGATCTCTGCTCCTAGATGCATGATCTAATCCACACATGGATTCTTTTATCTTGTATGCTTAATAAAGATTACATGGATTCATAAACCCTTTTGATTACTCATCGTCCTCGCAAAGGTAATCAACAAAAAAAGTGTTTTGATATCCTATTGTCATATTTCATATACATGAAATCAGGTATGACAATTAATCGTCTTTATACATTTAATGTTTGTAGCTAGGAAGATTTAATCATAGTCAATTTATTGAGTACGAGTAAACTCCATTTACTACACGTGCATTAAATGTGTGTACAAGTTTGTCCTTTTGAGTCTTCTCATCAAGAAACTCATTCTTAACCTCACAGTCTAACTGATTAGTAAGAGATCAATCAAACTCCACGAGTGATTGTCTTTCAAGGACTGCATCTTAACATTCATAGTTTTGAGCTACTCATCAGATACAATATCTGATAATGCATCTCAGTAGTTAGCAGGTTCACCATGATCCTCTAACTTATGTCCCTCAGCATTGATATAAAAACTATATCATTCAGGTGCAAGAGGTATCCTTGTGGATTTATGAATGAGAGATATCAATCTATGGTTTAACATATCCATGTTCAACCTTAGTATGACATTAGCAAGTGTACTCAGAAGGTTGTGTATTTAGTTCTTGAACAACTTCAAGGTCTAAAGGTACTCCCACTTGCTTTTGTATGTAGAGACTAATCTCTAGATACTAAGCATTTTGAGTAACAATAAATTGTTTTCAAGTGGGACATCCAAAATACACCGTTAGTTCTTGACTCTAGTTTGTTAATTACTTACTCTTAAGTAGTTAACAAATTCAGAACTTCAATTAAGAGTTTAAGACATAATGAGATTCATCCCATGCCATAATACAATGGTTTCTTAAATTCCTTCTGGGTTGGAATCATATTGAGTGTACACATGGCACATCCAATTTCTAACCTTGATAGCTTTGGAGGTAAAACAGTTTAAGTTATCAAAGATCAAACAATATCAATAGTGTTTGATTTTCCATGATGGACATACCATAAAGTTGTGGTATTCCATGAGGACTGATGTTGTGAGAGTATCACACAGTTCATTAGATGAACTTATACTTTTGGGCTTACATATCTACCAACCAAGTCAAACCAGATGGTATCAATAGTAATTTTAGCCTATTGCATACTTTACTTCATGTGTATGTTTTGACTAGAAAACATAAACATTTAATATTATACGTCGTAAGTGTACATGTCTTAACAAGAAGACATAACAAATCAACGTCTTACTTTACGTTATAAGTCTTTCAAGAATTAACGGAATTGATGTTTGTGTCTTTACAAGAGACCTAAACATATTCAACTAAAGTAATTACGAGCGCCGACTCTTGGCCTCAATAGTATATTCAAGTTAATTTTGTACTTCATGATTATGAGTTTACAAGAAAACATAATCATATTTACTAAACAATTCAGTGAATATGTTGAAGTAGCTTTTCATGATATCTTGATATTTGTTCTAATTAGGGCAACATACATTTTATGTGTAGAAGTCCTAGTAGAATTTTAGTTTCTTACCTTGCAGTCAAGAAAAACTATTAGTCATATTGTTATATGTTGTACCTTGCACACAATTAAGATTTCTCCCACTTGTGCATGGCACAACATCGTGAGAGCATGCAAACAACACTACGCTCGTTTGTTTGTATGAGCAATATGACAATATATAAGATAACATATGATTTTTAGTCAAAAATCAAAATATAGATATGTAGAACTTTATCGTTTGAATAATGAATCATGCATAACAATTTTATAGATAACATTTCAGGAAGCAACATCAGGAACGCGACAAGTTATCATATAAAACTTATGTAATGGTTCTTATATAAACTATGATGCTTAACACGTGGAAAGTAATGTATTATTTCAAGACAATCTGGAAATAAGATGGGCAACATGCAAGTAATAAAGCTTACAACTCCCACTGGATTAGACAACATTACATGTGTTACGTCACCAGTAATATAATCACGTAGCTCCCACTGGATTAGACAACATTACAATGTGTTACGTCACCAGTGGAGAGTGAGTAGCGATTTGATACTTTCCATCTTTCTTTGAATATCTACACATTATTGCTAATGTGAGTCACTTTGACTAGTAAACATGTACTTAGGTATTCAAGAAAGTGCATCAAGTTCTAACATATAGATGATGGGTTAGCCATCATTGCTATTTTAACTTGAAAATAGGTATGCATTTCCTCCATAATTGGTCTACTTTACCACAAGGGTATGTAGGACCTTAGTAGGCATATTGGGTTAAGGCAAACTGCTAGGTAATCATGATAGTAATTGCCTTTACCACATTGCAGTTTATTGATACTTCCGTCTTCTAATTATTTAAACTCATTTTAGTTTGGTAGCTAGTACGAAATAGGTTGACCAAGCAAGAACATGCAAATATCGCCAAAGGTCTGACCAATGAGCAAAATTCGCCATGGGTTGAAATGGCCCTAAGGTCTGACCAAAGAGGTCAAGTCATGTGCATGTGTTCTTGGTTGTCCAAATATCTTATATTTCTTCAATGTTTCAAAACCGAAACAAGGGTTATAAAACAACGTTGAAGGAATAAGATGTGTAACCATACTTAACCGTTTTGACTTTTACAAGACATCACGATTTCTAGAGTAGGTTTTCCTTGAGTTTGATTAGAATTAGGAAAATTCAAATATTCCTATTATGGCTTTTCCTCATAAAGAAAAAGGATAGGAACAAGTCTCTTTCTTACAAGGAAAGAGCGACTCAGTTCGTACTTTTAACAAGAAAAGAACAAACTTTTGTTTACGGTTGTGTTGCATGAATTCATTAATTGAATTTACAAAGTTCAATTTTAGTATTTTCGATAATTATCCTTTTATAAATTAACTACCCCATGTTTATAATATAAAACAATTAATTTACGAAAAGGCTAAGATCCACATTGTGCTTCTACTATCACATCAGTTGATCTGCTAGCAATAGTAGATTCAATTGGTAGGCGACGATCACCAATTGTATTACATGTACAACTCTTAGATCCTTATGGGACTCATGGCATCTAGTGTCAAACAACTAGTGTCATGTAGGCATGTTTAGTCCCATCTTTGCCTCGGGTCAAGGTCTAACCGCTTAACTCGATTAAGTCATCCAATTTGAAAACGTGTGATAATATATCTAGGTCTCACGCATAGAGAATAGTCACCTTGGGTTACAATTCAACCTAGGTCCCACGCATAGGCAAAAAGTAATTGCAAGTGTCCTCAAAATTGGACGGCACGACTTAAATTTTGACGGGTAAAATATTTTGATGTGAATCAAAAACGTGTACGAAAGAAGCATGCATTCATTCTTCGTAGCACAAGTTAAAAACATTTCTTAACTTAAGTCTAATCATTGTTTTAATTTATGTGTGTCAAGTTGTCCATTTTCAAGACTAATATAAATCCTAAGTGGATTATTAAGTTTGGACAATACAATAAATAAATAAATAAACAACTTAACTAGTTTAAGTGTTATTTTGAAAAACAATGATTTTAAGTTTCAAATCATATTTAAACTTAGTTAAACTAAATCATAAGACTTAGTTCAAAATGGTTTATGTTTCGTTTTAAGTTTTAAGAAAACAATTTTCGTTTTACATGTAGTCACAACATACATGAAACAACCAAACAAACATACAACCACAATATGCAAAGCCTCAACCGATGAAAATCCTATGCTTGGTCTCGTGAGCCATCACGAGAACCAAGAGTCAACTAGGGACATAAACCACAACCACACGGAGGGCTCCCACTTGCCCCAAGACAATCATGGGCAAGTAAAAAGCCCATAATGCACATGAACTTCAGATTCTGTCAGCCCAGTTATTCTGTTTTTAAAGGCCCAAATGCCTAGGAAGATCACCTCCTCATGATTCGGCCTAGTTGACAAAGTTTTAGCTCGATGTCTTGTGGACCTGCACCAAAAATTTTAGAAAAAAATACCTCACCAATCAGCGGGAAATCACGTTTTCCCAACAGGTGTCCAGCAGCAACTTTCGGTCTACAACTCTTCAATCTTTCGCCATTTGCTTCCAAGCTCTTGTTTACAATACATATAAAGTAAAATACAACTAATCTACTTTGTATCTACTGTAAAATGCCCAAACATTGGCTACACCAAAGATGAATTACATTACAAAAGTGCCGAAACAATGGCAAACCCCAAAACAAGAAAAAAACAACCAACAATCACAATCACAACGCACAAGTGGTCTAGGTTTTCATCGGATTTGCATATGAACACATAATAATACATTCAAATAAAGATTATTACATGGTGTTGGCTAACTCCATGGACAAACATGCATGTATTTGCCATGGATAACAAAATAAATAACAAGAAATAAATTGTTAGCCAACGAATCGAAGAAATAATTAACAAGAATTAAAACCCCGAATGGTACGCGTGACAAATGGCCAAAGACTCAAAACCCAATGATGTTAGGACCTTCTTAACACCATTTTACCACAGAAAAATAAGCCTCATGGGCTGATTTGAAATCGGGTTAAAAATCTTCCAAAAAACGCGTTTTTAGGCCATTTTACGGGTACCGATCAAGTAAACAATTGATGTATGCATAACAAATTACTATAGGATCAAAAAGTCCAGATCTTAAGACCTTCTTAAGGTCGACTTATTCATAATATTTAAGCCCTAGGGGCTGTTTTAAAATAACACCTTTAAATCCATTAAAAAACAACGTTTTTAGCCATTTTTACGCATACAAGATGATCATATGACGACATATGATGGCTCGTGATACCACTATAGGTGATGTAAACATAAATTAACAATTAATATTATAAACGCAGCGGAAAAACATCACCATACAAGGATCCATATAGCCATATGATCAATCTAAATTAAAAACAAATTAAACAAACATGTTTTATACCTTTGTAGCGTGATCGGTAGAATCGTATGGTCACCATCACCAATATACACGAACCAAGTATGAAACCAAGTGATCAAAGGAGATCACCTCTATGCTTGATCCACACTACACGTCATCGATCACCACCCGATGCTAGTCTAAACCCCCGTAACACGCGATCTAGCCTTGAACTACATTAGAATAAGGTTAGATGAGATCTAAAACCACAAACCCTAATATGGGTATGTTTTATTTCGTGGTTATTGAGGAGAGGAAGAGGAGAGAAAGTTGGTTAGTTATTAATTTAATAATCCATCTCCTTAATGACAAATCAATTAGGAGATAATCAAGGAAAAGTTACACTTAACCCCTTGATCTTTCTCTCTTGTTCTCTTAACCATGGCCGGCCTTATGGAGCTTCAAATGGGCTTGCCCATTTGTTGGTCCAATCCAATAAACTAAGTACTAGTTTAGTTATTAGTAGCCCGTTATCGATCCCAAGTTACGTAGTCGTTTATATATTGTAAATACGATAAATACAATCTATAAAATGGTGTCTCTGTGTATAAGTGTGTGACCCCATAGGCTCATATATGTCTAGCCATATAATTAGTAATTATGACACGAGCATACTCCAACACAATGACCATATTGTTCCTGAAAGGAACACCTTCAGGGAGAGCCCTATTGCAGTCAAGACCAGGAATCTTGATCTCAGGCTCAACTTCTATCTTCTTTCTTTTTCTTGAAGAAGACTGAGAGGGAGCTGGTTGTGCTGAATCAGGAAGAAGAGATGGAGTGCTAAGTTCCTGAGGTACAGCTGCTAATCTTTCATACCTCAGACTCAAGGACTTCAACAGGCTAGGGACCACAACATTTGATTTCTTTGCTATTAATGGACCCAACTCATCCAATTCTGTGATCCCAAAGTCAGCGAATCTGAAGGGGGTATGAACATCAAAGTTTCTCATATCAGCCCCTCTGTAGACAGTTACACTGGCAGGATTGGTGTTTCGATGAATATGAACATCAGTGATTGGTTCTGGCTTCAACCTGTTAGTCATATACCACTGATATTTCTTAATCCTATTCTGCCTGATCTCTTCAGCCCTTTTATTCCTTTCCTCTCTTTTCTTCCTGAGAGTGATCATCTCCTCAGACTGAGCTTTTACAAAGGTCATACCACCCTCTCTTCCTGAAAGATCCTTAGCTTCAAGACCAATCTTCTCAGCCTCTTCATGAACAACCTTAATAATTGCAGGCTTGCTCACCTTTTCTTCCTCCTTTAACTTCTTCTTTGCTTCCTCTTCCTCTAGGTAAGCACTGAGTTCATCAGCTGAGAAGTGGTGAAGAACTCCATCAATGTCATACGGGATCCTGGGTGGTGATTCAGGATCCTTTGCTACCGAGATTGGTGCTGGTTGAGGCTCAGGATCAGTGAGGATGCCTTTGCCTTTTTCTTGATGGGTGGAAGAAGCTTCAAGAATCTCCCCCTCAGTGTGAGAAGGAGGAGAAGGAGGTTGTTGGCTTGTGGAAACTTCAGGGACTCCGGTGTCTTTCTCCCCCTCAACTGTTGCTTGAGCCATGGTGATAGCAAGAGTTGGAGCCACTGGAGCAGCAGGACCCTTGAAAGCCTGATATATCTCAGTCATCATTGATTTGATGTCTGAGGTGTCTTTCTGAAGAGTTGAGATCTGATCCGCCAGAGATGCCTGAGAAGCTTCGATGCCTGACATCCTTGACCCAAGAGACCATGCCAAGGATGTTGAAGATTGTGCCCAAGTACCCAGATGTTTTTCCTGAAGACCCAAAGAAGTCCTGATTGAGTCCAATGAAGAGTTAAGACCCTGAATATTAGAATCCTTCAGTAAGCTGAGAAGATCACGGAATTCAGCTGATTGCTTCTGGTAAGTCTCAGCAGCCTGAAGGACCTTCTTGTTGAGTTTCGGGTCATCCTTGACAGCTGTTTGAATAGTTTCAAGGCTTTTGGTGATGCCTTCAAGAGCAAGATTGGACTTCCTGAGATGAAGATCAATAGCTGTCAGGGAGTGATTGGTGTCAAAATGCATTTCGTTCACATCATCATGATAACTTTCAACATCAGCCTTGAGGTTGGCATAGTGAACAGCTGCCTCAGTGTGATGATCGAACATCTCTTCAGAGAGACCAGTGTAAAGAGCTCTATTGGTCTTGAGCAGGAACTTGACCAATTTTCTTTCAGTGAGGGGAAGAGAGTCATCATACTTTTTGAGGATGTCCCCAGTATCAGAAGAATCAGAAGATTGAGAACCTGACTCTTCACTTTGGCGTGGAGATGACTGATGTGATTGTTCAGGTTGTTCGGGTTGTACATCAGTTTCCATATCCTCATCTGCCTCAAAAATTTCCTCTTCACTCTCTTCCCTGAGCTCTTCATCAGACTCAATAAAGGCCTGAAAGTCCCCCATGGACTCAATACCCAAAAATTCAACCGGCTCCTCTTTATAAAAAGACTCGCCTTTGGTTTGGTCAGGTCCTGACCCCGTTTTCATAATAACTGAGTGGGTTTGCTCAGCCTGACTAGCCATAATAACTGGGGTAACACCAGCCTGGCTTTTGGGGGCAGGTCCTGAGAGGATTGGACCGCCTGAGGGGTTTATGGGTTCTGTATCAGCTGGTTGTTTCTTTCCCTCTGAGTCTTTGTCCCCCTTAGCACCTTCAACCACTGATGGGTGTTTTCCAGTGGTATCACTAGGTACTGATTGTGAAAGTTGGTGGACCCCCTTCCCATCAGGATTGTGCTGTCCTTTTGGGGATTTAGGGTCCTTTTCTCCCTGAGATCCTGAGAGTGATTGCTCAGGAACGTTAACGAAATGTGAATGTTTGTGGGTCCCCTTCTCAATAAGGTAGTGCTGCCTTACCGAGGATTTAGAACCCTTTCCTCCCTTGGGAACTGATTGTTTTTTGACAGTTCCTTCATCGG
This sequence comes from Artemisia tridentata subsp. tridentata, assembly GCA_021014915.2. Lineage (NCBI taxonomy): Eukaryota > Viridiplantae > Streptophyta > Magnoliopsida > Asterales > Asteraceae > Artemisia > Artemisia tridentata. Next base: position 269,396,480 of record CP139501.1, on the reverse strand, counting down.
GATGTGAGGGGGTGTGGGTCCTCTTCTCAGTAGGGTGGTGCTGCCCTACCGAGGATTCAGGACCCTTTCCTCCCTTGGGCACTGATTGTGATTTATCAGTACCTTCATCGGGATGTGAGGGGGGAATGCTTCCTGATCCCTCTGACTTGTTTATGTCAGTTGAACCATGTGGAAAGGGTGTGCCCGAGGTCACTGAGGATGATTGCTCAGTGACCTCCGTTGGCCTTTGTTTTGAGGTCAAGATGGTCTCAGAAATGGGTGTCTCAGAGGTCTCGGCCTTTTTCAACCTCTTTTTAAGGTTTAGTTGGTTTTGAGGATCAGTCACAGTGGCGAATGGCTTGGGTCTAACCACCTGGCTGGACTGACCCTTCTTTGTCTTCTTCACCTTTTTGTTCGGTGAAGGAACTGGTGAGATAACGTCGTTACCCTGAATGACTGATTGCATGTATTCAGTCAGGGCAATATGTGTAACCTCACTGATGCTACTAGTGAAGTTTGACTTGTGCAGGACGTCAGGCTTTATACCTTCTGCATCAAGCCTCACGTAGTCAGAACCAAGTAGGTCCTGAAGCACACAGGAAACAAATCTAGGGTAGGACATATGCCTTTGCCTATGTTTTCCTGAGAGCTTAGCAACAAGGTCTCGGAAGATTATTCCTCCGATGTCAATTTTTGTACCCTCAAGGAGACTGAACAACATCAATTGTTGTGATGAGTTCAATTGTTCCGTAGAGGATTTATTTCCACCCAGGACCTGAATGACAAATGTCATCAGTATCCTCCAGATAGGATGGAACCATGTTTTGACTACTGGAGCCTTCTCCAATAAGCCTCCCGCAGACGTTGTAGGACGTCTAGGGTCATGGGGTGCTAGAAAGATCAGTTCATTCTTTATGTCCTAATCAGTAGGGTTGGGTGCAAACGCTTCAGCAAAGTCAAGGCTTGTGGTTTTGATGAAGGTTGAGTAGTCAAAGGAGAGGGTTCTGCTCCCATTCAACACCGTGAAGGTGATGATTGACTCTTTGGTGTCTTTGGGGCTGGTAGCCACAGCCATGCACCAGAATTCCCTCAAATAGTCATGGTAGATGACTGAGGGGGTGTGGGTGAAAGCCTTTGCAAGAAAACAATTACGAAGAAATTTCATAACGTTCTTGTAGGCTGGGTAGTTTTGTGGATAAGAGAAATTTCCTACCACATTGTTCTTTGTTAGGTCAACGTCCCCAGTGAGGAATTCCACATTGGGGGCGTATGCTATAGCATTAGAAGAAGCCATTGTGGGTAAGTCTGGGTTTGACTAAGGTTTCTGGGTTTCTAAAGCTTAAGAATACACACACAATTTGTTTTTGAGAATTAAAATGGCAGAGTTTTGCTTAAGTTCTATAAAAAACGTGTGTGTGTTTCTTTTGGTTGGGTTATTTATAGGGAAGTGGAGATGGGGGTGTTTTAGACATTTGAGCGATCTTAATTTATTCAAAAAGAATTATTGGAAATTGTTTTGAATAATATGTTTTGGGATCCGCATTTAATGCCAACACTCCACTTTCCTGGTTTGGCGCAACAGTCGAGGTGAACAGTTGAGCAGTTCTGCAAAAGTGTAATTTGCAGAGATGAGTCATCACATATTTGTAATGTGATTGGAGAGGCATTTAATGCCAAGTGGGAATGTGGTGGCCCAGAGGTGGAAGCCAGAAAGGCAAATATTCTTGAATTAAATATGAGTTCAGTTACCAACCTCGGACATTTACTAACTAGATACTTAGAGCATTTAAGTCAGTATTTAATGTCTCTTTTCAGGGCCCTGAATGACTTTTCATTCAGTGATGGTTTTTCAGGGACTTGGGATTAGTCACTGATGATTCAGGAATATGGAATGATTCCTGAGCTACAAGGATTCAGGAACTTGGGTTTAGTTCCTGAACCCTAAAGATTTCAGGAACTTGGGTTTAGTTCCTGAGGTTGAGGATTCAGTGATTTGTTTTCACTGATGTACACATTGAGTCAGGGACCTGAGGTTTTAAGAATTATACTTCAGTTGGAAGGATTCAATCAGTGGACTGATTCTCTATATCCAACATTCCTAATTCAGCTTTCATCCTTATGAAAGTTGGTTCATCCAAAGGTTTGGTGAAGATATCAGCTAACTGATATTCAGTAGGGATGAAGTGTAATTCAATGTCACCATTCATGACATGGTCCCTGATGAAGTGATATCTGATATCAATGTGTTTTGTTCTCTGATGAAGAACAGGGTTGTTTGAGATTGCAATTGCACTTGTGTTATCACAAAAGATGGGTACCATCTTATACCGAATTCCATAGTCACTGAGTTGACTTTTCATCCAGAGTACATTTGCACAATAACTAGCTGCTGCAACATATTCAGCCTCAGCTGAGGACAAGGCAACTGATTGTTGCTTCTTAGCACTCCAACAGACTAGTTTCCCACCAAGTATTTGTCAAGAGCCCGAGGTGCTTTTTCTGTCCATGTTGTATCCAGCATAGTCAGAGTCTGAGTATCCTTTAAGATCAAGTCCTGAGCACTTTGGATAGTATAATCCAAGGTTTGGAGTGCCTTTCAGGTACCTGAATATCCTTTTCACAACAGTGATGTGTGATTCTCTTGGGTCAGATTGATATCTGGCACATAGACATACTGAGAATTGGATATCAGGCCTTGATGCAAGAAGATACATCAGTGATCCTATCATTCATCTAAAGAGAGTTTGATTTACTGGTTTACCAGTGAGATCAGGACCAAGGTTGTTTGGGGGGACCATGGGAGTTTTGACTGAGGCACAGTCACTGAGATCATACTTCTTCAGTAGATTCTTTACATACTTCTCTTGACTGATAGTGGTTCCTCTATCAGTCTGCTTGATCTGTAGACCAAGGAAGTATGTCAGTTCTCCCATCATGCTCATTTCAAACTTTTTTGCCATTAGTTTTTCAAATTGTTTGCAAAGTTTGAAACTTGTTGAGCTAAAGATGATGTCATCAACATACACTTGTACTAGTATGACATCATTATTTGTCTTATAGATAAACAATGTGTTGTCTATCTTGCCTCTGACAAATTTGTTTTGGATTAAGAAGGCTGAGAGAGTCTCATACCATGCCCTGGGAGCTTGCTTTAGTCCATAAAGGGCTTTGTTAAGCTTACAGACATGATCAGGAGACTCATGGCTTTCAAATCCAGGAGGTTGCTGAACATAAACTTCTTCTTTCAGTGAACCATTTAAGAATGCACTTTTAACATCCATCTGGTATACTCTGAAGTTCATGTATGTAGCAAAAGCAAGGAAGATCCTGATGGCTTCCATCCTTGCTACTGGTGCAAATGTTTCTTCATAGTTAATGCCTTCTTGTTGATTATAGCCTTTGGCTACAAGTCTGGCTTTGTTTTTAATGACTATGCCATTTTCATCAGTTTTTTTTTTGAATACCCATTTCATGCCAATGACTGAGACATTCTCAGGACATTTGACCAAGGTCATTACCTTGTTTCTGTCAAATTGTTCCAGTTCATCATGCATGGCCTGAACCCAACTTGGATGTGTAAGTGCTTCTTTAACACTTTTGGGTTCAATTGTGGAAATGAAGTCCACAAATAGGAATTCATTGGCTGAGGCTGCTCTTAGACTAGCAACCATGCTCCTGGTGAGCATGCCTTCAGTAGGCACTCCAATAATATTGACAAGTTCAATGTCCTGAGACCTAGTCCAACTTTCCTGAGGTCCTGGATACTAATTTGAACTTGTGGAGGCCTGATAGGGTAGAGGGGTTGGTTCTGGAGTAGACACATGATCATTGATTGGATCTTGAGTGTCTACCAGATCACTGAGATTGTTTGGTTCTTAAGTATTTTGAACAGACTGATTGATTTCATCAGTATTTGCATGTGCCTCAACAAACTCAGTGATGGTTGGGTTAGGTAGGTTGTGAGGGATTATGTAATAGGAGAGGTTAGCATCATTTTGATACTGAGTAGAAGGATTGTTTTCAGGAAGATATTCATCAGGAGGATATCTTGAAGAATTATCAATTCCTATCTCTTCTACTGAGGCAGTTGAGATCCTGATTGCATCAGTGCTCTCATCAAAGGTAACATGAAATGTTTACTCAGTCTGCTGTCTCCTTGTGTTGAACACTCTGAAGGCTTTTGAGACAAGTGAGTATCCCAGGAAGTATCCATCATCAGCTTTTGCATCAAATTTCCCTAGGTGATCCTTGTGATTATGAATAAACACAGGACACCCAAAGACATGAAAGTAGCTGATGTCAGGGATTCTTCCTTTGAATAACTCATATGGGGTTTTCTCATGTCTCTTGACAATTATGGATCTGTTTTGTGTATAACAGCCAGTTTTGACTGCATCAGTCCAAAAATGGTTGGAAAGGACTCATCCACATAGCATTGTCCTAGCAGCTTCAATGAGTGTTCTATTTTTTCTTTCAGCAACACCATTTTGTTCAGGTGTGTATGGAGAGGAAAAGTTTTGGGAAATACCTTTCTCATCACATAAACATTCAAGTTCATAATTTTTGAACTCAGTCCCATTGTCAGTTCTAATATGTTTGACCTTAATGTCATTTTGATTTTCAATGTTCCTGACAAAGGACATGATTGTTTCAGCTGCCTGACTCTTTTTGATCAGGAAGAATACCCAAGTGTATCTAGAGTATTCATCCACTATGACCAGAGTATACTTCTCATGGTTAGTAGACCTTGGACTGATAGGTCCAAATAGATCCATATGGAGAAGATGTAGGCAGTTCCTGATGGAAAAGTTGGTTTTGGTTTTAAAGGATGCTCTGTGATGTTTACCTTTTTCACAAGCTGAGCATGGTTTATCATTTGAAAACACAAGTGATGGTAAGCCAAGGACCTTGTTTTGTTTTACAAGATTGTTTATGTTTTTAAAGTTCAGGTGGGTGAGTCTCTTATGCCAAAGCCAGTTGAGTGTATCAGTGGCCTTAGCAAAGAGACAAGTTCCATCCTGAGTTAGACTGGACATGTCTAATACATAAACATCTTGTCTTCTTGGTGCAATGAGGACAATTTCCTTATTTGCATTGAAGATGGTTCCTTGCTTATCATCAAATTGAACTATGTATTTTGCATCACATAGTTGACTGACACTGATCAGATTGTACTTAAGACCATTTACATAAGCAATCCTAGTAAAGACAATACCATTGCAGTTTACTGAACCATAACCCTCAGTGAGACATGATGAATTATCTGCAAATATCACTTTGGGTCCTGGTTCTTCCACATATTTGTGCAGACACTCCTTAACACCAGTCATGCTCCTTGAACATCCACTGTCTAGATGCCAAATAGGATCCCTGGCATGCTTCTGCACAAATAGTAAACTGGGTCAGTTCTTTCTAGGACTCCATTTCATGGAGGGTTTGGTATTGTAGGTCTTTATGAAAGTATTAATTGATTCATGGTCAGTGGTTGAGTGGACTGAGCTACCACATGTTTTGCATTTAGTCGCAGGGGTAGCCTCAGTAGTCTGAGAGGATTGTTTATTCATTCCTCTTCTTGACTGAATGACCTTCTCTTTTCCTGAAGATTTCTGAGTGGAACTTCCACTAGATTCACAGTGTTTGTCTTTTTGACAATCCTCAGGAAGATGATCATTGAATCCACACAATGGGCAAGGTGGAAAAGGCTTGGCCTTTTGCTTCTGTTTCTGCTTAGAATCAGAAGGGTAGTTCAAGCACTGAGCCTTAAGTCCTGAAAAGTTTGACATGACTGAGCATTGTTTATGATCAGAGGTCATGTGATCTTCCTTTTTGTAAATCATGCAATAAAGGACTCTATAGCAATCATCAGTGAGATGATTTGTATAGTTGCATAGTTCACATCTTTTCAGGGGTTTTGTGGGTTTGGGTTTGGTCTTTGAGGAAGTTGGTTTTTGTTCCTTCTTGGATTGAGAAGGTTTCTCAGAAGATGCAATCTTCTCTCCCAGCTTCCTGACCATTTCAGCCAACTGATCAAATTTTGAATCAGGGCTTTGGGTTGATACTTCAGAGGGGACTGAAGTTGATGAGTCATCAGTATTTAATGAGACATCAAGGGTTGGTCTTTTCAGGATGGTTGCTCCCTTTCCTGATCTCTCCTTTGGAGAGTGTAGTGAGAAGACCATTGGTGGGAGGCCTAAGTTAGGTGCAGCACCCTGAAGGGTATTCAGTGGAGGAAGTGGTGGGTATGATTCTGATTCAGACTCATTTACTGACTCAGTATTGAGTTGTTCAGTGAGTTCGAGCTTACTGAGTTGTTCAGTAAGTCCAAGCATATTTTTCAAGGCCTGACTTTCAGGAAGCAAGATCTTTCCAGTCTCAAAGTTTGGTAACTTACTGACTGGGTTGTCCCTGACAATCCAGTCATTTGACATGGAAATCATTTCTTTCTCAAAAGATATGCCAGCTGGAACAAAGTTTAGTTCATTGTGACACACATTTGGATCAACCATCAGAGGGTCAATTCCAATGGTTTTCTGAGAGATTAATCCCACAGTGTCAAAAACTTTGGGGTTCTTCTCGGTCCAGCTTTGGATGACAGCCTTTTCTCTGTTAAGTTCAGTTTGAAGGGCTTGATTTTGTTTCAAAATCTCAGTGTTCTGAATTTGTAGAGTTATTGTTTCAAGTTTGGCTTGCTTTAGTACAAGCAGTTCATCTCTATATTTATTCAATTCTGACACAATATTGTTATATTTTGAAAATAGGTTAAGCCTTTGTTCCTCAACAAACTTTAGATCAACACAAATATAATTCATGTAAGATTGCCAATCAGAATCATCATCCATAGAAAGTAAAGTATTTACCTTCTTCATGGTGATGTTGACCCACTCTCCATTCCTAGCATGGCTTTTTCCCACAGCCACCTGATCCTCTTCAGAAAGTGCCATCAGTGCACTAACTCTTATTTCCTCATCTGAGGAAGCCTCTTCTTCATCCCAATCATATGCTTCAGCTACTAATACCTTGTTCTTTGTCTGAATAGGTTTAGATGTTTGAGCAGCCTGAGGCAATATGGGGTTAGTTTCAAGAAGTGCAAGTTTAGCTTTGATTTTCCTATATTTTGTTTCAAAATCCTTTTGACCCTTGTTTTGAAATTGTTGGGTGGACTGAAACATTTTAGGTTGAAACTTGCTAGTTCCTGAGAATTTGTAAGAGGGTTCTGAGATAGTTTTAGAATAACAGTCCCTAGCAAAATGACCCTTTTTACCACATTTAAAGCATTCAGTGGTCTCATTTGCTTTTGGTTTTGTAAAGTTGGACTGATTTCTTTTGATGAAACGTCTTGAACTAGCAAGGAGTGCCCTTTTTTGGAATTCCAAGTTCAGGTCGTTCAGGTACTCCTCACCAGTCCTTTCATCAATTTCTTCTTCAGAATTCTCTTGAATATCCTGCACAACACCATTAGAATAGAAAGCAGTTGATATGGGTGTGGAGGTTAAGGCCTTTTTGGACTCAAGAGCTTTTGAGTCAGGGTATCTCCTTGAGATCAAGTTGTCTTCATAGACAAACTTCCCATAAATTTCAGGGAGCTCAAGGGTCTGAATATGGTTAGCATTCCTCAGGCCTTATGAGAAGTTGAGCTACTTCTCAGGGAGACTGTTGACAAAGCCAACATTTGTCTCATGCTTAGACAGTACAACACCATCATTTGATAATTCATTTATCAAAGTCTTGTATCTGGTGTAGGTCTGTGAGAGACTTTCAGAGTCTTTTGCCCTGAAAGTATTATACTCAAGTTTAAGGTCCATGACCCTATTTTCCTTGGTATCTGAGGGACCCTCAAAGCTGTTTACCAAGTCATCCAAAGTTTGCTTGGCTGTTAGACAGTTGATGACTGATTCCATTATATCGTCAGGAAGACATGATATAAGGATGCTTTTCAGGCGTTGGTCTTGATTGACCACCCTCCTCTCATCAATGGTCCATTGGGCCTCAGGCTTGTTTAGCCGTGCGGCTGTCTTAGGGACAAATGGGCCATCCCTGATACAGGTGATGTAGTAGGGTTCCATACCGGTAAGATAGCAAATCATACGCTTCTTCCATTTGCTAAATTTCCCAGCTTCAAGTCTGGGTGCAACAGCGGAGTAGCTGCCACCCTTTTTGTCGACTAGCTGGGGTACATTTATATCAGCCATAGTAGGATCTTGGTTTTAAAAACCTAGAGCACTCTTGGTTAGTTTAAAAAAAGATTTTATAAACCAGAGGCTCTGATACCACTTGTTGGTCCCTTTACACGCTTAGAGTTAACTAGAAAGTTAATCTATTTGTGTTAATGACTAATACAATGTTATGATTAATTCTAACAGTTATAAAATGTGAATATAAAAACTCAAGGTAATTTTCAACGTTTAAATTCTTATTAGAATTGAATCAAAGAATCTATACCCAAGTGTTTTGCGGAATAAACACTTGGGATTGAATAGACAAGGTATGGTGGTGTCTCCTATCTAAACTCAAGTTTTGCTTGAGTGGTAACAATGCGACCTCACTGAGCTATCTCAGGGATGCGTTACTCTTTGTAGGAGAGAAGTTGTTTTGCAAAAGTCTAAGCTTTAATTGTCCAAAACACACTCAACTTCTCTCCTTCTCAATCTATTTATACACAAGTAATCTGAGTGAAAGTAATTAAAATATTACAAGTTGTTGAGCAAGCGTGTCTAACAATTACAACAGTAATTGTCATTTCCAAGAACCAATAGAAATGGCCTATTAAGTCTTTAGGAGTGGTTGGTCTGACACTCCAAGACTTTAAGCCGTCTTAGGTAGGATTTCTTCCTGACAAGATAAGATTTGATCTTATCTTAAATCCTTCCTAGATATTTCTGCCTTTCTTCTCAGGCACTTAGTTCTTCAGGACACGCTTCTCAGTTATCATTCATAATTACTTCATTGTTGTTGAGGAGACTAGGGTTCAGTGAGTTCTTGTCCAACACTCACTGAACCATCATCTTCTTCTTTGGCTTAAGTGCTACTTCAGGGAGTACCACCTTCCTGCGTAGTGAATCCTTCTATTTGAATTCGCCTTAAGCATCCTGAAGATGACTCACTGAGAGATTGTTCTCTCAGTGACTTGAATTGTTCTCGGTTTAAGTTAACACTTAGTTAATTTGTGTCCAAATCATGTTTTAAGTATTCTTGGGTTTTTCATGACCCAACAAAATCACACATCATTATTTGTATCATTTATCTCAGTGAGCATGGTTAGTGTTTTAGTCCTCAAAACACAAAGAGTGTAGGGAGTGGTTGTACCCTAGTGAAAGAACTCGACATCTAGCTTAGTGTCGGTAATTGTATAGGCGACGTTGGGTTAGTTCTGCCCTGAAGTAGAACTCGATGTTTAGCTTAGTACCGGAAAAGGAAGTAAGCAACGTGTAAAGGTTTTCTCCACCTAGAAGAGAGTTTGTTTCTTAGTGAAGGATAACTCTCGAGTTAGAAGCTCGAGGAGTGGAGTAGGGCAAGGAAGAGAGTCCTTGTAGCCGAACCATTATAAACATCCGTGTTGTGTGGTTTGATCTTTCCTCTCTTTACTTTTCATATATATTGTGTGAATACTTGTTTGAGCTTGTTTCCTTTGAATTAACATAAAGTAACAAAGCGAATTAATTTTAATCGGTAAAACTATTCAACCCCCCTTCTAGTTTTCCACACATCTGGTTTCATATGATCTTAGTTCCAAGAACCATATCAAACAACCAATGTAGTTCTTGTCAAATCTTAACTCCAACATTTCATTAGTGGATTTGTTCATCTTGTTATCACTTCGAGTGATAAGTATACCATCTATTTATAAACACACGATTACATATATACCAGTGATTTATTTATTCCACATACATCCATTAATTTTGAATCCACGTTCTAACATGACGTGGTAGAAAATTTGGATATCATTGTTTGGGAGCTTTTTCTAAGCCGTATAGTGACTTAACATGTAACACCCCCAAAATCTACCTTGCAGAAGCATTGGAGTTATGGGGTGCTACTGGAATGGAAATCATAACACAAGGTAACGAAGAACCAATTACACACTTTGATAAAAATATATTAACTTTGATTGATTTCAATTATAACAAACTTTATGTTTCAAGTTGGTTTACAAGTTTAATGGTCCCTCAAAAACAAGTCTTAAACATTTGTTAAAAATACTTGGTCAATAGTATCAGCCTGCCGCCTTGCCAAACCTTGCCACACTTGTATATATCCAGATACCTGAGAAAACATGCTAAAAGTCAGCAAAAAGCTGGTGAGTTCATAGGTTTAGGTTATAACAAATTTGGACCAATAGTTTAGTTTGTGAACATAGAAATGTCACAATTATATTTTATTTGCGCTAGCACTAAGTTCATGCAACCGAAACTCGATAGTCCAGTGTGCTATAACCTAGCACATTAATAATCACAAAGGGGCCCTTAGCGAGTTCTTAACCCAATTCACACGTAATCCGACTTAATATACGTTCGTTTTCCTATCCGGTCAACCCGAACGGGGGAGTCACCCCAATAGATCTATTCATATTAATCGCGCTTCCTAACCGGAATTAACAGTGCATGGAGGCGGGCATAATAATGGGTTCTAGAGCCTTAGGCTATCTGCGCAATATCATTGGTAAACATAGTATAAATGGTCCATAAAACAGTTTTGCATGTTTCTCACCCCATTCATATAAAACAAGTATAAGTAAAAAGGGGCTATAAACTCACCTTTACTGGCCTGAACAGTGAATGCTGTGAAATTAAGGAGTGCTCGACACCAACACGCAACCTAGATTAAATAACCATGTCTTAGTTTCAAGTATTATATTTTAAGTCCTTTCAGATTTTAATTTCTATGTTTTAGTACATCTATGTTGTTGTCACTTATGTGGCAGCAAGTGTGGTCACTAGGGTCACTCCTAAGAAATAGTGGGGTGTAACTCTACAACTGACCTAAAGGTACGGTAATGAGGGGTTGGGATCACTAACAATCTAGGTACGAATTTAATTAAACCTAGTTGTGACATGTACATACATATATTGTAATTGTGTAACTTATTTGTTATGTTCGTTTTTGTTGATTTTAAAATATGACTTAACATTTGTGATGTTTATCACTTAACTAGTAAATGATCTAAAAGTTAATATATATCGTTAATTCTTGGATCAACTTAGAATTGGAGTTGGTGTTATTACAATTAATCTATCACGACTCATTTCTACATATTTTAATTTAGAACAATGTATATCGTCTAATTCGTTCTAGTTTAGTTTGATATTATATTCATGTTATTACTAGTGACGTTTATTACCTAATGATTTGTGAAGTTCAATACATAGCGTTAACTTGAGTAATTTATCTAGTTTCTTGTCATGATCCATTTACACTATATTAGCTTAAAGTTTTATGTTTCGACCAACTTATTCAGGTTAAATGATATATTTTTAGTGATGTTTACTTTTACCTTATTTGATTGACAACGTAACAAATATAAGTATTAACGTATGGTTATTTATCTTGACGTGTGTTACGGTGTACACCTATCGTGAACTAAAGTACCATATTTTATTACATGTGTTCATGCTAATGTATATGTATCCCTATTTTTCCAAAGTGTGTATAAAACTATTTGTATAACAATGTTCGTATATTTAGTCTAGTCATTTTAATCATTTTCTTCGTGTTCACTATCTCGGCGATCCAACTTTTACGTGCATAATTGCTAATAGAATTCTACTTTTGTTCCCGGCTATAATAGTTCCTACATTCTTATATGTTGAATAATTCTTGCCAAGTTTTGTATTTGACTATTCAAGTTGTATGTAAGTTAAATTGAAATTTCATTCTTCTTTTCTCTCTTGGCTTTACAAGTTTTTATTTGTTTATATGTCAGTGAATACAATTTTATTTTCGTAGACGGGTTTTGTTCATTTGTATTTGTTTGCGACAACCCTCATGAAACTGCTATTCGACTTAATAGTTAACACCAATTTGGGCTGGCTGGATCTATCTCTAGTAGTCAAACTGGGCCTGGTGGGCTAGCTTGTCACAACCCTAGTATCCTATATGGCTGGACTGGATCAAAGGTGCTTTTGGATTGGGCTTCTGATAACTCGGTTTGGGTTTGGCCTAGTGAAATTAATACAGAACTCGATCACATCCTTGTTTCCAGGTGACTTTATGTGCCTACTGGGAAAATTCCCCAAATCATTATCTCGCAGAATACTTAGAACAATAAACTCTTAGTTGGGCTGAATCCTAAGTGGGCTATTTTTTGTTTTGGTTGGCCTGGTATTCAAAAGAAAAACACAATGCACTCATTCAAGTCTTAAAGTCTAGTATACATTTCCTGGACATTTCATGACTTCTATTTGACCTCAAAAGGGAACTAGAAACTTATGTTTTGATAAATTCTTAGGTAGAAATGGTTCATTCTAGATTCGAACCATGGGTGTTCCCCAACTCATTGTCTTCTGGTTTTGGACTTCTAGCTGGTGTAACTCTTGGGGTGAGTTATGAAGCAATGTCACTTGACCTAATGGGAGGTCTAACTCGAGGCTAGCTCACCTCCTTGGTGGCTGCTTGGGTGGCCTCATTCGACCCCTATTTGGCCAGCATTACCCACTGAAGGTGGCTTCTTTCTAGCCTAGGATTACCATGTAGAAGCTGTACCTTGGGATGGTTCCTATTTGACACAACTTGGCCATAATTTCCCCTGTATAGGGTGATTCTTCCAGCCTAATGCCACCACCCAAACACCTTGTTTGGGGTGGCCCTTATTTAACTAGATGGTGGGCATGGCTTTCATCCGAGTCATTAGTACTAATCCCAAAAGAGCGAGTCATCTTAGAGGGTTCTAGCACCCAATCAAAACTTTCTAGCCTTGATTTGTTACTTAAATCTAATGACTTACTGGAGTCATTTATCTCGGGTTACAACTTCAACCATAACGACCAATGAAATATTAACCTAGTAAAACTTCTAAGTTCTCTAATACCCTAAATCACACGACTAACAACAACATCTAAATATCGATTACTAGTTGATAATTCATAAGATCCAATAACCTCAATATTTTTCTCACTCGATACAAAACTAACAGAAACAAAATTAATATAGATGGATTCGAACCAGATCCTACCAACACTAACTCGACATCAAGATTCACTTAACCCACTATGACAAGAGCAACCACCAAAAGAATCTTCAGGCCTAACCTAAGTCCTATGCCACACGAATCTACAACAACAACAACATTTCTTAACCAAATTATTCTTAAAAATAAATCATCATTCTTATTTGAACGAACTAATCATCATTCCTCAAAATCTATACTGCTTCTGGAAATCAATACTTAACTTATTCAATTAGACTAGTAATTTCATCATAATTGAATCTAAAAATGTAATGAATCCGAATCAAATTCCAAACCTTACAATGGTTCTTGTGGGATGAAAGGCTCGAATGAAGCTTCAATTCCAAGTAGCCACTGCTCCATTACCGATTACCCCAATCCTCCAAATCGAATCACAAGCACCTTCTTAACCTCTCTTGAGAACTTCTCAGATCTTGGCTGTGTTTTGAGTGATTTTGTGATTCGATAACCTTTGGAGGCGCGGCTTTATGCTGGATTACGGAGAGTAGCTCCATAAGAGCTTTCGGGTTTGGGAGATATAACCTACCCTTTTTCGTGCTATCTCTACTTCAATGAATTGTTTAGCTTAGTTTGACTTGGGTGGGTTTTCTAGGTCAGTGATGCTGGCAGTGTTTCTAGGTCAAAAGGAGAGATGGCAGGGATTTGAGATGGTGATGTTTCAAAGGGTGCGTGGGTTTGTGGTGTTACAGACAAAAGGAGATGGGGAAGAAAGGGATGGGTCGTTGGGTATTGTATGGGTGGGTAGGGTTTTTATTTTAAGTGTTGTGTTAAGTGTTTTATTTAAGTGTATAGTTGAATTGAATTAATGAATGAGAAATTTTATGTCCGTGTCTCGTTAAACTAATTCAAATTCGGATCCTTCCTGGAACCGTCACAATTTTGAGATATTATCATTTCTATAATTCTTAAATGTGTTTTTGAGTTTTTAATTATTCACTAGAATTCTTGAATCTCAGGTTTATCTCTGGTTTGCGTGTGGTGTCAGTCTGTGGGAAACTGGGATAACCTCCCTTTCCTGCTACAATATAATGAGAAAATCATGAAACGTGATAATTTCACTGTTCTTTGGTGAGATTTTCGGGTGTCACAGTGTGCAGGTCTGTTTTCCTATTATCATATAATTGCCTAATCTGGTGATTTAGTCATATTAAATGGACAGTCATGAGTTAAATATTAGGGCAAATCTACGATTTGTCACATAACAAGCCTTGATGAGTGTGTAAATACTCATCATTTTTGTCATATCTGAACTGCCAAAACATCCAAAAACACTCAGAAATGCATCAAAATACTGAAAATATTCCAGGAGTGTGTTTTATAAGTTTCAAATACAAAATGTTTGAAAACAATTGAAAAACGAACAAAGTTTGCATAATTGGCAGTTTCAGTCCCTCAACTTTCAAAACATGTCAAATCTAGTCCCTGATTATTCAAAACATGTAAAATATCATTAAAGGTCCTTGGGAATTCACAATTTGTCAAAAGAAATCCTTTAAAGTTAAAAATTGCAAATTGACAACTTTAGTCCCTCAAGTTTGAAAAATGTCAAAGATAGTCCCTGGGTTTTAAAAATTGGAAAATTATCAAATTTAATCCTTGTACTATTGAAACTTGGCAAAATTGGTTCCTTGTGATACTTTGGGAAAATTACAATTTCAGCCCCTAAAAATCCAAAAATTACAAAATGGTCCTTGTGCTTATTTCCTATAAACCAAACCGGACCCTAAATTAAATAAAACACACTACCCTTTATCACTACCCAACCCAACCCTATTAAACTAAACCCAACCCAAAACACAACCAACCCAGCCCAACCATAAAATCCCATAACCCGGCCCAACCCCAACTTAATTAACTAAAACCAGGTTTGACCCTGGTCAAACCCATCTTCCCTTTCACACAACCCCGCCAAAACCACCATACCTGAAACCAGGTGGTTTTTGGCCACCTTTCACCTCCACCTCATCACCCCAGTCACTAATCTCTCCCCTCCACCTCCACATATCTCCAAAATTCCTTAATTGAAATAACCTGCTCATGCTACTTGTGTACGTTTTGGCGCCAAAAATGCCAAATGGACGAATATGATGAAATTTGCCAAATCAAAGGTCAAGATGAGGTGGGATATGCTCAGAGATGTCGACAAAGAGATAAAAGACTATAAAGAAAAGAGGAGAGGCAATGTAATATATTATCTAGTGTAATTTTATTTAACTTAGGTCGTTTTTAATATTTTTTCAAATTCAGTGTTAAATTAAGCTTTCAATCACTTTTATTAGTGTTATCAGTATGTACTGAATCTCTTGTAACTTTCAATTTCAGTGTAACAATAAATTTCAGTTTATGCAAGTTCCATGTTCAAAAATCTCATGTTTGTTGAATGTTGTTATTAGAATTGTTTATGGACTCAATAAGCTCACTTAAGCTCCTAGAAAGCTTCTGAAAGCTTTTAGTAACTCAAAAATTCAGTGTAGTGCTAAAACTCAAAAATACAAGAAAATCAAGAAAAATAGGTCAAAAGTGAAAAATCAGTGAATAAGGAAGAAGATTGCAAGGAGCATAGCAAATAATGGATGGCTATGGTTTAGTGTCTCAGGGGAGACCATAGGATTGGTTATTGTTCCTGGATACTTGGTTCTAAGCAGGATTGCAAGTTGTAAGAAAAATCTCACTTTCTTACTTTCTACTGTAGCTTAGCTTATCAACTGCTTATTCTGGTTCTTTTTGCTTATTAGGTATATCTTAGTCATTTTATTGCTTAATATTGTGTAGTTGCTTATTAGTTTTCATTGTGCTTCAATATCTTAGTTTCACTGCCATATTAGTGTAATATAGAATCTTAGGCATTTGTGGTTTAAGCTTGTGTTTCTGTGCTTATTTTGGTTCATTATATCATATTAAGTTGTTAAAAATCAGTTTCATAATCATAATAAGCCAATTGCCTTGAAAAGCTCAAATTAGTCTAGTAATAGGAGTGTTTGGCTTAAGCTTAAATTCTGTGATAGAGGATGTTTTAGTGGTGAATCTTGGTTCTAGTATCTCACTTTAGTTTATAATAGTTCAGTCAAACAATAAAAACCACAGGTTCTTTGTGTTAAAGTCAAAATCTCAATTGCTTTCATTTGACAGTCAACTGTTGGACTTTTAAGTGTCCAAATCCTCACCACAGCCTTAGATCTTGTTAGGATTGCTTAATTTAGGTTCACATTAGCTTATAACATCATAATTAGTCTGTAGGATCCATTAGAACTTCACCAAAGTCAACCCTTGTTTATTCTGCAAAAGTCAAAAGCCACAGCAGACATAGTGTTGTTGGTTGCTGATCTTTGACCAAATTGAACATCAATTGGGTAGATTCTGATGGGGCTTTTTGTATTTTTAGATAACCAGTAATATAGGCTTGATTTTGCCCCCTTAAGTTTTCATCTCAGTAGCTTATTGCCTAGCTTAATTTGGTCTGCAAGTTTGCTTGTTTCCTGAGTTTTTCTGTGTAAGTATTCAAACAGTCAAGTGCTTAACTTGTTAATCCTTAGTGCTTATCTGTGTGTTTCAAGTTTCTTTAAGCTTAAATAAGTTTGTTAAACCTTCCCTGAGCATTTGGTTGAGTTTAGTGCTTTTTAGCTTATTTTTGGCTTATTTGCCAACTGCTTATCTACCCAAATCAGCTCTCAGGGCTTATTAAACTTGTGATTTTAATTTTCCTAGCCTTTTAATATTAATTTAGACTTAACTTAAATTTTTCAGATTTTTCCTAAGTTATTTGATATTTTTAATCTTTTTAATTAGTTTAAAATAGTAATTAAATCATAATAAATAGAATATTAATCAGAAAAATATAAATCCAATTTTCATAATTTTCTTTTGTCATTTTTAATCTAGGAAAAATATAATCTTATTTTTAATCCTTAAGAAAAATCAAAAATAGAAATATAGTGATAGCTTCTATTTAATAGAATTTATTTTTTTAAATTTTAATTAAGTAATTTTCATATTGATAATTTTCTTAGTTTCTATTTACCTTAGAGTATTTATATAAAAAATTTCAGATTTTTCTTTGATCTTTTAGTATTTATTAGAATTTTAATTAGTTTAAATAATTATTAAATAGTTTTTTAATTAATAATAATTAATTAATAAGTCAAATAAATAATTTTCTTTATCCAATAATTTTATTTTCTTATTAGGATTGTAAAAATATAAATTTCATATCCGTAGGCCTTTTATTTATTAAAACTCACTTTTTATTTCGTACGTTTACGTTTATTTAAATTTAAACGTACGCTTTTAGGTTTTTATACGTTTCTAGTTAACTTGTTTTTACATTCTTGTTTATATAGCTTGTTTAAAGCTATTTTCTTATCTCCTTAGTGTAATCAAAACCATAATCCCTTTTCTGTTCAAAAGCACTTGATCACAAGTCGTTCTAAGCACAATTTCACATCTCGCTGGGACTTAAACGACCCGGGGATAAAACTATACTCCTTGGATAATTGCATTGTGTTCTCAATTGGTTTGACTTTGTTTGACCACATCCGTGGTTGATTTAGGTTGACCGTTTGAGGCCAATCAAATTTTGGCGCCGCTGCCGGGGAGGTGTGCTGCGTGTTTCAAACGTTTTGCAGTATCGTGTCTTTGAAACCCAATCTGTGAATATCTTCTCTCTCTTGTATATTTATCATATATAAAGCAAAACGCTTGTGAAGTTAACTCATTTAACGGATCAAGTACCAAAAATATCGTATTCCTATTTCCCATAAAACCATATAAAAAACAAAAATATTTTCTTTTCTTTTCTATATATAATATCATATAAAAAATAAAAACATCAAAAATATTTTCCATTTTATCTGTTAAATAATAAACAAATAATAAAAATTAACCATCGAGAACCAAGACTGAGTACTACCTAACTGGGGGTACGGCCATAATAAGTTCCCAAACCTAAGATAAAAACTTGCCTTTGTATCACTTGCGAATATCGGCTCACCTTTAATTGATAAACAAACTCTAACGGAGGTTTAAGGATAGTCTGACATTAAATTGTCGGACTGAAAGAAGCGGGTTTTTAAGGAGCATTTAATTGCCCACCTCTGCTTCTCCGCCACTCTGTGCGTTTATCTTTTAGAGAGCTACCGTACGTCTGTTGATTATTGGTTTAAGTTCACTTGTGTTTTTTCTCGATCTTGATTTTAATTGAAAATTTTTGTTTTCATCTTAACTTCTCAATAAATAAATAAAATCCAAAAAAAGAATCTTCTTACCCTTTTCTGAGTTTCCTCCACTATAAAGGATTCTTAGACTCGTCTTAGTACATGCGCACTCGTTCTTCTAGGTCATCAAGCCCTCTCCGTGAGCTTGGAAACATACCTCGAAGACGTCGTAGACGTTCTGCCCCATCAGTCGTATCTGAGGAACGTACTGATTCTGTCGTCATGGCAGATTTGCCGATGAATGAGCTTCTCCAAGCACCCATCGAGGGTTATGGAGATGCCATTGTTGTTCCAGCTATTGTAGCTGAGAGTTTTGAGCTCAAAACCGGGTTACTGAATCTTGTAACCTCAAGCCAATTCTATGGTTTTGAGAGGGATGATCCTCATGCTCACATTCGATGGTTTAACAAGATTACATCTACCATCAAATACAAGAACATCCCTTCTAGCTCAATCAAACTTCTTCTATTCCCATTTTCTCTCGAGGGACAAGCCCGGATATGGCTTGAAAAACAACCCCCTCGTTCAATTGAGACATGGGAGGACTTAGTTACAAAGTTTGTAAACGAATTTTTTCCACCGTCTAGAACGACAAGTCTTAAAAATGAAATCATCAAATTTACACAAAGATTTGATGAATCGTTTAGTGACGCGTGGGATCATTTCAAAGAATTGCTTCGTAAATGTCCTCATCATGGTTTTACCGAGTTGATGCAAATCGACACTTTCTATAATGGTGTGAGCCAATCAGACCAAGATTCTCTCAATGCCTCCTCAGGAGGTAACTTTTTGAGCAAAACTGTCAAAGAAGCTTTAGCGATTATTGAAAATAAGTCTAAGGTCCGTACTGCACGAACAAAGCCATATCATTCTCAGGCTAGTGCCGGTCCTTCTACTTCATCTCCTGTGAGTAATTCTAGCACCGATGCTAAGATTGACAAACTCACGGACGCTATTCAAGCTTTGGTTCTCTCAAGCCAAAAGAAAGTCACTTTCACACAAAGTCCTTCACATGCTGAAGTGAAGAAAGTGGAATTCTGTGTTACTTGTGGTGGCCCTCACGCATACTACGACTGTACTGCCACCGATGGTAGTCCTTTTGAAGTTAATGCTATAGCCGGTACTTCAAATCAGGGAGGTAATCAATACCGTCCTCAAATGGAACCAAGTTACCGAGCTAGTAGCTACCAAGGACCACCCGGTTTCAATCAGAACCAGAATTTGCAAAACCGGAACCAAAATCAACCTCGAATGAACCAAGGTTATCAAAACCAAGGGAATTTCAATTCTGGACAGAATCAAGGTTTCCAACACCAAGGAAACTTTAACCGACCCAATTTCAATCAGGGAAATCATTTTCAAGGAAATGGTAATCCAAATCAAGGGAATTTTCAACATCAAGGTTATAATCAAAATAACCGAATGCAAAATTTCCCTAATCAACATCAAGCCATTCCAGCCCCACAACCATCATCTGATGAGTTATTGAGGCAGTTCATGAAAGCTCAAGAGGACACAAACAGGTTGTTGGTCAGCCAGATCTCTGAGATTAAAAAATCTTTAAATGATCAACCTTCGGGCTCAGGAAAACTTCCGAGCAACACGATCGCTAACCCGAAGGGCGATGTTAAGGCGATCACAACCCGAAGTGGTGTTTCATATGAGGGACCCACTGTTTCCACTACCACTTCTTCTTCTTCCCCCAAGGTAGTGGGAAGTGAGCCTGAGGTGACTAAGGACCAGGTACTTCCTACTAATAACGGAGGTACCAACAACGTCCAACCTCAAATTGTCCCGAAACCCAAGACTAAACCTCAAGTTGTCTTTGAACATCCTGAAACCCCGGTTGAAAACCCTAAATCCAAACCTTCTATTCCCTACCCATCACGTTTAAATGAGCAAAAGCTCCGCGAAAAAGCTAGTCAACAAATGGATAAATTCTTCCAAATTTTTCAGGAATTACACTTTGACATAAGCTTTGCGGATGCTATCATTCTGATGCCCAAGTTTGCATCCACAATCAAACACTTGTTAAGCAACAAGGAAAAACTGTTTGAAATGGCAAAGACTCCATTAAATGAGAACTGCTCAGCAGTTATCTTAAAAAAGCTTCCCGAGAAGCTTGGAGATCCTGGAAGGTTTCTACTACCTTGTGTCTTTCCAGGAATGGTTGAATGCTATGCCTTGGCCGATCTTGGTGCAAGCATCAACCTGATGCCTAAATCAGTATGGAAGAAACTTTCTCTTCCTGAACTTACTCCTACCTGCATGACTCTTGAGCTTGCAGATCGTTCAATATCTCGTCCACTTGGCATTGCTGAGGACGTATTTGTGAAAGTAGGAAAGTTCCATTTTCCAGCTGACTTTGTGGTTGTTGATTTCGATGCTGATCCTAGGGTTCCTCTCATTCTTGGAAGCGGATTCCTAAGAACGGGCCGTGCTCTCATAGATGTATTTGAGCATGAAATCACATTACGTGTGGGTCATGAAGCTGTTACCTTTAACCTCGATCAAACTTCGAGGTACTCCTCAAATTATGATTCTGAATCGGTTAACCGAATCGATGTCATTGATATTGTTTCAGAGGAGTACTCTCAAGAGTTTCTTGGTTATTCTCATAATTCTGTGAGTGGGGAAACACCACATCTTCTTTACCTGGCATTTCCGACTCTTCCCCTTCTCTCACTCCGTTTGAGGGAAGTGATTTCAATTTGGAAGAGATCGAGGATTTTCTCAAGTGTGATTCATTCCTAGAGGGGATTGATGACGCTGAGATTGATCTGGAGGGAGATATTCTTCTTCTTGAGAAATTGTTAAATCAGGACAATTCTCCTCCCCTCCCTCCCGTTGAACTTCATAATGAGGAAATCAAATCAGTTGAGAAAACCGATGAATTTCCTGAGGTCGAACTCAAAGACTTACCGCCTCATCTTGAGTATGCATTCTTGGAGGGTGATGATAAATTACCCGTCATTATTGCTAAAGATTTAAGTGATGAGGAAAAGACTGCTCTAATAAAGGTCTTAAAGTCACACAAGCAAGCCATTGCTTGGAAACTCTCCGATATAAAGGGTATTGACCCAGAATTTTGTACTCACAAGATTCTAATGGAGGATGACTTTAAACCAGCAGTCCAACATCAAAGAAGGGTGAATCCTAAAATCCACGATGTTATCAAACAAGAAGTTCTCAAACTTCTTGATGCAGGATTGATTTATCCCATCTCTGATAGTCCTTGGGTTAGTCCCATTCACTGTGTTCCAAAAAAGGGTGGCATGACTGTTGTCACAAATGATGAAAATGAGTTGATTCCAACTCGATTGGTTACGGGGTGGCGTGTTTGCATTGACTATCGAAAGTTAAATGATGCCACTCGTAAAGACCATTTTCCTCTACCTTTTATGGATCAGATGCTTGAGAGATTAGCAGGGAACGAGTATTATTGTTTTCTTGATGGTTTCTTGGGTTACTTTCAAATTCCCATTGATCCACAAGATCAAGAAAAGACTACCTTCACATGCCCTTATGGAACCTTTGCTTATAAACGTATGCCTTTCGGCTTATGTAATGCTCCAGGCACATTCCAGAGGTGTATGATGGCAATATTTACCTACATGATCGGTAAAACAATGGAGGTCTTTATGGATGACTTCTCGGTCATTGGGGATTCGTTCCAAGCATGTCTCTCCAATTTAGAAAACATGTTGAAAAGGTGTAAAGACACCAATCTTTGTCTAAATTGGGAGAAGAGTCATTTTATGGTCAAAGAGGGCATTGTCCTCGGCCATAAGATATCAAAGAACGGGATTGAGGTTGACAAAGCTAAAGTTGATGTCATTGGTAAATTACCTCATCCCACTACCGTCAAAGGTATTAGGAGTTTTTTGGGTCATGCCGGTTTCTATCGTAGATTCATACAAGATTTTTCTAAAATCGCCCGGCCAATGACTCATCTCCTTGAAAAGGATGCTCCTTTTATCTTCTCACCCGAGTGCATCAAAGCTTTTGAAATATTAAAGAAAAAGCTTACTGAAGCACCCATTCTAGTTGCCCCCGACTGGGATTTTCCCTTTGAGCTCATGTGCGATGCAAGTGATTTTGCAATCGGTGCAGTCCTGGGGCAACGAAAAGCCAAACATTTTCAGCCTATCCACTACGCAAGTAAAACCATGTTTGAAGCTCAAACTCATTACACCACTACAGAAAAAGAATTGTTGGCTGTGGTGTATGCATTTGAGAAGTTTCGGCCATATTTAATCTTGACAAAATGTGTAGTGTATACGGATCACTCGGCTCTCAAATATCTCTTTGCAAAACAAGATGCAAAGCCGAGATTACTCCGTTGGGTTCTCCTCCTGCAAGAATTTGATATCATTATACGTGATAAAAAAGGAGCTGAGAACCTAGCTGCTGATCATCTATCCCGATTAGAGAACCCACACCAAGATGTTTTCGAGAAAAAGGAAATAAATGAAACATTTCCTCTCGAGACACTCAATGCGGTTACTTTTCGAGGAGATTCTACTACCCCATGGTTTGCCGACTTCGCAAATTACCATGCGGGTAACTTCATAGTGAAAGGGATGTCGACCCAACAGAAGAATAAATTCTTCAAGGATGTTAAACATTATTTTTGGGACGACCCCTACTTATTCAAAATCTGTGCGGATCAAGTCATCCG
Source organism: Artemisia tridentata subsp. tridentata (assembly GCA_021014915.2). Classification (NCBI taxonomy): domain Eukaryota; kingdom Viridiplantae; phylum Streptophyta; class Magnoliopsida; order Asterales; family Asteraceae; genus Artemisia; species Artemisia tridentata. The sequence continues at coordinate 269,373,427 of CP139501.1, read as the reverse complement.
ACGGTGTGTTTACGGACAGGAAGCTATTGACATTCTCAAAGCTTGCCATGCTGGACCCACTGGGGGCCATCATAGTCCAAACTACACCGCCAAAAAGGTGTTTGATTCCGGGTTTTATTGGCCCACAATCTATAAGGATGCCCAAGATCTCATAAAAACTTGTGAAGCTTGTCAGCGTCACGGAAATATTTCACAACGAAATGAAATGCCACAAAATGCAATTCAAGTCTGTGAAATCTTTGATGTCTGGGGCATTGATTTTATGGGGCCATTTCCATCATCTCGAGGAAACAAATACATTCTCGTGGCTGTTGACTATTTGTCAAAATGGGTTGAAGCAAAAGCTTTACCCACCAATGATGCCCGAGTTGTTGTAAAATTCCTGAAAGCTCTGTTTGCCCGTTTTGGAACTCCACGTGCTATAATCAGTGATCGTGGTACGCATTTCTGTAATGACAAATTTGATAAAGTCATGCAAAAGTATGGTGTAACTCACCGTCTTTCTACTGCGTATCACCCACAAACAAGTGGGCAAGTTGAAGTTTCAAATCGGGGTATCAAAAGAATTTTGGAAAGGACTGTAGGAGAAAATCGTGCATCCTGGTCAGATAAATTGGATGATGCACTATGGGCCTTTCGTACAGCTTACAAAACACCCATCGGGTGTACACCTTACAAGCTTGTGTACGGAAAGGCATGTCATCTTCCGATCGAATTAGAGCACAAAGCCTACTGGGCCTTGAAACATGCAAACTTTGACCTTCAAACTGCGGGTGATCACCGTAAAGTTCAAATGAATGAATTAAATGAACTACGTGATCAAGCATACGAGAACTCTTTGATTTATAAAGAAAAGACAAAGAAGATTCATGACTCTAAAATCAAGAACCGCGTTTTCAACGTTGGTGATCGAGTCCTTCTTTTCAATTCAAGATTGAAGATTTTCTCGGGAAAACTCAAATCCCGTTGGTCTGGTCCATTCACTGTTACAAAAGTTTATCCATATGGTACCATTGAGTTATCTCAAAATGACGGTCCAAATTTCAAAGTGAATGGTCATCGGTTAAAACACTACTTTGGAGAGGACATACCATTCATGGTTGTCCCGGATCTTCAAACTTTCCCCATGAACCAATAAATGCGGGGATCGAGTCAAGCTAGTGACTCGGTGATCAAAACATTAGCCCGCACCATATGGGTTTTCACCCATATTTCTGACTTCTTTCTATTTTCTACCACCTAAGTGTGGGGGAGATGCCCCACAGGTTGTATATATGTAAATATTCCCAAAAAAAAAAAAAAAAAAAAAAAGTGTGTGTATATATAAAATAATGGCTATTCAGTATTTCCCTTTCACGTTCTAAGTGTTGGTTTAACAGCCGGTGCTTTGAATATTGAGGGCAATATTCAGTTCTAAGTGTGGGGGGGAAATTCTAGCGAATTTTATCAAATGTATCATCCAGCACCCCCATTTTTAGCCAAAATTTGAAATTTTTTTTTTCTCACTTAGAACTCAATAAATGGTTATCAGTCCGCCATGTCTAACCCACATAAGGATTGGCTAATCCAGGAGCAAACGGCTCTTGGTAAAGATAACTCAAATCCGTTTATGGCTTGCAATTTGCCCAAAATTGTATGGTATTCGACTCACCATATCTTTAATTAGTGAAGAGTTGGCTAGCCCGCAAGGTTATGGCTTGTGGTAAAGGCTTTGGAATACCATAATTGGTAATCAGCTCACCAAAGATAATATTGATAAATTATCTAAGAGTTGGCTAGTCCAGAAGCAAACGGCTTCTGGTAAAGACAAATCAAAACCGTTTACAGCTGGTGATTTGCTCAAAATCACATGGTTATCAGTGTACCATAGTTCTTACTTGAGCTGAAACATTTGGCTACTCCAGAAGTGATGGCTTTTGGTAAAGAGATAAAATCCATTAAATTTTCAAAAATATTGCTAGGGACTAGCAATAGTTTAGTGTGGGGGATTGATGAGTGTGTAAATACTCATCATTTTTGTCATATCTGAACTGCCAAAACATCCAAAAACACTCAGAAATGCATCAAAATACTGAAAATATTCCAGGAGTGTGTTTTATAAGTTTCAAATGCAAAATGTTTGAAAACAATTGAAAAACGAACAAAGTTTGCATAATTGGCAGTTTCAGTCCCTCAACTTTCAAAACATGTCAAATCTAGTCCCTGATTATTCAAAACATGTAAAATATCATTAAAGGTCCTTGGGAATTCACAAGTTGTCAAAAGAAATCCTTTAAAGTTAAAAATTGCAAATTGACAACTTTAGTCCCTCAAGTTTGAAAAATGTCAAAGATAGTCCCTGGGTTTTAAAAATTGGAAAATTATCAAATTTAATCCTTGTACTATTGAAACTTGGCAAAATTGGTTCCTTGTGATACTTTGGGAAAATTACAATTTCAGCCCCTAAAAATCCAAAAATTACAAAATGGTCCTTGTGCTTATTTCCTATAAACCAAACCGGACCCTAAATTAAATAAAACACACTACCCTTTATCACTACCCAACCCAACCCTATTAAACTAAACCCAACCCAAAACACAACCAACCCAGCCCAACCATAAAATCCCATAACCCGGCCCAACCCCAACTTAATTAACTAAAACCAGGTTTGACCCTGGTCAAACCCATCTTCCCTTTCACACAACCCCGCCAAAACCACCATACCTGAAACCAGGTGGTTTTTGGCCACCTTTCACCTCCACCTCATCACCCCAGTCACTAATCTCTCCCCTCCACCTCCACATATCTCCAAAATTCCTTAATTGAAATAACCTGCTCATGCTACTTGTGTACGTTTTGGCGCCAAAAATGCCAAATGGACGAATATGATGAAATTTGCCAAATCAAAGGTCAAGATGAGGTGGGATATGCTCAGAGATGTCGACAAAGAGATAAAAGACTATAAAGAAAAGAGGAGAGGCAATGTAATATATTATCTAGTGTAATTTTATTTAACTTAGGTCGTTTTTAATATTTTTTTCAAATTCAGTGTTAAATTAAGCTTTCAATCACTTTTATTAGTGTTATCAGTATGTACTGAATCTCTTGTAACTTTCAATTTCAGTGTAACAATAAATTTCAGTTTATGCAAATTCCATGTTCAAAAATCTCATGTTTGTTGAATGTTGTTATTAGAATTGTTTATGGACTCAGTAAGCTCACTTAAGCTCCTAGAAAGCTTCTGAAAGCTTTTAGTAACTCAAAAATTCAGTGTAGTGCTAAAACTCAAAAATACAAGAAAATCAAGAAAAATAGGTCAAAAGTGAAAAATCAGTGAATAAGGAAGAAGATTGCAAGGAGCATAGCAAATAATGGATGGCTATGGTTTAGTGTCTCAGGGGAGACCATAGGATTGGTTATTGTTCCTGGATACTTGGTTCTAAGCAGGATTGCAAGTTGTAAGAAAAATCTCACTTTCTTACTTTCTACTGTAGCTTAGCTTATCAACTGCTTATTCTGGTTCTTTTTGCTTATTAGGTATATCTTAGTCATTTTATTGCTTAATATTGTGTAGTTGCTTATTAGTTTTCATTGTGCTTCAATATCTTAGTTTCACTGCCATATTAGTGTAATATAGAATCTTAGGCATTTGTGGTTTAAGCTTGTGTTTCTGTGCTTATTTTGGTTCATTATATCATATTAAGTTGTTAAAAATCAGTTTCATAATCATAATAAGCCAATTGCCTTGAAAAGCTCAAATTAGTCTAGTAATAGGAGTGTTTGGCTTAAGCTTAAATTCTGTGATAGAGGATGTTTTAGTGGTGAATCTTGGTTCTAGTATCTCACTTTAGTTTATAATAGTTCAGTCAAACAATAAAAACCACAGGTTCTTTGTGTTAAAGTCAAAATCTCAATTGCTTTCATTTGACAGTCAACTGTTGGACTTTTAAGTGTCCAAATCCTCACCACAGCCTTAGATCTTGTTAGGATTGCTTAATTTAGGTTCACATTAGCTTATAACATCATAATTAGTCTGTAGGATCCATTAGAACTTCACCAAAGTCAACCCTTGTTTATTCTGCAAAAGTCAAAAGCCACAGCAGACATAGTGTTGTTGGTTGCTGATCTTTGACCAAATTGAACATCAATTGGGTAGATTCTGATGGGGCTTTTTGTATTTTTAGATAACCAGTAATATAGGCTTGATTTTGCCCCCTTAAGTTTTCATCTCAGTAGCTTATTGCCTAGCTTAATTTGGTCTGCAAGTTTGCTTGTTTCCTGAGTTTTTCTGTGTAAGTATTCAAACAGTCAAGTGCTTAACTTGTTAATCCTTAGTGCTTATCTATGTGTTTCAAGTTTCTTTAAGCTTAAATAAGTTTGTTAAACCTTCCCTGAGCATTTGGTTGAGTTTAGTGCTTTTTAGCTTATTTTTGGCTTATTTGCCAACTGCTTATCTACCCAAATCAGCTCTCAGGGCTTATTAAACTTGTGATTTTAATTTTCCTAGCCTTTTAATATTAATTTAGACTTAACTTAAATTTTTCAGATTTTTCCTAAGTTATTTGATATTTTTAATCTTTTTAATTAGTTTAAAATAGTAATTAAATCATAATAAATAGAATATTAATCAGAAAAATATAAATCCAATTTTCATAATTTTCTTTTGTCATTTTTAATCTAGGAAAAATATAATATTATTTTTAATCCTTAAGAAAAATCAAAAATAGAAATATAGTGATAGCTTCTATTTAATAGAATTTATTTTTTTAAATTTTAGTTAAGTAATTTTCATATTGATAATTTTATTAGTTTCTATTTACCTTAGAGTATTTATATAAAAATTTTCAGATTTTTCTTTGATCTTTTAGTATTTATTAGAATTTTAATTAGTTTAAATAATTATTAAATAGTTTTTTAATTAATAATAATTAATTAATAAGTCAAATAAATAATTTTCTTTTTCCAATAATTTTATTTTCTTATTAGGATTGTAAAAATATAAATTTCATATCCGTAGGCCTTTTATTTATTAAAACTCACTTTTTATTTCGTACGTTTACGTTTATTTAAATTTAAACGTACGCTTTTAGGTTTTTATACGTTTCTAGTTAACTTGTTTTTACATTCTTGTTTATATAGCTTGTTTAAAGCTATTTTCTTATCTCCTTAGTGTAATCAAAACCATAATCCCTTTTCTGTTTAAAAGCACTTGATCACAAGTCGTTCTAAGCACAATTTCACATCTCGCTGGGACTTAAACGACCCGGGGATAAAACTATACTCCTTGGATAATTGCATTGTGTTCTCAATTGGTTTGACTTTGTTTGACCACATCCGTGGTTGATTTAGGTTGACCGTTTGAGACCTAACAAGCCTACAAACTTTGCTCTCTTGTCTAGGAGCCATGAAACCCTCAGGTTGGTTCATGTAGATTTCTTCTTCTAAATCCCTGTTTAGAAAAGCCATTCTCACATACATTTTGGCAGACTTCCAAATTTCTTAAAGCAGCAATAGCAAGTACCATCCTAATAAATGGTTTTATCGACAACCTTTCGTAGTTGTTAGGTATAAACCATTTGTAGCCTAGTGGTTTACCACCAGGAGGTAAATCCACGAGCTATAATGTATCATTTTTGTAAAATAGAATCTATTTCACATTTGATGGATTCTTTCCATTGAGCCCCTCTTGAGGAAGTTACCATTTCTTTGTAAGAAGTAGGTTCATTTTCTACCATAAAAGAAACAAATCAGATCCAAACAATTTTTCGGTTCTTGCATGTTTGCTTCTTCTAGGTTCAACCTATTCTTCTGGGTTGATCTTGTCTCACATCATGGAGATCATAATCAATCCCGTGTTGTCTCTTATCACGAACAACATTATCATCTTAATGTCTCTCATCACTACTAGAAAAAGGTCTATCCTTGACTCGCATTTTATGACGCACGCTACAAGATGACGCGCAAATAGCAAAGTCATAAAATAAGAGTCATAACGAGTAAATTTTTTATTGGGGATGACTCGTTTTCAGAAGCGTCATAACATAGGGTCATAATCAGTTAAAATTTAGCCTGCTAGATGACGCTCGTTTTGCTTCGTCATAAATAGGGGTCATCTATGTTTTTTTTTACCATCTGCACTTCCCGCTCTCAAACTCTTATTCTTTTTGTTTCCCGCTATTGACAAAAGCTTATTTCCCGCTTGACAAAAACCCCAAAAAAAAAACCTAAGTCCTTCAAAATCCCAAAAATAAGTTTACTAGGGTTAGCTATTCTTCTCTCCCAATCCAGCCGCCCACCTTCACCACATTTTTCCGGCCATATTTCTCCGGCATCTCCACCATCTCCGGCGACCTCATCACAGCCGTCATTAAACACCATCAACCTCTCACCATCACAACCCCTCGCCTCTTCTCTCTTTCTTGAAGATGCCGACCACCACCACCCTTTCACTGCCACACTCCTCTGTTTTTATTGAAGATAAGTATAGATCGAAGATGGCTTCAGATCGAGTCACCACGCCATCATACTGCCGTCATCACCCTCTCCGTCTTTTTCTATTTTGTTCGTCCTTGTGGTATAGTGAAATCAGTACATTTCTTTTATTAATTACTAACCGATTTTATTTATTGTTACTAGTGTTTTCGTGGATTCAAATGAGTTAAAACATACTGATAACAAGATTTAAAAACGTGTTTTGAAACCGATTCGTGTGGTAAGAAAAAACTGGTTATGGTGTTACTCGAATTCTTTTGGTCAATATAGTTTGTGTTAAGTTGAAGTGATTGAGTGGTTTAGTTGATTGTGATAGCATGCTCATTGTGTGTTTTAAAATGTGTAACTCAATTTATTTTGTCTTTTGTTCTTATGTTTATGTAATTGTTGCTTTGTTTGTAGCGATTTACGTTTAATATTGGTTATGTTTAGCTGAAGTGATTGAGTGATTTAGTTGATTGCGATTCGTATAATGCTATGTGTTTTAGTATTTAATTTTATGAAATTATTGATTTTGTGATCTGTTCGTATTGATTAATAGTCTTTATGCTAAGTTGAATTGATCAAGTCATCAAGTGGTTAAGTTGATTGCCATAGTACGCTGACTGTGTTTTCTTTAGTATGTGTAGGTCAATGTAGTTTGATTTTAGGTCTTAAGTTTACGTAATTGTCGATTCGTGTGATATGTTTGCAACGATTAATAATCTTTATTACAAGTTAAGGTGATCAAGTACTTTAGTTGATTGCGATAGTGTACTTACTGTGTGTTTTATTATCTGTAGATCAATTTAGTTGGATTTTAGGTCATTACTTTATGATATTATGGATTGTGTGATCTGCTGCAGTTACTAATATTGTGTGTGTTAAGTCGAAGTATTCTAGTGGTTCGGTTGGCTGTGATAGTACGCTGACTATGTGTAGGCCAATGTAGTTTAAATTTTGTTGTTAAGTTTATGGCATTATGGATCGTGTAATTTGTTTGCGGTGATTGCTAGTGTTTGTGTGGAGTTAAAGTAATCAAGTGGTTCTGTTGATTGTGATAGACTGATAGTATGCTCACTGTGTGTTTCAGTATGTTAAAAGCTGTAAATCAATCTAGTTTGACTTATGTTCTAAGTTTATTTGCGTGATCTGTTTGCAGTGTTTATGCTAAGCTGAAGTGATCGAGTATGCTGCATGTACCGGCGACGATCGAGGAACAGTTGATTTTGAGAGCAATTAAGGAAGAATGTCCGTGGGAGAATCTTCCTAAGCGTCTTCAATCGACTTTGCATTCGAAAGATGAATGGCATAGAAGGTTTATTTTGCCAACTGTTATTAGCTGCTTCTGTATGTTTGATAGTTTGTTTGTTTGTTTTAATTGAATTGTAGTTGAAATGTATTTATGCGTTTACTTAATCTGGAATCTTTGAACAATGCAGCAGGGATCAACTGTTTAAACGACTTAAGGGTTCGGATTTGAAGTTGTTTGCCGCTTGCATTTCGATAGATTGAGGTGTTAGTAGTAAGTTTGGTTACGGGTCGAGTCTTTTTTTTTTTGGTGTCGGTTCGGTTAGCAAGACACCACAAAGGTGTTGTAGTCATTTACAATGAGATTGGAACAATTATTTGGGTGGAGTCAGGACTGTTTGGTCCGTTTGATTTGTCGCCTTTCGACACCTTTTTCTAATACTTGAACAGCTTATTTAAGTTTATTTAGCTAGTGTTCGTTATGGCTTATATAAACAATTTGGTAATCAACTTATAGAAATGACGGGTCCATCCTTTCACTTAGAACAGCTGATGCAGCGTACAGTAAGATAAAAGGAATGCTTTCTACTCTCGGAGATCCTTTCACTCGCATTATCAGTCCAAAGGTGCGCCAACCGAATGCCAATTTAGTTTAGTTGTCTTGTATTGAATAAAGCATATACTTGTCTGTCTTCTAAAACCTTGAATTTCTTGCTAAAACCTTGAATGGCTTATAAAAACCTGATAATACAACATATTTCAGTGTGTGTTTTTTAAATTTGTATGCTGCTAAAACCTTGAATTTCTTGCTCTAGGTTGTACTATCTTGTGTTGAAGGTAGCCCAGCTGCTAGAGCTGGAATCCACATAGGAGATGAGCTGATGGAAATAAATGGTATGATAGATGCAATTATCTTTGATCCTATTTAGGATTTATCTGTTTATCTATTTGAGTTTTCGTACAGCAACAAGATGCATTTCATCTCAGAGGTCAAGTTGGCACGAGTGTTACAGTTAAAGTGCACAATGTGAGCTTACTGCATTTTCTTCCTTTATGTTGTATTGCTACATTAACATCTTTTTTGGTTATTCTGAGTAGAATGTTGTTTCCTGCTTTTAGCTTTTTGTAGTTCTGTGCAGAAAAGAACTGTTAATTCTGATGTTTGTTGTGTTCCACAGGGCAAAAAGTTGGCCATTGACTCTAGTTTTAGAGAGGTGAGATTACCTCGTGAGTACATTAGGCTTTTGCCAATTTCAAGTACCATCATTCCTCATAGAACTCCAGATGGTCATGTGTCCAAGACTGGATATGTAAAGTTACTAGCCTTCTCACAGTTGTTTGTCACTATCAATCCTATAACAGTTGTTTGACATGGAACCTTTGCTTTTCTTATAGATATACCTTGGGAGACCAGTTATGCGGGTAATTCTTTTCTACATTTTTGTGTGTCGTCATAAACATTCAGCTGCTGCTTTATAAGTTGTTATTAATGATTTCGTTGTTTATTGCAGGGTCGGCCCATGTACCAACGATTTTAAATTTTGAATCAGGGTGCGTCCGTTTTATGGGCAGCGATTCTATTTCAGTAAGTGGTCAGCGAACCGAAGGTTTTGTTTCAGTAACTGATGAGCAGCCCTCCGGTACGTCTTTGGCTCATGCAAGTGCCTCGCCTGATGTTGGTGCAAGCACATCTGATGGTTAGTAATAGCTGCCACTTTCGGATAGAACCATCTGCATTTGTTTGTTACTATCGATGCTATAACAGTTGTCTCATACGGAATCTTTGCTTTTCTTATAGGTATACACCAGCGAAGCTGTGGCCGTTCGTCTTCTCAAAGCTGGCGTCGTACTCAGTATTCGCAAAGTATGTGGCATCACCTTTTTTCTCTATATCACGAGATTGAACGAGTTGCCAAGGCAAATCGTTGAAGAAGGTTTATGGTATTTGTTTCTAGTGGTTTATCTTGGCTTTTGTGAGGAACACTTGTGAAAACAATTGTTTCATGATGGATTATGAGTTTAGATTTTATGTATTTGTTTTGGTACTTTACTTTGGTATATATATATATGAAATGCGTTATTTTGATATTTGTGTTTTTAATTTTGTATTATCAGGTTTATAATTGTCATTTAATAGAAAATTAGGAACTGAAAAAAATTAATTTAAAAAAAAAAAAATAGGTTATGACTCGCAAAAAAGAGAGTCATAAAACGTGGGTCATAAGTGCGCGTCATAGAGGGATGACGCACAAATGCGAGTCATGAAGCTTTATGACGGGTCCATCCTTGACTCGCATTTGCGCGTCATAAGGCCTCTTCTTGACTCGCATTTGGAGTCAAGAATAGCTGTTTTTCTAGTAGTGGTCTCTCATCATGAAGGACATCATCATTTAGTTGCCTCTCATCATAGACAACTGTATCATCTAGTCTAGATGAACATCCATTTTTCTCGGATAAATAAGGAAACACAGTTTCAAACAATGAAAGTTTTCATTGATTCCATTATCATATCTTTGTATATATCAGATTTTCTGAATCATATACAAATAAATGATAAGCACTACTGTAATGAGCATATCACAAAAATATGCAATCTACAGTTTTAGGTCCAATATTTTGAACCTTGGGTGTCGGGACAGATAGACACCCCCCACATTCGTAAGTACTTATAGGATGGTTATCATCCCATCCATAGTTCATAGAACTATCTTCATTTCCTTACAAGGGATCTTATCTAAAAGATAAGTAGCCGATAGAATTGTTTTTCCCCACATGCCATGGTTTAAACCAAGACTTTAATAACATGGCATAACCATATCTTTTAAGGCACGATTCTTTTCATCCAACAATTCTGTTGAGGCGTATAAGGAGCAATAAATTTGTATCTTATTCCAATGTTTAGCACATACATTTGGAAATGGAGACACATATAGATGCGTGGTTTTGCGACCTTACAACAGGTTTTACCTCTCGAGGGATCTCAAGAGGCTTGCAATCCCCACCAGGCAGTGTACCTGACCGATGTAGTATAGTGATGTGGCAAGTACCGGGGGATTGATCGTTCTCTAGGGAATAGTGTCGTTAGGATTGAAAAACTACTCTAATAGGTCTAAGGGTGAGGGAAGATTCTTTTTGTATTTTTATATTTTTTGGAAAGCAAGTAAAATCTCGGGTTTGAAGGAGTGGGCGGAATTAGTTGCTAGTCAACTAACCCAAATAACTACAAATGCAAATAAAATAAAATAACTGAAAATGAAAAGGTTGTGTAACTTATATGGGGAGAAATGTGTTTACTTAGATTTCCTTACTCCCTAACTATCTTTTACCGGTTGATTAGTGTGTATTAATTGCATGGATGACGGGTGTATTCCTTAATACCAATCGTGGGGTGGCGTACGTACTTCCCCAACTCTACAAGCTCCTACTTCACTCCTATGTCGAGCCGGCTAGGAAGCTCCTAACATGGGATCACTAGAATTCGCTCATGCATTAAATACAACCATAAAAACCTTAGTACGCATTGGTTCATGTTTCTTAAGACGTTCAAGCAAGTTACCGTATAGGAAGTTAGCCAGTTTTCTTAAGCCTAACATCGATAAACAATCATCCAATACAATTAATAACACACTAATAACCAATAATCAATAGTTAGGTTTCATTAGATCTAAGCAAACACAAGATAAATCTAGCCTAGCATGTTAATTAAAAGACAAGAACAAGATATAATCAAACAACACATAGACATATTGATTGATTAAATGAATACTTATCTTCAATTAAACATGGGAGATCCAAGGGTATGAAAACCCTTAAAAATGGCAGAAATTCGTCTTAGGGTTTCTCCTCACAAAGTTGCACACTAATGACAAAAAATTGCAAAACTATATATAGAACTTAGTGGCTGACGGCGTCACGTTATAGATCTTGATGCCGTCACCTCGCCGTGTCTAGGGTTCCCGAATGGTCTTCCTGACGCCGTCCCTCTTTAGTCCTCCAAAATCCTCCCTGGCTTATCAAGGCTTGACGCCGTCAGAATAAAGCTTGACGCCGTCTCTCTTTAGCTTAAACCGTGACGACCTTGATCACTTCAAAGGGTGACGCCGTCAGACTTCCTTTGTAAAACTCCCTGGCTTATCATGTGTATTTTTCATATCCACCTTTTTTGCCAAGCCGTGACGCCGTCAAGAGCAATACTTGACGCCGTCAAGTGTACTTTTCCAGCAACTTTGAAGACTTTGTCGTTTTCTTCACTTTTATGCTCCAAAAATGTCCAAAATGCTTCCTTTTCCAGATTTCTTCTCCAAAGTACCTAAAATGACAAAAGGAACGATTTAGGGCAATATTTGATCAAATAAATACGATTTGGGGCTTAAATGACCCCCTAAAAGCGGTACACTTTTCGCTTCATCAAATACCCTTACACTTGAGATTTGCTTGTCCTCAAGCAAATGCGCTTTTATTCTAATCAAAATACAAGTTAGGGGTCATTTAATGCTAATATAAAAGTAATTACAATAAATAGTCGTTCCACTTTAATCATAATAAGCACGGAGATTACAAACTAGCACCTCACAAGTAGTGTTTAGATACTCACATCTCTCAGGTGTCATCAAAATAAATCTCATAAATGAAAACGGATAATATCTCTCACTACCTGTCATAGCAAATAGATTACCATAGGCTTGGGAAAGGATCAAAAACCTTCTCCACTAGGCGTAAGCACCTAAGATAAACTATCAAAGAGGGCTTTTAAATGGGTTATAACGTGAGGTGTAGGGATATGATAAACACGGTTTTGTTGGATAAAGGATATTTTACTGGTGGCGAGTTAAAGATCTTGATTAATTACATGAACAATATGGCGTTGCTAAGCCAAGACTAGACTCGACTTAAGCTAAAAACAAAATAACAAAAACATAAAATAAACATAAAATGAAACGGGATGGTAGTCCGTATGTTTTTTCTACTTTTCTTTTTCTCATTTTTTTGTATTTTTCTTGATTTTTTTCGATTTTTTTTTTTTTTTTTTTTCATACACTCTTGCCCTACCATCCAAAATAATACACCATAGGGGCGTTGCATCCCCTTACACTTGAACTTTTACATAACTTTACAAATAACTATTCTAATGACTCGAATTAAGATAATCGAAACACTTGGAGTACTTTTAAAATATTTAGCACATATGGGGGTAATAATGTTGTTCTTCCTCATTACTCCATTACACTAGTACTTTACCCATGAGTCCCAATCGTCCCAAAACAATATGTACAAGGATATGACTCGACTTAGCAACCATGTAATCAATTAGATAATTAACTTGGGGTTTAAACAAATGTTGTCACAATAATGCACTAAAAATGAGTGCATACAAGGTAGGCTAAGGCGATTTGGGTGTACATTTAAGTGGGGTGTAACAAATTCTTCCTTTAAGTAAAATGCTTAAAGGTCGAAACGAAAAGATAGGCTCTGAGGGGTGTACTAGGGGTATCGTGTACTAAAAATGAGTACAACGCAAAGGGTGTGGGAGAATTACTTGACCAATGTAGCCAATGTAATTATAACAAAAACACAGGTGTCAAACAATGGGTTAATCCTAATGCCTCTTATCATGTAGTAAATCTAACTACACGAATGTAGTCTCACTTGTGGCCTCGGAATGGTCCTAACGCAAGTTCTAGAATCTAAGTGCTACCGGTACACACATCATAGCATAAATGCTTTTCCTACCAATTCTAGGGGCGAACCTCACATATTTGGGGGTGGAAAATTTTTTAGTGGTACGGTTTTGTGCTAGTCATATAACTTCCTATCCATGAGACGCTCATTAAGATCAAAGTTTCACTCCTAAATGTTGTAAAAATTTTTAAATTTGGCACTAAAATTGCCCTAACAGGTATTTATCTCAGTTTTATTACACATCTACCATCAAACAAACGAAAAATCAAGCGTAATAGCATTCTCTAAAGTATCATACTTTACCCCCCCCCCCCCCTTACACTTAAGATGAACATTGTCCCCAATGTTCAAATAACAAGATGTAAAAGTAAATAAGGTAAAAGAATGAAATCAAATACTCCCCTGATTCGTTTGGTGGATAAAGAGGTAACATGGTTAGATCTTCTTCCAAGAGAATGTAGAAGCTTCAAGACTAAAGCATCGCCATAAGCTTGATTCCCCATACATCTCCTTGTCCAAAATAACCTGTTAAACTTGAGAAAACAAACACGAAAACCTGCATAACATCGGCGGGATAAATTCTATATAAGGATATAATGCTTGTGGAATGATTATTTTGCAGATTCCTGGAGTTTATAAGTTAGAGATTTAATAAAAACTTTTTATGAAAACAAAACTTTCAAAATTTTCAGAAAATTAAAACCTGACGCCGTCAGGTTGTAAGGCCTGACGCCGTCAGAAATGATCTGACAGAATTCTCATGTTAAGTTTCCGGAAAATTTTTGGAAAAACCTATACCTTACTTCCTGGAATTCCTGCAAAACATCATTATGACTCGATACAAGCATTTGACTCAAACAAATACGAATATGTATGTTAATTTATTATTATTACGATTCATGTTCATTTGTTCTAATAAACCGATTTGGATTTCCCTTACACTTATCTTTTGCAAAATACCTTTATATGTAGTTAAGAAGAAGTTAAAAACAAGATAAAACATTTTTACAATTTAGTTTTGAACATGAATCAATAATAATAAAAATTAAACATACATACGGAAGCAAATAAAATAAAAAAAACAAATAAATAAACACACAAAGCAAATAAAGCTTGGGTTGCCTCCCAAGAAGCGCTTTTCTTTATTAACGAGTCTTGTAGCTAGACTCAAAGTCACGTACATTACGTGATTCCATCATTCATAATGACGTATCCCTGATAGATATAATCCTTGTTATCAGGGTGGTGGTGTCTCAATCGCTTGACATTCGCAGTCACTTCACCTCCTCCCTTGCTGGTCAAGCTTACTACCCCATCTTGGTGTAGATTTTTAATTGTGAATGGTCCGTACCACCAGGGGCTTGGTTCATCGGTAGGTGCTTTTGTTTCTGAATGCCTTAGGAGCACTGAGTCTCCTTTTGTAAATTCAACGGGGTTATTGGTCGGCTCATTAGCCTCAATATACTCGTTATTTCCATCCTTACATTTTCTAATCTCATTTTCATTGTAATTCTTAATCCTTGCCTCCCATGCAAGGATTTTTTCTCGAACATTACCACGGATTATATTGGGGTTCGCCTCCATCTTCTTTTGTAGAGCAGCATTGTAAAACCCGAATCCTTAAATTCCTAATTTTATGATATAAATTAATTAGACAACCCAAACTATAAATGATGAAAAAAAAAAGAAAAACTATGACATATGCCTAATAACAAATTTGTTACACATATAAAACTTTCCTAGTCTCTATGTCCATCCTACATGTTCTTAGCCCATTAGGACCATACGACATACACATTTTAAAAAGGGATAAGAACTCTTTTATTGCTCAATCATATCCTAACTAAATACAAATCTGTTTCACGTTTTCTTGACCATATGCAATATCAAATTCCATAAATGTAGCCATTATTCACGCCAACCACAACACAATCAAAACACAATTACAACTTTCCTTATAGACCAAAATACGCTCCCCTATGTCCCTATTAATACTACACATTCCATGTATGCCCTCCTACCCATACGTTTAACAAGCACATAGCACACACAAGTTCTGTTATTATTTTCTATAGAAGGCCAAGTGTTCGAAGGGGATTGGTGCTCATTCGTGGGTTATAGGCTGCAACGGTGTATAGAATTCGTGGGGTTGAAATCGTTGTCTCATGGTCTTGCTCCTCTTTTCTTTGTCTCGCATAACAGAAAGGTACACCAACATCACCTTTGTTTTCTTTCAATCTATTCGACCTAACACACGTAACAAGCTATATACTCATGCTAATAAAACCCTTGGAACATGTTAATATGCTTGTGTTGTCTCGTTATTTTTTTATCACACGATACCGTACATGAATTAACAAATATACGACACCTATAGAAACTGTTTTGTGTCGTGTGTATGGTCTCCTTTATGGGCTGTTTGAGGACCATCTTCCAAGCCTCATGATGACCTTAATCTCAACCTAAACCAACCATAATGATCAGCCCTATGTGTCGCATAAAATCATAAAACACACACCCTTGTTGGAACTGTTAATATCGAATAACTGAGGCTGTGTTGCTGTCGTGTTTCCAGCCCCCTTGGTCGACCATAATATGTCCCTAACCCTGTCATAAGATGTCATTAAAGTGGCGCTAAATATCAGTAAACAATGGGCTGTTTATTACTTGAGTTCTATGATTTCATGTGAGGTTTTGTGAATGTTTTGGCTCGTTAAAAAACCATGATCGCATGGGCTGTTTTCATGTGATATTTGAGTGAGTTGAAACCTGGTTGTAAACATGTGCTAGATGTAAGTTTAGTTGGTGTTGGGTTGTGTTGTTGCTGCCTCGTTTAGGCACCTCGCACCACTTTTATTGTGGCTCGTCATTTTTCCTTGCATCTCCTCGCAAGTATGAATGCTATAATATGTACATGTTGAGGTTGAATCTAACTGTTTCCCTTCCTTGTCGAATCAAAAGGAAAGCCGCCCTAAGTGATCGATGGCATCACTGGTCCATTTAACGAAACCTAGAATGAGTTAAAACCAAGTGTACGTGAACCGTGTATGTATGTGCATTTCGAGTCAATTTCGGGTCTCGGTATCACCTGGTTGAACGAGAGAAAATAGTAGATGAAGGCTTGGTTTTCAAAATCATTCCAATGATATGTTACGTGAATCATGTAAAGGAAAAGTTGCATGGTGTTTTTTTTTAAGCCAAAAGAAATAAATTAAATTGACACATCCAACCTTAAGCAATGAGAAATTTACATGTTGAACCCTGAACCTTGCCATACTAACACTTTTAACCCTAAACTATACTAAAGTGGCATATTAAATCTTAAATAATAATAATTGTCATATTAACACCTATACTATTATATTTGTCACATTAAACCTTTAAGTTTATTAAATTGTCACTTATGACCCTAAGATATTATTAATTGTCAATTATAATCTTAATGTATTAAATTGCTATTTCGGGAAACTTCCTAAAATATGAAAAGTTACTAAAAATAGAAAGAAACCTAAGTTATGAAATCTGATTTAAAATAAGTCATTAATAAGACGATCATGAATTCAGGTGGATTCGCTGAAGAGGGAGTTTGTTTCCGATCCTTATGTTTCTAGTTATGTGTTCACTTGCGGTCTAAGGTACAGATACTCTGCCCTTTTTCAGTAAGGGTGTCTTATTCCCTTGATATGATTCTGATTCCTGATTCGTTTAGGTTCCCAAAACCATTGCTATGTTCCCTTTTTTGTGAACCTTTTGATATTACTTCTGAGTTTTGATATGCAGCTTCTGATATATGACCTTTTGATATGATACTTGACCCTTAGTTTGATACCCGAGCCATTTCTATTTTCCTAGCCAGGAAGGTAACCTGGCCATGTCTTTGATGCACCATTGGCATGACTCATGTGTGGGTGAGTGATTTCTCACACCGTCCCCATTCTGATTTTGATATGCGCATTACTTTGACTATGGATTATATATGTTTCTGGGGGGCGTATGGATTGCAATCCTAGATCTGTTCTGTTTAGTGGATTATCTATATATGATTTGATTTGTCTGGTGACTGGTGCTTGTGTGCAATACACGCCTTTCACATATATCTGGGAGCTAGCTACTCCATTTGAAGAATGAGGACACCCCTCATATTATCTGATTATCTGAGAGGTCTCCCCTCTATATGATTTGAAGATTTATGGTTACGATATGATATGATCTGTTTCTGGGCTCGTGGTGGATTACTATCCCTTTTCTCTTTCCTTTATACTTATTCATTGACTTATCCCTTGAACCATATTATATCTGTTTGACCTTTATTTCTGTTATTCTGTACTATTCTCTATTACTGTTTGTTATCGTTATATCTGTTCACTGAGCTCTCGTAGCTCAGCCGCATTTCTTTTCCTGCGGCAGGTTTTAGTATGAAGCTGGGAATGGGTGGAGAGTACCTTGGACTTAGAAGACTTGATAGCTACTTTCGGACTTAGAAGTGATTAGAAGTTATTATTATTTTGGAATTAGTGTTTACTGGAAGTTTCTTTTGTAACCTTGTAGTTCCTATATTTCAATTGTAATCTTTGAGAATTCTTGTATTACTATAGAGGTATGCTTTGTTTTGATCTGATACGAAACCATTGTTGTGATATCTTTACCCTTGTCGGGTTGGGGTGTTACAATTTATGGTATCAGAGACAGGCTGCGACTTGTAATACATTTACCCTTGACCTGTGAAGTTTGGACCATTAGGTTTCCACTGTAGGCGCTCATAAGACAACCTTTGAAAATTTGCTTTAGGATTTCCCTATAGGAACTTAAGTTCTGACCAGTGAGGAATGGGTAGACTATAAGTCATTTGTTTTAGTATCATTGCTTCCGCATCACTCTGATTCGTGCCTAGCTTGTTGAGATCACTTTTATTGAAAGCTTATGCTTTGCACCACCTAGATTCTGAAACCTAAATAAATCTTGAAAGCATTGATAATTGCATAGTAATTGCCTGACACTATTTGATCCTTGCCTTCAGATTCCGACTCTAACCTCTGAACCTTTTGTTAATCATTCTGATGCCTCTTCGGACATTCTGAGAATCCCCATGACGATGAGATACTTGATACATTCTGTTAGTTGTTTCCTGCTTTTGATAAGCATCTATGAACCTTCTGACAATATTTGATTTCGTCTTAACCATCTCTGTTCCCATGAGAAGTCTGGTGGTGTTTTAACCACGAGTATAAGAATGTTGCCCTCCCATTTTGAACGGTAAGATCTGCTTCGTTGATCCGTCTTCCCTTGATAGTTAACTTTGATTTTATTCTGATAAGAGATTGGCAACTATTCTCCTATGCCTCACTTTTGGCATTTGAAACAATTTTGAACTCCCTACCATGATTTCTGATTATTAAACTTTTGCTACCACTACCTGATTTTGATCTTCACTTCCGATCTGTTTGATACCTCTCCAACTATTCCGAAGGGCATTTAACCCTGATGTGTTTGACACATTCTATGAATTCATTACCCGTGCTGGATATAAATGTATCATCTGATACTACTCTGTCTTGCAAAGTCCATTGCTACTCCTATGAGAACACTGATGATTATTAACCATGGATATAGGAAGTTTATTCCCTCCTTTTGAATATTGAACCTTGCAGTCAACTAGTTTCCTTTGGAAGGATATGACGATAATTTTGTCCCGATATGAATTGTTAACTGAGCATGATGATGCTGATGACTGATATTCTATACGCCTGACTTTTGACAGTTATACGATGTTCGTATTATCGATGATTCCCAACCTACCTGCCCCTTATGCTAAATAGCTAAACAAGACTCCAACACCTTGAATTGTTCGCTTATCTATTTCCACACTATTGATGAACCATGTACTTTACCTCGATATATAAACTATCCGTCTGGCTTGGTGACCGTGCTCATCCTACGAATCTGTTTACTTTTGATATATTCGATTTTGAGGTCCTTAAGTTATGGAATGGATGACTCTTCATAAAGCTGCCAGAGACTACCTTATCTGATGTGTGGCTTTAGAAATCTATTTCCATCCTACTTTTGTTATGATAACCTGTAACCGCTCAAATCTGTTAAGCTTAACGCCGCTATGGAAACATTTACCTCGATCTCATTTGATTGTCAAATTTCTCCTGACACCTATTAGTATCCGCTCTTAGAAAACTTTGGCATTGGAAGTTTTGTTGTACAAATTTTCTGGTGTTCTCCGATGGAACTCTTGGGTTTCCCTCCTGTTTGAGAAGTAGAATGAAATTTTGAACCGATCTCAGTTGACGAACCATGATGCTATAGAAGTTGAGAGATTGAAGAAGCTGATGGAATATGGTTTTGTCACCTCAGTGTTCCCTTTGAATACCCCTATTAGTTATGAAGAAGAAATAGAAAATTATGCGTCAGCGTATCGGCTATCGTAAACCTAACCGTATCACTACCCGTGATCATTTTTCATTTCCGCGTGTCAATGATTGATTTGTTCTATCTTTGTAAACTCCGTACCAGACGGCCTCACTTAGTGTTTGAAGGACTGAAGAAGCAACCAGAAGAACTTCTAAGAAAGGAGATGACTAACTGAGAGTAACCTCTGTGAAGCATTTCAGTTTTATGCATGAAGAGGAAGATAGGCGATGTGAAGTAGATATGAAGTTTTCCCTGAAACGACTCATGAAGTTGTTTTCGTACTCGCTGTGACCATTACGAGTTTCAAATAATGCCAATTGTATTGGCTAATTGAATCATGCCTTCGAGAGTATTTGGACAATCGTCATAGTATGACAGTGTGTTTGTGCTCAGAGACGAACGAGGAACATGTAGATCATCTTCATATTAAGTAGAACGACCCTTTGTTTTGGAAGAGTAGATTTGATTGGCGTTCAGAGATTGTAGCAGACAACATTACCAGGCATCCGGTGACGACAGCAGTTTGAGTTGGCGAATTTCGAACTGTGCTAGAAGACCTGTCAAAGACACGCAGTCTTGCTTCTCTATTTATTTTAGTTGTACTAAGATGAATTGAGAGCAGAAGCAGACTCGCGAATGGAAGATGCACAGTGACCAGGTCAGAGATTTACGTTCCACACCATAGTGTCAAGAAGAAGTGTCGAAGGCTTGAGGGACCAGACTCAAGTTTATCATCCCTTCTCACCGTATGAGCAGATGGACAAGCGTAGACAGACTACTCGAACTTGGAAGAGATTTGGAAATCATGTATTCGAATGGACGATTTTGGAATGATCATTTGTGGTTGGATGAGTTGATTTCGTGAAGGATGAAGTTATTGAGGGCGTGTTCACTTTTGCTTAACCCACTTAAGCTCCCGTTACCTGATGATAAGATCCTTTGAATGATTCGGGTTCTCCATTAGTATTTCCGTTTAGTGTTCTTTCTGCGTATGTTGGATGACGGTTATGTCATGAGAATTTTGATGTATTGTGGAAGACCTGACGCTTTGGACGACATACTTCATTGATGCTTACTAATTCCGTTACGTTATTTGTACGTTCTGTTTCTCTGATTTTGAATTTGTAATGATGATCGATTCGGACCAACCCTAAGGTATAGAAGGACTGTTAGGTGGTTAGATAAGTTGATTTTTCACGACTTGAGATAAAGTATGGTCATCATGAGGGCATATTTATATGATGCTAGTATTATGACGTCTGGCCAACGTGATAATACTTACATCATATAACGTGCACTTTTTGTGATCATAGGACATTTCGAGGAGTGCCTTAGAAACCTTAGAATTTCTGATATCTGATTGAGACTTTAGGTTCGTTCTGCCTATACGCGTAATCTGCTTTCACCGTTATGTGAATTGATACGTCTGGATTTTCGTCACGCATTCTTCTGACCTCTGCACTTCCAATAAGAATCTTAGGTCCTGTTGTAGAGCTTTCTACCATTTGATGTTATCAAACAATCTGTTTTCTGTCTGTATGGATTCTATCTGTTACTATGAAGGAGTACACCTATGTTTTGCTATATATACGTCTCACATTCGACGAATCGGTTCATGATGATCTGTTATGAATTAAGATATGAGATTTTGGATTCTGAGAAAACAAGACATGTCGGTTTATGAGAATACCTTTGAAAGGTTATATTGAAGACGAGACTATTTGAAAATTCGAAGA
The DNA here is from genome assembly GCA_021014915.2 of Artemisia tridentata subsp. tridentata. Taxonomy (NCBI): domain Eukaryota; kingdom Viridiplantae; phylum Streptophyta; class Magnoliopsida; order Asterales; family Asteraceae; genus Artemisia; species Artemisia tridentata. The sequence goes on along the minus strand of CP139501.1, from coordinate 269,351,891 downwards.
GTTAAACATATTTATCACCCTCATATTTCTGCGATTCGGTACATTCTCATCTGATTCGCCTAATCAATTCCACAGACGATATATCCGTCAAATCCTACGTAATCCCTGTATCTCTTCGGAGAGGATATGATTATCATCTATTACGTTTGGTATATTATTCTTTTGATCTGGATTCAGTATGATTTGTCTTTTCCGAGGAAACCGAAGCTTTAATCAACAAGATAGAGTCATGAGAAACAAGCCTTTCATATTTCTGTTCACCGTCAGTTGTGTTTCCGTTTCGTTTCACCTCAATTTTCGAGGACGAAAAATTTTTTTTCTAGAAGGGAAGAGTTGTGAAACCCGAATCCTTAAATTCCTAATTTTATGAATATAATTAATTAGACAACCCAAACTACAAATTATGAAAAAAAAAAAAAAAAACTATGACATATGCCTAATAACAAATTTGTTACACATATAAAACTTTCCTAGTCTCTATGTTCATCCTACATGTTCTTAGCCCATTAGGACCATACGACATACACATTTTAAAAAGGGATAAGAACTCTTTTATTGCTCAATCAATATCCTAACTAAATACAAATCTGTTTCACGTTTTCTTGACCATATGCAATATCAAATTCCATAAATGTAGCCATTATTCACGCCAACCACAACACAATCAAAACACCATTACAACTTTCCTTATAGACCAAAATACGCTCCCCTATGTCCCTACTAATACTACACATTCCATGTATGCCCTCCTACCCATACGTTTAACAAGCACATAGCACACACAAGTTCTGTTATTATTTTCTATAGAAGGCCAAGTGTTCGAAGGGGATTGGTGCTCATTCGTGGGTTATAGGCTGCAACGGTGTATAGAATTCGTGGGGTTGAAATCGTTGTCTCATGGTCTTGCTCCTCTTTTCTTTGTCTCGCATAACAGAAAGGTACACCAACATCACCTTTGTTTTCTTTCAATCTATTCGACCTAACACACGTAACAAGCTATATACTCATGCTAATAAAACCCTTGGAACATGTTAATATGCTTGTGTTGTCTCGTTATTTTTTTATCACACGATACCGTACATGAATTAACAAATATACGACACCTATAGAAACTGTTTTGTGTCGTGTGTATGGTCTCCTTTATGGGCTGTTTGAGGACCATCTTCCAAGCCTCATGATGACCTTAATCTCAACCTAAACCAACCATAATGATCAGCCCTATGTGTCGCATAAAATCATAAAACACACACCCTTGTTGGAACTGTTAATATCGAGTAACTGGGGCTGTGTTGCTGTCGTGTTTCCAGCCCCCTTGGTCGACCATAATATGTCCCTAACCCTGTCATAAGATGTCATTAAAGTGGCGCTAAATATCAGTAAACAATAGGCTGTTTATTACTTGAGTTCTATGATTTCATGTGAGGTTTTGTGAATGTTTTGGCTCGTTAAAAAACCATGATCGCATGGGCTGTTTTCATGTGATATTTGAGTGAGTTGAAACCTGGTTGTAAACATGTGCTAGATGTAAGTTTAGTTGGTGTTGGGTTGTGTTGTTGCTGCCTCGTTTAGGCACCTCGCACCACTTTTATTGTGGCTCGTCATTTTTCCTTGCATCTCCTCGCAAGTATGAATGCTATAATATGTACATGTTGAGGTTGAATCTAACTGTTTCCCTTCCTTGTCGAATCAAAAGGAAAGCCGCCCTAAGTGATCGATGGCATCACTGGTCCATTTAACGAAACCTAGAATGAGTTAAAACCAAGTGTACGTGAACCGTGTATGTGTGTGCATTTCGAGTCAATTTCGGGTCTCGGTATCACCTGGTTGAACGAGAGAAAATAGTAGATGAAGGCTTGGTTTTCAAAATCATTCCAATGATATGTTACGTGAATCATGTAAAGGAAAAGTTGCATGGTGTTTTTTTTTTAAGCCAAAAGAAATAAATTAAATTGACACATCCAACCTTAAGCAATGAGAAATTTACATGTTGAACCCTGAACCTTGCCATACTAACACTTTTAACCCTAAACTATACTAAAGTGGCATATTAAATCTTAAATAATAATAATTGTCATATTAACACCTATACTATTATATTTGTCACATTAAACCTTTAAGTTTATTAAATTGTCACTTATGACCCTAAGATATTATTAATTGTCAATTATAATCTTAATGTATTAAATTGCTATTTCGGGAAACTTCCTAAAATATGAAAAGTTACTAAAAATAGAAAGAAATCTAAGTTATGAAATCTGATTTAAAATAAGTCATTAATAAGACGATCATGAATTCAGGTGGATTCGCTGAAGAGGGAGTTTGTTTCCGATCCTTATGTTTCTAGTTATGTGTTCACTTGCGGTCTAAGGTACAGATACTCTGCCCTTTTTCAGTAAGGGTGTCTTATTCCCTTGATATGATTCTGATTCCTGATTCGTTTAGGTTCCCAAAACCATTGCTATGTTCCCTTTTTTGTGAACCTTTTGATATTACTTCTGAGTTTTGATATGCAGCTTCTGATATATGACCTTTTGATATGATACTTGACCCTTAGTTTGATACCCGAGCCATTTCTGTTTTCCTAGCCAGGAAGGTAACCTGGCCATGTCTTTGATGCACCATTGGCATGACTCATGTGTGGGTGAGTGATTTCTCACACCGTCCCCATTCTGATTTTGATATGCGCATTACTTTGACTATGGATTATATATGTTTCTGGGGGGCGTATGGATTGCAATCCTAGATCTGTTCTGTTTAGTGGATTATCTATATATGATTTGATTTGTCTGGTGACTGGTGCTTGTGTGCAATACACGCCTTTCACATATATCTGGGAGCTAGCTACTCCATTTGAAGAATGAGGACACCCCTCATATTATCTGATTATCTGAGAGGTCTCCCCTCTATATGATTTGAAGATTTATGGTTACGATATGATATGATCTGTTTCTGGGCTCGTGGTGGATTACTATCCCTTTTCTCTTTCCTTTATACTTATTCATTGACTTATCCCTTGAACCATATTATATCTGTTTGACCTTTATTTCTGTTATTCTGTACTATTCTCTATTACTGTTTGTTATCGTTATATCTGTTCACTGAGCTCTCGTAGCTCAGCCGCATTTCTTTTCCTGCGGCAGGTTTTAGTATGAAGCTGGGAATGGGTGGAGAGTACGTTGGACTTAGAAGACTTGATAGCTACTTTCGGACTTAGAAGTGATTAGAAGTTATTATTATTTTGGAATTAGTGTTTACTGGAAGTTTCTTTTGTAACCTTGTAGTTCCTATATTTCAATTGTAATCTTTGAGAATTCTTGTATTACTATAGAGGTATGCTTTATTTTGATCTGATACGAAACCATTGTTGTGATATCTTTACCCTTGTCGGGTTAGGGTGTTACAAACATCTCGTATATGTCGTGGGATCGTTGGGAAGTTTATTGTTTTCTTCCCCTTCTTCATTTGGATGGTACTATTTTCGTAATCGATTTGTGCCCTAGTGGTAACGAGAAAGGGTGCCCTAAGGATTATTGGCATATTCATATCATTTCTTTCAATAATCATGAAGTCGACCGGATACAAGAATCCGGCAACGTTGACCAACACATCTTCTGTAATTCCTAACGGGTACTCATAAGAATGTTTTGCAAAGGAGAGTTTAGTACGGGTGATGGATGGCAGTTCGTTGGTTAACTGGACATAAACGGATAAAGGCATCAAATTTACGTCAGAACCTTGGTCAGCTACCGCATCCAGATACTTGAGTTTTCCAATGCTGCATGGTATTTCGAAGACCCCGCAGAATTCCTGCTTTTCCACTAACTTTTGTCTTATGAGGCTCTCATACAATTACCCTCCGGGTAATGTGTCAGATTCATCATCCGGTTCCATCCTCTTGGACTCCTTGTGGGGTAGATGAGTACGTCGATAGTTTCTCACCCAATCGTTTATGGTCTCCTTGTTTATTTTGTGCTTCAAGTAATGCCTCACTTGTTGTGACTTTGGCGGTTCTACCAATTGGCGCTCCTCAGAGGGCGCCTCCTTTCCCTTGTCGGAATCGCATTTGTAGGCATTGGTGTTTCCGTCATTAAGTGGGACGAGGTCAATTTTGTTAACTTCCATAGTTATCAACTTCCCTCTTCCATCATTTTCGCCCTCTTTGACGACGGAGATGGCATTAACACATTTGGTGTTGGGAACTTCAACGTCTTTTCGCACTAACACATTTTCAGGAGCTTTTGTTTTTGTGTATTCTTTCAAAAGGCCCATCATCTCAGCCATCTTCTCTTCCATCTCCTCCTTTTGTTTGTAGATAGCTTCCTCAAATTTTGCCAACCGTTCGGAGTGTTTTGACATGTATTCTCTCATTCGAGCTTCGAATGTTGGACTAAGTTCCTGAGGTGGTGAGTTGGGTTGAGCGTGCTTATGGAAGGGTTTAGTATTTTCCCTCCGGGGTGATTCGGACAATGGTATTTGCTTAATGCTTGAGACCGAGTTAACTGTTGCTTTTTGTGGACTTAAGGGTCTCTTTTGCTTTTCCATAAGATATGCAACCCTCTTCTCAAGTTCACTAACGCTTTCCTCGGTGATTTGATTGGCTTTATCGGGCGATGAATATGTCTTGACCGCTTCATCATCGTCGGATGCAAGCTCATCAATGATTTCCCATGATTCCTCGGCGCTTCTGTCACGCAATCTGCCTCCGGCGGCTCGATCGATGGCACGCTTGGTGTGGTAATCAACATGGTCATAGAAGATTTGGATTTGAAGCCAGAGATCTATGCCATGATGAGGGACTTTTTGGAGTAAGTCCTTGAATCGAATCCATGCCCCATACAGGGTTTCGCCTCGACGTTGTTCGAACATCAAGATATCCTTCCTTAACTTGGTAGTTCTTCCTGGTGGGAAAAACTGAGCAAGGAAACGAGTGGTGAGATCATCCCAAGAGGTGATGGATCCTGCGGGTAGACGCTCTAGCCATTGACTAGCTTGGTCCCGCAGAGAGAATTGAAAGAGACGCAGTCGGGTCGTCTCTCGAGTGGCAACATCAAGGTCTATGGAATCAACGATTTTGAGAAAGTCCTTGAGATGTTGATTAGGATCTTCGGAACGAAGTCCATGGAATGCGCATCCGCTTTGCACCAACCGGATGGTGTCGGATCGCAAGGGAGTGACATTGGCTCCTTGAGTGAGCTCAATGGTGTTTCGATAGCCATGGTGGCTAGGACGAGAGTAGTCTCCTAAGGTACGGGCTCTAGGAGGTGGGTGTTGTTGTGGTGGTGGGTTGTTGGGATCGAGGATATTACCACCTTCCATGATGTCGGATGGTAATGGTTACGAACAAAGAAACGAAGAAAAAAGATAGACTAAAGAAATCCTAGAAAAAGAAAATAAAAATCTCACTAGAAAGGAATCTAGTGAGTAGACCTAATAAAATAAAAATTCAACCTAAACAATAACTATTCCCCGGCAGCGGCGCCAAAAACTTGATGCGTGGTTTTGCGACCTTACAACAGGTTTTACCTCTCGAGGGATCTCAAGAGGCTTGCAATCCCCACCAGGCAGTGTACCTGACCGATGTAGTATAGTGAAGTGGCAAGTACCGGGGGATTGATCGTTCTCTAGGGGAATAGTGTCGTTAGGATTGAAAAACTACTCTAATAGGTCTAAGGGTGAGGGAAGATTCTTTTTGTATTTTTATATTTTTTGGAAAGCAAGTAAAATCTCGGGTTTGAAGGAGTGGGCGGAATTAGTTGCTAGTCAACTAACCAAAATAACTACAAATGCAAATAAAATAAAATAACTGAAAATGAAAAGGTTGTGTAACTTATATGGGGAGAAATGTGTTTACTTAGATTTCCTTACTCCCTAACTATCTTTTACCGGTTGATTAGTGTGTATTAATTGCGTGGATGACGGGTGTATTCCTTAATACCAATCGTGGGGTGGCGTACGTACTTCCCCAACTCTACAAGCTCCTACTTCACTCCTATGTCGAGCCGGCTAGGAAGCTCCTAACATGGGATCACTAGAATTCGCTCATGCATTAAATACAACCATAAAAACCTTGGTACGCATTGGTTCATGTTTCTTAAGACGTTCAAGCAAGTTACCGTATAGGAAGTTAGCCAGTTTTCTTAAGCCTAACATCGATAAACAATCATCCAATACAATTAATAACACACTAATAACCAATAATCAATAGTTAGGTTTCATTAGATCTAAGCAAACACAAGATAAATCTAGCCTAACATGTTAATTAAAAGACAAGAACAAGATATAATCAAACAACACATAGACATATTGATTGATTAAATGAATACTTATCTTCAATTAAACATGGGAGATCCAAGGGTATGAAAACCCTTAAAAATGGCAGAAATTCATCTTAGGGTTTCTCCTCACAAAGTTGCACACTAATGACAAAAAATTGCAAAACTATATATAGAACTTAGTGGCTGACGGCGTCACGTTATAGATCTTGACGCCGTCACCTCGCCGTGTCTAGGGTTTCCGGATGGTCTTCCTGACGCCGTCCCTCTTTAGTCCTCCAAAATCCTCCCTGGCTTATCAAGGCTTGACGCCGTCAGAATAAAGCTTGACGCCGTCTCTCTTTAGCTTAAACCGTGACGACCTTGATCACTTCAAAGGGTGACGCCGTCAGACTTCCTTTGTAAAACTCCCTGGCTTATCATGTGTATTTTTCATATCCACCTTTTTTGCCAAGCCGTGACGCCGTCAAGAGCAATACTTGACGCCGTCAAGTGTACTTTTCCAGCAACTTTGAAGACTTTGTCGTTTTCTTCACTTTTATGCTCCAAAAATGTCCAAAATGCTTCCTTTTCCAGATTTCTTCTCCAAAGTACCTAAAATGACAAAAGGAATGATTTAGGGCAATATTTGATCAAATAAATACGATTTAGGGCTTAAATGACCCCCTAAAAGCGGTACACTTTTCGCTTCATCACATATTCACCTCCGTTATCACTTCGAACCGCCTTGTTTTCGATAATAAGTTGATTCTCAACTTATTTGTATAGATCAATCTTGTCTATATCCTTACTCTCAAGTAAGTATAAATAGCAATATTTTGTACTACCATCAACAATTACGATGAAGTACTCGCTAATTACTACCTTAGTAGGTACCGATTCCAAATCACATAAAACCACGTGAATCAAGGGGTTCAGTTAATTTCCGGTCAACCGAGTGAAAAGACAATCTTGTCAATTTGGCTTCAACACAAGTTTTACTTTTGTAATCCGTGTTCATTTATTTAATTAAACATGTCCGAGTTGGCCATGCTATACATTTAAAGAATCAAATAAGCTGAATTCATACTCATTTTATTAAAACAACCATTAAAAAAATTGGATTCAGCTTAAACATTTAATAAAGGGCATAACCCGTACTGACCAAAATTTTGTTCAATGTTAACTCAAGTTTATTTGATTAAATAAAAAGAAAGCCAAATTTATTAAGCAACCATCCAGACACAAGATTCCTACGAATCTCTGGCACATACAACGTGTTGGTTCACTTAAGCTCTTTTCCACATGTGAATTTCAACATCACATTTCTTTTTCCCTTGCTATTAGCAGTTGTAGAGTTGCCCATAAATTGCATCTCTCCATTTTCTGCTGCTTTGAAAGAGTTAACCAAACTCTTGTCATCATACTCATGACATGATGCCCAAGTGTTAATCCACCATTATCTAAGTTCGGATCCCTCCTTGGCAACAATTTTCATGTCATTCAGGCCATTTAACCCATAGTTATGGCACATAAAATATGAATGCTTTAAAGCATCTACCGTACACATAACTCGAGTATCGGTCTCCCTTTCATCAAGTTCGGGAGCAGATCCTTTAGATGTCACTCGTGACATTCCAAACATTCTGTTAATACGAGATTTCGTTATTAGTCTAAAACTAAATTTTGAATAATTAACAACTTGCTATATCACAAAGTGTTTCTTAACAAAATGATTACATTGAATTTTGTTTAAAACACTACTGTTTTGTTAGATCCATTATACAAAACCACTTTTAAAGAAGTATTTCTATTAAAAAAAATTAAACAATATCGCATATTACATAATGTTTTAAACAAAACCAAATTTGTAATATGATTTTGTCAATCTTCTTTAAGAACATCTTAATAGATCTGTACCACATGGTCTAATTCTACAATGAAACTCGACAAGGTTTCAAAATAGATTTACTCTTCCAAAGAAACTCAACAAGATTTCTATAGATCTACTTTCAAATGCATAAAGTTTCAAGAACTATATTTAGTTTAAACTCAACTTGGTTTAAACAAATCAAAGAAACTTTTCCACCAAAATATGATAACATCTTGTATATTATCATATTTTGTTTCAAACAAACTCATCTTGGTTTCAATAAACACGTTCTAGTAATCTAATAAAATAACAACTTGTATTTTATGAGATTTGTTTCAAAGAAACTCCACTTGGTTTCAATGAATCTGATTTCATCATGATTTGCAACCATGTTAGTAATCGGCGCACCAATTACATTCGCAAGATTCACTATGGTCACAAATTATGTTACCATCAGTTAACTTGTGAATATTTAAACACAAAAACAGTTAAAAAAAACTGTTAAAACAATATGGTATCTAATAAACTTGACATGGTTTATGTAAACTTGTACCAAATATGATTCAAAGAAACACAAAATTGGTTTCAATAAATCCAGATTTAAACAATAACATACGTAATAAACAAACTAAAAGAAATCAGTTTGAAAAGAAACTCATCATTGTTTCAATATAAACTGTTTTAAAAAACGTTTATAAATCTGTTATACCAAATCTGTTAATTAAAATTCTGTTTAGTTATAAAACTGATTTTCAAAGAAACACAATCTTGGTTTCAGCAGAAAAACAGTTTGTATAAAATATGTTAATTATATTAATCCGATTTTAATAAAGGTGTTTTAATTCTGTTACACAGAATCTGTTTTAAGATTGTAGGGAAACGGTTACACTTTTATTAATAAAATCCAAATTACGATAAATAAAATTAACAGAAAATAAATAACAAAAAATAATTACAAACAGAATGTAGATACTAATAAACGATAATTAAATAAAACAATAAAATAGTCAAAAGACTTACTTGATCACCAAATATAGATCAACAACGAGGCACTAAAAAGCCGAGGCACGTGTTTGACACGCTTCTCTTAAAACAGATTTGCCGTCTGTTTCCCAGGGTACAACAGCCAAAACAGTAAGTTGTACTGTCGGACTTAACTAAACTGCCAGGAATTTCATCTTAAGAGATGCGTATTCCTTATGTTGGAAATCAATAATACTTATTGATTTGATGTGTATCAAACCTATGGAATTAGGGTGTCTATTTATACATAATAGACTCCACCCTAGTTTACTCCTCCTACCGATGTGGGATAGAAAGTAAACAATTTTTTCACTTTAGTCATGGTACCGAATGACTAACTTTGAGACCCGATATCTCATTCACATCAACTCTGTTTTGGACACATAAAGGCTCATTGCAAAGCTCTCTTCGAGGAGAACGCAAACCTACAAACTATTACTTATATATATGACACATACATATAAATGATTGTGTCCAAAATTGATCAAAAGTCACTTTTGTCAACCAATTTTCTAACAAAAAATACCTACCTTATAACTCTGTTGGTAATTTAGCATGAGACTTTATAACTTGATGGAGGGTGTGGTGTCAAGACATAGGACTGAGTTATAGAGCTATAACTTGACATAACGAATACTCTAATGTAATATTTCACAAATATGACTTACCTCGGATTTTAACTCATAGCAAACTCATTTGTGAAAATAAGTAGAAATAGTTATTATTTATTAATTAATTTGAATCCATAAGTAGAAAGAAGCTTTTTCTTTTGATATGATGTTAAAATTATTCCTTTTACATTTACACATGACCTTAAACCTTTTTACAAAATTTTGATTTAACTTTCCTAATAAATGTTTGTTACATTTGTTATGGTCATGCATTACGACATTTTGTACAAAATAAACAAATTTTAAACACTATTTATACTACACATAATGGATGTATCTCATTTCTTGAAAAATTCAACAATCTTGAAAACTTAAAATTTATTGGGATAATTATTAAAATGCCCCGGTTGCCCAAGTGCTAAGACTATCCGCCCCAGTTTTACAAAATTCTCCCCTTAGACCAGGGCAACTGATCCGACGATCCACATGATGCCACGTCACCGACCAAAATACGTAGTGTATTTTGGGCAAACTTTTGATTTTTGGGCAACCGTATATTGTACAAGTGGTATTTTGGTCATTTTACATATTATGTATACACCTTTTACACTACCAATCTATAAACCTCTATCTATAATCTATAAACAGATCCATAAACTTTTGATTTATGTCTATAATCTATAAACAGATCCAACACATTTAACACTACCATCACCAATTTCACAGAACTATAACTCCCTCCACACCATCGAAACCCCATCACCACCAAATCCCCACCATCGTCGTAACCCTGTTTGTGGTCACTAATTTTGTTATCTAAAAATCTGAAAAAACAATGTAAAGGGTGTGATGGTTTCTGAAAGTTAAATGGTCGTGTTCATGCTGGTTTTAGTAACAAGGTTCAAATCCGAAAACCAAATTAGAAAAAAATCTAAATCCACCGCCGCCGTTCATGCCGTTTATGATGGGATTATTCATAAACGGCTCTTCCTCTACACACTTCATAAATAAAATCAATCAAAATTAGGTTTATGAATTTAATTTCAATCACACTAATTAATTAATTAAACAGGCAGCAGAACCAATTGAAGAACTTGAGCCTTTGTTTGATTACACTCGTATTCAGCCTATTAATATCATCTCCCTTGATGACGGTTAGTTTTTTCTTTTTATATATTTATTTATTATTTATGTATAATTAATTTATTCAGTTGTTGATGATTATTATTTGCATCTTTATTATCAATCATTCATTGTCACAATGAGCAGCAGCAGCATCCTGTTACACCCATCAATCGCGATCTATATCGTTCTAGGTATATTTATTTTTAATTGATGTGTTTTGTAACTGTTAATGAGTGATTTTTAAGTGACTTTAATGGGTTTTCATAATTGGTTATTTACTTATTTATATATGAAGTTATTGTAATTTGTCTATAGATCTTATCCAGTTATCCATAGTACGTAGTATATTTAGTCACGAGTTTGGAGATACTATTGTGCCACAAATTTCAAACTTTGATCTAGTATTGGTTTTTTTAGAGACATTGGTATTTGTTTACTTTCACGTAGATCGTCAACTCTTTCCAGAGAGATGGCGATCTTTGAGTATAGCATAACGCTGATATTTGTTTGAACGTTGTTATAGCTGCTTTCGGTTGCTATTTTTCTTAGACACATGCTCAATTCAACCATTTGAAAGGAAAAAAGAACTATTAACCCTTTATTAAATTGTTCGTTTTTGTTGCCATTTTTTTATCTAGTGATGCTTTGATGGAAGAGATAGAAGCATTGGTTAACCGACACAAAGATAGACTCCATGTGAGTGTTCTCTCGCACTTTCTTGCTATATCCAGTTTGTGATATTTGCTCATCTGATTTGGTAATCTTTTAACAGATGGAGACATTTCAAAGTTCAAATAAGGGATATCGTGCTGAACTAAATGTAGTTACATATTGCCGGAATAGGACAGCTATTGATGACTGATGCGCGTGATGTGTCGTTGCGGTTTTGCAGTTTTAATGCCTACTCAAGTTTTAAATTTATATTTAGCCGACTTATCAATAACACACACACTTAACGAGCAGTGTACCCGGTCAGTATGAAGATAATGGTAAGTAAAGTGTCGATCACTAAGAGTGGAACGTATTATCTAGTTATTCTAATCAGTATTTTAATATCCTAACGCAAGGGGGTTTCAGCCTGAGAGACTGGCACAGTTTTGTTTGCAATTAAATAATAAAATAAACAAATAGGCACGAATCAGCAAGTAGCACACACGTACACAGATAGATATTCGAGACAATAAGAGGGCTGTCCTTATGATTAAGTAGATTGTCACTTGTTTTATTGATAGCTTTATATGAAGTGTATGTAATTAACCCTTTCTCGTTGGTCCTATTCTCATCGGCGAGTAAACCCTTAATGATTACTTATGTCTAAAAGTTATTCCTAAGTGATCAATTTAGAAACAACCGTGGGAGCCACATCTTGTCCCGCAGTCGGATGCCCGCAAGCCACTAATAAACACAGAGGTTATCAATGCACTAATAAGTAGTAACCAAAGACATCAACATATAAACTTTAATTGATGGGAAAGCAAGTATTAAAGGGAGTGCAATCTTTCGTTGTCACATTACACAAGCCACCAATCCTGATGAATTAAAGTTTGCTAACACAATAAAACAAAACTACTTAATGAATTAAATACATGCAGCACCTTCTTACAGCTCTTGTATCTTCGATTTGGGTGTGTCTTGTGCTGCCTCCTTGACTGAATTCGTCCTTTTGCTCTGCTGTCCGAACTTCGGTTTTAGGGTTTCGAACTCTTTAATTCGTCTGGTCTACGGGGTATTTATAGTTTCTGTCTGAGGGAAGATGCGGCGCATCTACTTAGTAGATGCGGCGCATGTACTTAACTTCGCGTGGGGTCCAAGATTATAATATTCAGGAATATTCGTACACCGCCAGAAGATGCGGCGTAACTCTTGATTAGATGCGGCGCATGTCCTCTTGTATCTTGGATCGTATCTGGTGATATCTTGATAGAGATGCGGCGCATGTCGAGAGTAAGATGCGGCGCATCTGGAGCAGAATTGACTTGATCTTGTCCATGTCAGTAGACTTCCACTTTATGCACGTTTTGCTCCATTATTAGTCCATAATCGCTAAGTTTCACCAAATGCTTGTTTTTACCTGAGAATTACAAAAGTAAACGATTAAGTATCAATCCTCATACATAATATAGTCAAACAAGTCAAATTAATAGGATAAATGATAGTAATAAAATGTACTTATTTGAGTTCATCAAATATCCCCCCACTTGAACTTTACTTGTCCCCAAGTAAACCTTAGAATTTTATTTATGAAAATTTATCCTAAAAGATGTTAGGATTTATTTTTATATTTAAGCATGTATTCGTTTATTTCATAATCACACAACTAAACACTTAACGAATTAGAAGTAAAATAAAATAAGTCGATAAAAGCAAATCTAATCGTTTAACTGTCCAGTCGCGACGAATATTCTATCATAAGCTTGGCAAGTATACACATCTCCACCACTAAAGCTAAGGAATAACAAGTCTAAAGCGGTAAAAAGGGTTTTTAGGCTTAAGGGTTAATTATTCTTTTTTACACTATCGATCTCAAATTCCAGAAAAGGCGACAAAATCACAAATACATGATCGAATCCACGAACACGATACTTGCAATTGCTCAAATCCTTAACTCGAATAGGCTAAAGATAGGTCCAAACTTCACCAATAATAATATATCAAAAAGGGCGACAAAATCATAAATACATAGCCGAATCCACGACTACGATACTTAAGATTGCTCAAATCCCTAATCTCAATAAATCAAAGGTTCGGTTGGATAAAGAACAATACAGGGTATGGATAATATTTGGGATATAAATTGGTGTAAAAATAAAAATAAACAAAACAAAACAAATAGATTAAAATCCTAAGTGTGGTTAATCACTATCCCAACCATCCCATGAATAAGACTCATATCATTGAATAACTCACGCTTTAACACTTGAAACACACGCTTTTGGTAGACACGAATTATACTCAACAAAATCTTAATCAAAGAATAAACCTTAATCGGCATTCCCATAACTGCCAATTCCCATTCAATCCATAAATATAGTATAACAAATAGTGGTGATATCGACCACTTACATAACTCTACATCGTTGGCTTAAAATAAACATCCAACTTTTTTTTTTCTTTCTTTTTCTTTTCTCATTTTTTTTCTCATTTTTTTTTTTTTTTTTTTTTTTTTTTTTTTTTTTTTTTTTTTTTTTTTTTTTTGAAACATAAACATAGATGTGTAAAATTTCACCACATCACTACAACTTTCTTTCCGGATAATTTTTTTTTCATACTTTTCATACTTTCAGAAATAACGGTAATAGTGAAAGTAGTAAACACACGAAAAATAAACTCAAAAATATACAATATTTACTTTCACTCCAATTTGCATTGTGCAATTTCCCGACCTAACCATAGATAATGAATTACGCATGCGAACACAGGTAATGTAAGGAAACACACTCTGCCTATAGCAATTAACCAACCACGGATCCTAATCTAAAGGGTAGGCTAAGGTTTAAGGTGTAACGAAACATTTTAAACATAGGTGTAAGAAACGAAAGGAATGGCTCTGAGGGTTTTTCTAGGGGTATCTTACTCTAAAAATGAGAGTAACAAAAGGTTTTATACGGGGGTTAACTAACCAGTGTAGTTAGCTAATAACACATAACATATAAAGGCTATTTGGGTGTAATCCTAGAATTTTACCAAGTTAGACAAGTCATTCCAATTATATAAATAATACTCATTATGGTGGTCTCGAATAGTATACAAGCCAAGTTCTAAAGTTTACAAGTCACCGGCACACTCATAGATTTGTGAATTTTGAAAAATCACAATTTTTGAAAATAACGTCTTGTGTGCAGTTATGTAACTTAGATCTTAAACAAAAACATGCTAAAATTTTTTTTAAGTTTGATATATTAAGCACATTTTAAGCATAATTTTTGAAAAAGTAGGACAAGTAAGTGTTAAGTGTTCTAATTCTCCTATCCCCCCACTTAAGTTAAACAACGTCCTCGTTGTTTGTATAAAAGGTTAAAAACTGGAAAATAAAAGAATTAGAACAAGAAAAACTCCCCTGAGATTTGCTCGGTATGATCCTCCATTAGTATAAGAGCAAAAATCATCTTTCTTGTGGATTAGAACGTTAAAGCTTCATACTTGATGTATCCACAGGAAATCCAGGAAACTATAATACCACCAACACTTTAAAACACACCTAAGATAAGAAAGGTTCAACTTGCATAACACATTAGTAGTTAGGAAAAATAAACTTAAAAATTAAAACTGAAAATCATCAGGTCAGTCGATGCGCCGTATCTTATTGAAGAAGATACGCCGTATCGAGCCTGGAATTAATACGGATCAGAATAAAGATGTGCCGCATCCTTAACCAGGGATGCGCCGCATTAAAATAAACTGATAAAAAGTTTTAAAGTCGAAAAATAAAAATGCAGAAAAATAAAATAAGATATGACCATTGCAGAGGATGCGTCGCATCTCACGACTGAGATGCGCCGTATCTTCGTGCGGCCTGGACTGACTATAAAACAGAGTAAAGGATAGGATGCGTCGCATCTGTTTAGGCAGATACGGCGCATGTAGTTACCAAACAGACTGTTAACAGTCTGTTGCAAAAATGGCTCGTTCCACGTTTTAATCTCATACGTCCTCTCGTTCTCTCATGCTGAACTTAATGCCAGTCTTCGTCAAACATAACAAGAAATATAAACTGAAACATTAAACATAAGCATAAAAATAACGATGAGTACAATCCAAAAAGTAATAATAATGTGTGGAACAGTCTATGAAATCAAGAGAGTAAGGTCATGGGTGAGTGTGGTCGTCTGGATGGGTCCCTGAAGTGCTGGCTCCATCAGTCCTCTGGCGGACTCTGCGCTCGTATGCCCGTGTCACTCCTGCAACCTCAGTACCATCTGGACGAGCGTGTGTAATACCCTGCTGCTCTAGTAATCTGCTCACACTCATGACCACCCACTCTAAGTCTCTCCTCAGTACCATCACCTCTCCCTCGACTGCGTCGAGTCTCTGAATCACGGTGCGTGGGGGTACTGGTGCCTGTGGCACCTCCTCGTCGGCAGGAGCAGCAGCCGGAGGATCCTGAGGTCCTCCCTGCACCGCCTCTGGCCCTGCAGCTCTGGCGGGCCCTAATGCTGCCCAAAAGTGGCCCCCAGCAGCCACCTGGCAGATCGCCAGTCTAACCAAATAGTCCCTATCGATAACTGGGAGACGAGCCACCACAACCTCCAGCCCCGCTGGAATCTCCGCTCCAATAACTCCAAAATGGCGGGCCAGCCTCGAAACAAAATGCCCGCCAGTCATGTGGCTCCTCCGATCTCTCCCAGCAGCTGATCAGTGGAGGTAGTGTGCCAAAAAGTGGGGGATGTTCACCGGCATCCCCTCATCCATGCTCCTAAGTAGGAAGAGGTCCAGAGTGGTCACCTTTTCAGGCGACTGACCCCTCCCAGCAATAGTAAGTGCAATCAGCCTGTGACACAGCCTCCTCATCGGCTCCCTGATCAAAGTATATGAGGGGGTGGAAGTAGTGATGTCGCCCCCCGAAGAAATCCTAAACCAGTAATCACTGAATACCCCTCTGTCAGGGACAACCCGTAAACTCTCAGCCCAGTACCTGGCAAACCCAGCAGATCCAAGCTCCTCCTCAGTGTGTAGACCCATGGCTAAAATAAACTGCCTCATCGACATCTGCCTGTGCACACCTCCTAACCTGAACACCAGAGTGTCAGCTGTATCAATCTCCACATCCGTCTCTCTGTAATGAATAGTGCTAAAGAACTCCAGCATGAGCTCCCTAATCAGAGGCTCGTCAACCCTAAACAGTCGCTCCCAAGCACTAGACCTGAACTCCACCTCATCATCACCTCCAACAACAACCATCTCCATACGACGCTGTAAGCTCGCAGCTGCATGTCCACCACCGATCAATCCCACATCGTCAAAATTCAGAACCTGGACTCTGAATATTTTCTTGAAGTAAACTGAGTCAAGCCTATGCAAATAATCCTCTAGAGTGCCATCAGTAAGTCCCATGTTCTCGAATCGTAACCATTGGTGCCTTTGTGCGATATCTGGTAGTGTCATCTGAAATAAACATTCAAAGTCAGTAAACAGTCTGCAAGAAAGGTAGATACGGCGCATTTGATTAAATCAATGCGGCGTATCAGTATAAAGTATAAGAGATGCGGTGCAAGACAATAGATACGGCGTATTGAGATGCGTCGTATCTAGATTAATCAATACGGCGTATCTAAAATTTTATCAATTTTGAAATAGGTCGCTACGCCGCATTAATCAACCCAGATGCGCCGCATCTAAAAGCATATCAGTATAAAATAAAGGGGCAGGCACGTTTATCAAGAATCCGTATCCGTGACGTAAACTACCACTAAATATCACAGTATTATATACTCTTTATATCAGTTCAAATATCGCATTCCACCACTTATTAATTCGCCTTCCCGCTAGATATTCAAAATCAAACCCAAAACCTAAATTTTCGTTCGATTCAAGTGGTGTCAAATTCGATGTCTTATTCTAAAATTAACTTAGGGGAAATAATTAATGCCAAGTTCTAATCATATCTCTTTATCGTTTAAGCGCGAATCGATTCAATCCTATAAACCCTAATTTTCGTATTAATCAAAATTGAATCGAATTGTAACAATTACCTTAGTATTTGTGATTAGGAGAAGGATTAATGCTCGGATTAAAGGCGGATTAAAGAAAGATGATCGGATTTCGAGTATAATTTTAGTGCGTGTTCTTAACTGTGTGTATTTATGCGGCGTATTCCCGTCGTATTTATAAGGCGACACGATGCGCCGTATTAGAAAATTGGGATGCGCCGTATCTAGTTAATTCCGTTGACTAGTCAATAAGTCCTAGTTGGTCAGGGATACGGCGCTTTGGATATTTAGATCCGCCGTATCTCTATGTTAGTTAACGAAATTTAAATGAAGAACGTACCTTGGCCTCTGCAACACAGTTCCTTATACATCAAATTTGGGTAAAAACGACACACCATATAGATGAATTCAAAATAAGAGTGATAGGCATAAACGTTTCATTAATAATCGTAATCTTATTGTTTAGTGGATAAGGATTTATTCCGAGGTTAGGAACAAATATCGTTTTTGAGCATACAAAATTAAGATTACGAATTGAATCAGACGTATAATAAGGATAATAAAACTGAGATCATAGTGTAGAGAACTTTCCTTTGTGCAGTTGAATCATCGTAGAGTTTACCTGGGATTCTATTTCAAGAATTAAAGAAGTTCAATGTTACCAGTACTGAGTTTTCCTCCACTCTTCCCGTCTTATGTTCGGTCACTTCAGCTAGCGTCTCTTGGTTTGGTTCAGAATGTAATCCTTCTTGGTGATGCTTGAGTCATCATTTATCCTGAAAATAAACAACTTGCACACGAGAGTAGCGGACCGATCAAGGTAAATATCAAAAATCAACTATATTTATCAAATTATATTCGTCGTATTAACAAAAGTTAATGCGCCGTATTTTCGTTACGTTTAAAAATAAAAGATTTTTGATTCAGTAAGATGCGCCGTATCGACAGAGATCGATACGCCGTATCTGTTTAATAATTCGCAAACTGTTTTTAATTAAAATAATAGATACGCCGTATCTTCAAAAGAAGATGCGTCGTATGGCGTTAACGTTTTAGAAAAAAAAAATTTTTATCAAAAACAGATACGCCGTATCTGCAAAAGCAGATGCGTCGTATTACTTTATCGCTTAGAAAAATTTTCTTATTAAAAACAGATACGCCGTATCTTGGGTAAAAGATGCGTCGTATCGAATTAATTAAACGCGTTGTATATAAAAAAATTAAACGCAATACGCCGTATCTGAGAGATCAGATGCGCCGTATCGTTTGATTTAGCACAGTACAACGATAGCAGAACACACAAAAAAAACGAAAAATAAAACAAAAATAAAACACACGAACAAAAACAAATAAAAGCAAAAATAAAAGAAAACAAATAGCACACAATACAACAATTATGCAAAATAGTACAATGATGCAATTAATCTAATAAAAAAAAGAAAAATAACCTAATTAAAATACTAATCAAATTAACAGATAATAACAATTCACTCCCCGGCAACGGCGCCAAAAACTTGATGCGCGTGATGTGTCGTTGCGGTTTAGCAGTTTTAATGCCTACTCAAGTTTTAAATTTATATTTAGCCGACTTATCAATAACACACACACTTAACGAGCAGTGTACCCGGTCAGTATGAAGATAATGGTAAGTAGAGTGTCGATCACTAAGAGTGGAACGTATTATCTAGTTATTCTAATCAGTATTTTAATATCCTAACGCAAGGGGGTTTCAGCCTGAGAGACTGGCACAGTTTTGTTTGCAATTAAATAATAAAATAAACAAATAGGCACGAATCAGCAAGTAGCACACACGTACACAGATAGATACTCGAGACAATAAGAGGGCTGTCCTTATGATTAAGTAGATTGTCACTTGTTTTATTGATAGCTTTATATGAAGTGTATGTAATTAACCCTTTCTCGTTGGTCCTATTCTCATCGGCGAGTAAACCCTTAATGATTACTTATGTCTAAAAGTTATTCCTAAGTGATCAATTTAGAAACAACCGTGGGAGCCACATCTTGTCCCGCAGTCGGATGCCCGCAAGCCACTAATAAACACAGAGGTTATCAATGCACTAATAAGTAGTAACCAAAGACATCAACATATAAACTTTAATTGATGGGAAAGCAAGTATTAAAGGGAGTGCAATCTTTCGTTGTCACATTACACAAGCCACCAATCCTGATGAATTAAAGTTTGCTAACACAATAAAACAAAACTACTTAATGAATTAAATACATGCAGCACCTTCTTACAGCTCTTGTATCTTCGATTTGGGTGTGTCTTGTGCTGCCTCCTTGACTGAATTCGTCCTTTTGCTCTGCTGTCCGAACTTCGGTTTTAGGGTTTCGAACTCTTTAATTCGTCTGGTCTACGGGGTATTTATAGTTTCTGTCTGAGGGAAGATGCGGCGCATCTACTTAGTAGATGCGGCGCATGTACTTAACTTCGCGTGGGGTCCAAGATTATAATATTCAGGAATATTCGTACACCGCCAGAAGATGCGGCGTAACTCTTGATTAGATGCGGCGCATGTCCTCTTGTATCTTGGATCGTATCTGGTGATATCTTGATAGAGATGCGGCGCATGTCGAGAGTAAGATGCGGCGCATCTGGAGCAGAATTGACTTGATCTTGTCCATGTCAGTAGACTTCCACTTTATGCACGTTTTGCTCCATTATTAGTCCATAATCGCTAAGTTTCACCAAATGCTTGTTTTTACCTGAGAATTACAAAAGTAAACGATTAAGTATCAATCCTCATACATAATATAGTCAAACAAGTCAAATTAATAGGATAAATGATAGTAATAAAATGTACTTATTTGAGTTCATCAATGACAAATCTAAGTTCTGAATACTTCTTGTAAGTACTGTTACTATAGTACTTTTAATTGCATCACATGGAAGGCAGATTGAATTCCAATTTTGCCTTCGTATTCTTGTATATAAACAAAGTGAAGATCTGAAGAAAGCAACAATTTTATTGTATTTGACATGTATTGTCTCATTATTGCGTTTTTAAGTCACATATATGTTTAGTATGTTGTTTCATATATGTCATTTCGTTCACCTACCCCGTGTGACTGATTTTTTAGCTGCAAACTACACACTCACAATCACTTCACACACCCTTAACCGAATTGGAACTTGAACTCGAACAAGCACTTGGTTTGTTGCACAGATGCACCTTAATTTTTATATATATTTGAAAACAAAGAATGGTCTCTTGATCTCACGTATCACATACTTATTCAATTAAACCCTTAAACTCATCGACTGTCACACAAATTAGACTAGTGACCCACAATGAAAACAGTCTATGCTCTTGCAAAAAAATGTGTTGGTCATACTCACCTACAAAGCATCCCCAAAGTCATGCTTCAAAACTTCCTACATGCATTTAAAGATAATAGAGTTTGAACTTGATTTTTTATGTTATACTCACCTATTAGCGTACACCTCGTTCATTAGCTTTTAGAATTTCACTTTTAGAGAATCATGAGTGAATACTATAACCTGAATCAAGCTTTAGAACGGAATAATTTTGCTCTGCTAACAGAATAGTGATCACATAATCTTTGATAAACTAAGAAATGAATCTGGTTAAGTGGAATGTCACGTTTGTCGTGGGGAACGAGTAGCAGAAGGTATAAGTACAGGCTTTAGCGATGATGGATGAGTAAGTGATGATTGCCTTTATATTAGTGTGGTTGGGCACAGCCTTCCTGTGACAAAATCCTATTATGCGCTTAATGTTGGAATGGTGTCAAACTGTGAAAGACCTAGATTCTTGTCAAAAAATATGTTCAGCATTTATCAATTTTGCTAAATATTTATTTTTTAATATTAATAATTTGAAAGTGATTATGTGATATTGAATAATCAGAATAAGGTAATCAGTTGTAATACAACTTGGCGCATGAGATAGTTCTTACATGTGCTTCCGTTATCTGTTACTTGAAGTGGTAATAATCACTTTTACCGTGTTGAAAGTATTGACAAATTCTTATTATCCAAGTTGTACAGGATAAAAGGTAAAATAAGAATATATAAGTTTACTCTACCTTTTGGTAACCATTTTTATTGCAGCTAATATCAGGCTAAAAGTCTAAACTAACCAATAACAAATTACTGCATAAATATATGCGTAGCAAAATTCGGTTATTTAAACACAAGAAATAAGTATTTTAACTTGGAGTCATTAGGTAAATACTTTGAAAACGCCTATTTAAATTAAATGAGTTTAAAAGATTTTTCATATGCTTTTGATAGGATGGAGCTAACATTGGCCAGTGACACAACTAGTCTGAATTACTGGCTGACCTGGAAGTTCTTTCTCTGCGTAATATGGGTGTTTGGTTCCATGATTATAGCGTCATATCTGATCTGGAAATATGAAGGTTCAGGAAATACAAAAAATTATAAAGACGTGACACAAGAAGAAACATATTGGTTTCTTTATGATGGTGAAGCATGGATGCCATGTATAAAGGGATTGCATCCTGCTTGGTTACTGGTTTTTCGAATCATATCTTTTTGTTTGCTTTTAGCAGCTGGCGTTTCTGATGTTGCCATTAATGGAACCGACTTGTTTTTCTATTATACTCAGTAAGCTTTTTTATATAACTTTATACTAGATATGTTAGCCCATCCATGTATGATTATGTCAATTTGGATTGTGTTTTATCTTAAACGAGTCAAATCCATTTTTTTTCTCTACTAAAACAGTGAAATGGGTCAAACAGGCTGAAATTTGCCACACATATATTTGTTATTCTTATAATGCATACAACATCCAAAAGTATTTATTCGAAGTTTTAGATTCCTATGTTTCAGCATTGTTCTATAATTATAGTTAACACATTTATCATTAATTTTTTTTATAAAAAAGGTGTTTGCGGGTCAAATAACTGACAGGGCTTGTTTTGACCCGTACTAAAAGCCCTTGTTTTTACCCGTTACTGTTGGCATCGTCTGCAGGGTGCATATCTATCGAATACAAATTTTCGGGACCATAAGCTCTCACATAAAATTGAATATTGTTGTTGTATTGATTACAAGTGCTTAATTTCTGGTATAGGTGGACTTTGTCTTTGGTTACTTTCTATTTCGCGGTATGTGCTTCTTTTTATCCAAGTTTCTGTATTTTAGATCAATTGTTTGAACTTACATGATTTTGATACACTTGTTCTTATCACTGTCCCAAATTTTGTTTGAAGTTTGGATCTCTACTCTCGGTTTATGGATGTTTCAGACACCACAAGAAATTTAATGTTGGTAAAGATCAAGAATTTTTATTGCCTCTCAGTCATGAGGAGAATACAACGAGTCAACGGGCAAAAAGTCATTTCGTGCTAACAGCTGCATTTTGTAGTTATGTGTTTCAAATTATTTTTCAGGTATTATTTCCCTTTGGTAACTCATGGTCACTTGTTTGCTGTGCTTATTTTATCTTGAATGTTTGTGTTGCTTATGATGGTTCACTTGTTTGCTGAACACAGATGAGTGCTGGGGCGGCGATGCTGACAGATTCTGTTTGTGTTGCTTATGATGGTTCACTTGCATATTTTCTAAATGAAATACTTCACTTGGCTGTAAATGATTGCATGTGGAAGTTCATCGATGTTATTGTGGCTTGTAATTCATTATTAATCATGAGGTTGATAATCCAAGATATTAACTTGTTACTTGAATCAATGTTGCAGGGGCTACGTTGGAATTCACAGCTCCGGATTCCGAGACTTCTTGCTGAAACCAGAGCTTCTTCGAGCCATTGTAGATTCTGGATTTGAGCACCCTTCAGAAGGCAAAGTCTTATACATTCAATTCTTGTTATTCTTTTGTAGTTTTTTTACTGAAACATGTGGTGCCTTATCAACTGATATTCTTGTATTTTCAATTGTGTTAAAGTTGCATATCAGAATGGTGTATCATGCATGTATGTTGATCTAATATATCAAGACTTGTGACATTTGTTGTTCTTCTCTACCAATAGAATATCACTATGTAGTTTAACTGTTTAATCGCACTGGCGGGATTGGTGCTGTTTTTGTTGCTTTTTAACTACTTAATCATGCCTGTTTGAATGGTCATATTAGGATGTCAATGAAACAGAAAAACAGAATCCTATGGATTGTTTATATTCAAACTTTGTTTATACCCACAATTTGTGTGCAATTTGTGGGATTGCGTAGCAATAATATGCGTGCGACGATCTTTGAATACAAAAGTTGCCCAAGTATACCCACAGGAATTATAAAAATAGAAATTATTTCATTTCTGCTGTTAGTATAGTTGGTTCCTGCTGGTATGTAGTTCCTGCTGGTATGGTTCTTGCTGGTATAGTTGGGCAACTTTTGTATTTGTTGGAAAAGTTGCCCAAAAAATACAAAAGTTGCCCAAATAACTTTTGTATTTCATTTCTGCTGTTAGTATAGTTGGTTCCTGCTGGCAGGTATGTAGTTCCTGCTGGTATAGTTGGGCAACTTTTGTATTTTTTGGAAAAGTTGCCCAAAAAATACAAAAGTTGCCAAATAACTTTTGTATTTTTTGGAAAAGTTGCCCAAAAATAACAAAAGTTGCCAAATAACTTTTGTATTTTTTGGGCAACTTTTGTATTTTTTTTGGAAAAGTTGCCCAAAAAATACAAAAGTTGCCCAACTATACCCACAGGAATTATTAAAATAGAAGTTATTTCATTTCTGCTGTTAGTATAGTTGGTTCCTGCTGGTATAGTTGGGCAACTTTTGTATTTTTTGGAAAAGTTGCCCAAAAAAATAAATATTGCGTACTCCAAGTTTTGCTTTCTTGCTACACTCTGAGGATGTTACTCCTTTATAATGTGAGTTCTTCATCGGTAAAGGACGGTGTTAGGGACACAAAGGGCAGCAGTAGTGTTTTACAACGAGCAGTATTAAAAAAGTATAGCAACAGTATGAGCGGCAGGAAAATCACAAAGCAGCCTCTCTTATGACACATTCTTTAATGTATTCAGCTTGTCTCTTAGCAGCCTCGTGTTCCTTCTTCTGCTGTTCAACTAATACATTCTTTAATGTATTGAAGTGTTTGTTGAGAGAATGACACTTGTTGCCCAAATATACAAAAGTTGCCCAAAAAAATACAAAAGTTGCTCAAAAAATATACAAGGTGCCCAAAAAATACAATTAGTTGCCCAAAAATATACAAGTTGCCCAAGAAATACACAAGTTGCACAAAAAAATACAGAAGTAGTATCCATTCTGAGCAGCAGCATCTTAAATCCCAACAGATACAATCTGAACAACAATATCATGGATTACTATGACGGCTGGAATCAAGAAAAAATATATTGGCCATGACAGAGGGCATAACAGTTAGAAGGAAGCTACTCAAAACTGATGCACTTATGGGTACTGATGTATGGAATCAACAAATTGGTAAAAAAGCTACTCAAATCACATTGAATCAAAACCAACTCTTCAATATCCACTTAATACACTAGATAGACCAAAATATTTACCGACTCCACTATCATCTTGTTTGTTAAAAGAAAGTTTTAAATGACTTAAAATTGATTTCACTCATCATCCAACTTCAGCTTCTCATTCTCCAATTTCAGCTTCTTATTTTCCAACTTCAGCTTCTCATTCTCTCGAGTTAATGCTTCAAGTTGGTTCAGAATTTCCTGGGGAACATGTGGAGAGAAAAAAAAATCATTAATATTATCATGTACCTAAAGGAGTAAATAAACAAAAATGTCAGTATAAAAGGTCAACAAACCTTGGGGTAGAGAGTTTAATAGCAAGAGGAGATGACACATTTCTAGTTATAGCACATAATGTTTCTGCTGCATTGGCATGTACTTCAGGGGAACTCTGTAGCAATTTGGAGAAGATCAGAGTTACTATAAGAGTATATATAAATGTATTGACATTCCCAGATGAGATACGTAACCAATTTTGGTACACTTTGAATTTATGTGTTTGCGTAAAATGCATCTGCGCTGGTTCAGGTCATCAGTGAAAGGATTTTAATGGACGTATTAGAAGCAATCAGAGTATACTATACATGACAACTACAATTTTACCCTGAGAGCTGTCTAAATATTGAACCAGTAGATGGCACATGTGAAAGCATCTAAAGTCACATATGTATGTATACACATAAATAACATGTAACATGAAGTTGTACTCACAGATGGGCTCAATTTATCTACAATCATCTCCAACAGGTTGCTATCTGTTACCCACTGCATCACATTCGCGGAATCAGCATACATATGATCATCAGATCCAACAAGTCTGACGAAGATCTGTATTTAAAAAGGGAAAGAATAACCAATTAGTAATCAAGAGTTATCATAAAACTCAAATCAAGAGTTATCATAAAACTCAAATCAAGAGTTCAAGCAAAGTAAGCATGAACCTTTATATAAGAATACATCTCCACTTATGTGACATACGGTTTTCATATGAAAACTTTGTTGCGGATATCATTGCATTTCCTTTCCCAATCTTGCTTAGTGAATACCACTGTTAAGCATAACATAAAAAATCAAGTTCAAACTCTATTATCTGTAAATGCATGCAGGAAGTTTTGAAGCATGACTTTGGGGATGCTTTGTAGGTGAGTATGACCAACACATTTTTTTGCAAGAGCATAGACTGTTTTCATTGTGGGTCACTAGTCTAATTTGTGTGACAGTCGATGAGTTTAAGGGTTTAATTGAATAAGTATGTGATACGCGAGATCAAGAGACCATTCTTTGTTTTCAAATATATATAAAAATTAAGGTGCATCTGTGCAACAAACCAAGTGCTTGTTCGAGTTCAAGTTCCAATTCGGTTAAGGGTGTGTGAAGTGATTGTGAGTGTGTAGTTTGCAGCTAAAAAATCAGTCACACGGGGTAAGTGAACGAAATGACATATATTAAACAACATACTAAACATATATGTGACTTAAAAACGCAATAATGAGACAATACATGTCAAATACAATAAAATCGTTGCTTTCTTCAGATCTTCACTTTGTTTATATACAAGAATACGAAGGCAAAATTGGAATTCAATCTGCCTTCCATGTGATGCAATTAAAAGTACTATAGTAACAGTACTTACAAGAAGTATTCGGAACTTAGATTTGTCATCAATAGCTGTCCTATTCCGGCAATATGTAACTACATTTAGTTCAGCACGATATCCCTTATTTGAACTTTGAAATGTCTCCATCTGTTAAAAGATTACCAAATCAGATGAGCAAATATCACAAACTGGACATAGCAAGAAAGTGCGAGAGAACACTCACATGGAGTCTATCTTTGTGTCGGTTAACCAATGCTTCTATCTCTTCCATCAAAGCATCACTAGATAAAAAATGGCAACAAAAACGAACAATTTAATAAAGGGTTAATAGTTCTTTTTTCCTTTCAAATGGTTGAATTGAGCATGTGTCTAAGAAAAATAGCAATCGAAAGCAGCTATAACAACGTTCAAACAAATATCAGCATTATGCTATACTCAAAGATCGCCATCTCTCCGGAAAGAGTTGACGATCTACGTGAAAGTAAACAAATACCAATGTCTCTAAAAAAACCAATACTAGATCAAAGTTTGAAATTTGTGGCACAATAGTATCTCCAAACTCGTGACTAAATATACTACGTACTATGGATAACTGGATAAGATCTATAGACAAATTACAATAACTTCATATATAAATAAGTAAATAACCAATTATGAAAACCCATTAAAGTCACTTAAAAATCACTCATTAACAGTTACAAAACACATCAATTAAAAATAAATATACCTAGAACGATATAGATCGCGATTGATGGGTGTAACAGGATGCTGCTGCTGCTCATTGTGACAATGAATGATTGATAATAAAGATGCAAATAATAACAGAAGAATAATATAATGAAGATAATTAATCTTCACAAATTACCTTAGTAAAGATCCCAACACCACATTCAATACCAACTTTATTCAAGAAAAGATCATCAGCAAGCAACCTTTCCTTAAAGCCACTAAACTGAAGCAGCCATCTAATCAAAGCAGCCATCATACCTCCGCGTACATCGCTGTGGTGGAGGGTTACGGCGGCGGTGGAGGGTTCGGTGGTGATGGGGGTTCGATGGTGTGGAGGGAGTTATAATTGTGTGAAATTGGTGATGGTAGTGTTAAATGTGTTGGATCTGTGTATACATAAACAGTTAATAAGATGTAAAATGACAAAAAAACCACTTGTACAATATACGGTTGCCCAAAAATCAAAAGTTTCCCAAAATACACTACGGACATGTGGCATCCTGTGGTTGGTCGGACAAGTTGCCCTGGTCTAAGGGAGAATTTTGTAAAACTGGGGCGGATAGTCTTAGCACTTGGGCAACCGGGGCATTTTAATAATTATCCCAAATTTATTTAAAGAAGCACACGATCTAAGGAAACACACAAAAGTATAAAAATTAACTTGAGAATACATTACTTTAAAAGTTGACTTGATAATAAATTAAACTAAAACACGGTTTACTAATACTAGAAGATTACACGTGCATATAAATGGGATTTTAAAGCGACATACAGTTATAATTATATTTTGGTCAAGTGTATTGTGTAACATTTTGTGTAACCAAAATATGACTATAAGTATCTCATCCAGAAAATCCTGTTACTATGCATGGGTACTCGTCTAGTTTTCTTAAATGCTTTTATTTTTTTTTTGAATAAACAAGACTTTCGATAATTTGGTATACTAACCATCTTTATTGTTTTGGGGTTGATCATGCCTTTGATCTGGAAATTTGCTAAGATCTGGAAATTGATCTAATAATTAATCCAAAAATAATTTGGTATACTAACCGCGGGATAAACCCCGCCACTATCAAAACAAGGGGAAAACTTTTTAAAAAAATACGCAACTTTACGTGAAAATCGGTTTGACGTACCCAACTAAATTTTTTCCCAAAATTTCACCTAAACTCCTGAAAACACCTTTAAAAACGCAGTATGTCACTTACCCAGCCGGTTACCAGTTTTTTTTAATCAAATATGAGCCATGTGTACCACTTTACCCTTTTCCCTACAAACCCAACAACCCACCTCACAAATCAAAACAACACTTTCACCATCCAGTCAAGATCAAGAACAATCCGGTCAAAACAAAAAGGATTAGGTTGAATCAATACCATGACTCTCAATCCAGCACACACAAAAATCCCTCTCAATCACAAATCGAAAACAATCGATCCAAAAACCA
Source organism: Artemisia tridentata subsp. tridentata (assembly GCA_021014915.2). Classification (NCBI taxonomy): domain Eukaryota; kingdom Viridiplantae; phylum Streptophyta; class Magnoliopsida; order Asterales; family Asteraceae; genus Artemisia; species Artemisia tridentata. Next base: position 269,323,119 of record CP139501.1, on the reverse strand, counting down.
TCTCCATCAATAGATCTTCATACAATCATAAAGGGATGCATATTGACGGTGCCGACTAGTAATGGATATCAAAGAAGCTACCTGAAGAAGTTTAGAATCACATGTCAAAAACCTTGTTCACTTCTTTCCCAAAAATCATCTCCGCTGCCACCACTGATCCACCATCTCCACCGTCATCTCCGTCATCCGCCGCCGTCACTTCTTCAGGTAGCTTTTATATTGTGCAGGTTATAGACGGTGCCGACTATTGGGTTTTGTGAAAACTAAAACGGGAATGTTGCAAGAGATATAAGAGGTGACTGATAAATTTATCAGGGAGTTGTGATGAAAATTAGTGTCAGTTGGAATCAGTGGTTATGAGTAGTACAACTTGAACCCGAAAAGCTTTCATCAAGTAAGCTTCAATGTAGAATGTAACTTGTTTGGTCCTAGTTATGAACTGGTACGTTTTGACTTGTGTAAGTCAATGGGTTGGTTTGGAATTTTGGATAGTATTGGGATGAAAATATTGTCGATTTTACAGTGATTAATGGAATGAAGCTAAGTTTAAACTCCAAAGAAAGGTAGAAACTAAAATGGTAAACAAAAGAATGTGATTAAAAAAGAAGGATGTTACAACATAATGCATTTTAAAGTGATTAATGCATTCCAAAGAAAAGAATGTGATTAAAAAAGAATATGGAAAAGGGTAAATTGGGGTAGGGAAAAAGGTAAATATGGAAAGTAAAAAAAAAAAAAAAAAAAAAAAAAAAACATACTGAGGTGGACGAAACCGGCTGCCAAGGTCAAATAATGCGTTATAGAGGGTGTTTTGTGGAGTTTAGGTGAAATTTTGGGAAAAAATTTTGTTGACTACGTAAAACCGGTTTTCACGTAAAGTTGCATAATTTTTTTAAGGTTTTCCCTATCAAAACAACTTATAAGTACTTATCAATAGAAAGAAGCATAGGCAGAATAAATAAGCAAATTGTGATCGGTCATTGCACAAAATTCTAACCTGGTTTTAATAAAAATTATTGCTTTAAGCATTCGTTTTTTATTATATTAGTTTCTGTAATACCGTTTAAAATTACTATTGAAAGGAGTAGTGTTCTATACAAAAGCTTCTTGGTTGTCTACTTGTCAAGTTTCTAGCTTTCCTACAAAAATGAAACACATTACATGTGACTAACTTACACGCACCGTAATAGTCATTGATGGAAAAAGTTGTTATGTTTCAACATCCATATCTTTTAACTTTTTCTAATTACTAGACGAGTACTCGTGAATAGCTAACAAAATTTTATAGCCGCAAATAGTTTTAGTGATAAAAAAAATTTTATTGGTTATAAACGAAAAATAGTAAAAGTTTGAAGATTTGGGGTGTTTTGAAACCCGGTTCGACCCGGGTGGTTCAACCGGTTGAATTGTTCCGGTCGAAAAACAAGTCAGTTTGAACCGAGTTATCTCAACGGGTTGGGTAAAAAACGGGTCAAATTAAACCAGGTCAACCCGCCGGGTTTGAAGCGTCCCGACTCAACCCGGTTTTCAATGTGTATTAATAGTTTCTTTTGAAACATATTTTTTCAATATTTCTTTTTTAGTTTCAACATTTACTTTTTAATTTTTTTCAACATTTTAATTTATTGACTTTTCACTTTTTTACCATTCATTTTAACCATTTTTGTTTTATAGATAATATAGATAACTATTTAATTAGCTCTTGATGTGGTATGAGTTTGGACTTTTTTGGAAATCAGTGCCTCATTCTTCCACCTTTTGCTATATGCAATGTTGGCTAATACCAACACCGATAAACAAGTCATTCTAAAAAAAGGCCTAGAGGTGGTACCAACCCGTATAGACTGGGAAAACGTAATGGCAACTAACAAAAAAACGAATAACGAAACTCACTGAATTAAAGCAAGTATGTTATTGTATGTATACATAACAAAATCAGCGGTAAAAATGTGGCATGATACTATTGCCTCATAACTCTATTTTCAATTACGCGTTAATGCTCAACTAACATTTAAGAGTAAATATATGCGATTTATGACTTAAGTCTCATTAGTACGCCAGTATTAATGGATATGCTAGCTCATTGTTTATTTTATTTCTAATTTCTAATCGTCTCGCGAACCATTGTCTTTTATATTTATCTTAATTATTGTTTTAACCATTGCCTACTGGCCATTGTAATATTGTATGGCAAATCTCATCATACTATATAGAATGTGAGAACCCAAGGTATTTTCCGAGAGTTCTCGTGAACCACATGGGTTTTTCTCAGTGTAAAATATAACAAAAATATTTATTTTTTTTTCTATAATGCACCACGTCCAAAAGTTTTTTTGCTTTTTTTTTTTTTTTTACAAGCTTTGTTTAGTATTACTATGCTAGTGAAATGAACTTCATGACTTTTAGTTGTGCGTCCGACACTGCCATATAGTGCATGTATATTATACAAATAAACTAATAATAAGTTGAGAGCGTCTCACACCACGTGATCTTTATAAGCCTTTTGGTGCACAGGTAATCTTATCACCTAAAGCGACACAATTAAAATCAGTAATAAGTTGGCTTCCGAGTCTTCCCCACTTCACGACATGTGCCGTTATGGATACGCTATACAATACTTAAGGCTAAAGGGAGTGGTCACCACTCATTCACCATCAACATCAGCGCCACATCAAATTTCTCTCACCATTCACCATCAATACCTACTTTATACAAATATACTCTACTAAATATCACACACGCACTCACAAAACAAATAAAAAAACATTAAAATAAAAGGAAGGACCCTCAATTTTTTGCACCTCGCTATGGTGACGGGTCACCATTAATTTGTATTTGGACAGTGAGGGATGTCTTGTGTTTTGGTGGTCACTCGTGACATAGCGGGTCACGGTGTGGATGTCATGACCACTCCATATAGCCTAACAATTATTTTGAATAAGTTAAAATATAAAGATAAGCATTTAATTTTGAAAGAAAAAAAAGGTACAACTTGTAAAAAGAAAAAGAAATGAAAAAAATATTAAAACAACAAACACTAAATATTGTGAATTGAACCGAAGACCTTTCGAGTACGTTATACTATGCTTAACAATATGCTAGTGTCGTTGTACAAGAGTTTCTTTCACACGTAATCTATTTGTTACAAAAACATTTCATTACATTACACAATGTTATCTGTATTGTGAGCCCATTTTAAGAAATACAATAATTCTTCGTTTTGTACATGGGCTTAGCCTAAATATATACCCCGTATATGGCAGGTACATAAGTCATAAACTTCGGTCAAAATAATAAACGAGCAAATTGTTAACTGAAAATAAAATGGTAACGAGTGGTGGTTTAAAAAAGTTATCTTTCCAGTAGCAAACGTAAAGAAGCTTAAAGAAGCTAAAGTTATATTAAGACAATCAAATTCCATTTCACTCATCTCTTATTACAGAGTATATAATAATAGAACATATAAAATAAAAATGAGAAATCAATTCCTTAAGGATTTTCAGTTAGACCGAATTTCATCTAGCATAATAAATAAGTATAAAAACACATCTAGACGAAATATATTATTCGAATTGACTACTAAAAGTCAAAATTAACTTTAATTTGGTCAAACCCATCTAAATTTCATCAAACACTATCAATATGTATAAAAACAATATGTGGATTTTGTAAAATATAAAAAAGAGAAAGTAATTAAGGGGGTGTTTGGGTGTGCGTTTGGAGAAAGATTATCTGCTTATTGCGTTTGCAAATCGCAAATAATCTCTTTGAAGTGTTTGGGTGTGCGTTGCAAACTGCGTTTACATCCTCCAAAACATGGTTTTGTGGCTGCATGTAGGGACTTACTTTTTGAAAACGTGGTTTTGTTTCAAAACGTGATAAGCAATCCCAAACACCCCCTAAATAGACTTATCATTTTTTTTTTATTATTATTATTTTTTTTTTTATGATAACTTCATAAATTTAATAAATGCCGAATGAAAAGATAGGAAACTTAGTGTCCGTTTGGTTTGTAGATAGGTTTAGAATTAGAATTTGCATTTATATTTGGATTTGAATTTTGTATAGATTTTGAATTAAATGAAAAGAAAGAAAATAAATGATTGATAAGTTTATTTTATATATTTTGTTTGAAATTTGAAATGAAAAAGTAAAAAAATAAGAATAAAAAAGAATATTATGTGGTTGAAAAAAAAAGTGTCAAATAAAAAATGCATTTCTTTGATAACATTGTTATAAACCCACCAAAGTGGGGCGGATTGAAATTTTGGGTTAAAAGCCTCATGTCAAAGCTTTCGAAACAAACCAGAAAAATATTTAAAACAATCCTTAACTCTAACCCATGAAAGGCCGTGTACCAAACTGCACTTTATAGAATTAATTAAAAAGGAGAAGCAAATGAAAAGATAAAAGGAACTTATTGAATTAATTAAAAAGAGATAGAGTAGGTAAGTAGGCAAGAATTGAACCCTAGACCTTCCAAGTAACTTATAGTTCACTTACCAGCCTACCACCTTCGCCACTCTCACCAATTTCTTCTCTCTCCATCTATTTAACATAAACTTTTACAAACCTTTCATGCGGGATTAGCAAATATAATAATAACAACCGGCCAACAAATAATATATGGCTTAGCCCATATAATAATAAACTTTTTTTTTTTTTTTTTGAAATAAAATATAATTATAACTTATGGATACGATATACAATATTACATTCATCTTGTCTATGTGGTCGTTACCATGTTCAAAAAATTGCATAACGTTACATAGTTACATGTTATGATAAATATTAAAATGCTAAAGTTTACACTCGACTAGCACATATGCCGTTTTTCTCAGTTGTTGATATATATAAATCGTCGTTTTTTCAAAAAAAAAAAAAGAAGAAAACCACAAGTGATATATATGTATCAGTTTCTTGTAAGTATACACCACATTGTCTATTATCTAGCAGAAGGGATCAAGCAATCATTAGAAAGGTCTGGGCTATCCATGTCTAGGAAGGTAGTTAGTAAAGTTTTCCGGGACGATTGTCCTCTTGAACTTTCTGAGGTTATCTTGCCATCAGTCGCTGTTTCGATCTTGATTGCATCTTGTATGGCTAATATGATTTCTTGCATTCTTGGCCTTGTATATCCGTGCTGTTCTACACATTGTATTGCTACTTCTGCAACTCTCCATATAGACTCGATCTTTACATCTTGTGCTAGTGTAGGATCTATTATGCTCACAACATCTCCTTTACGAATTAGAGACCTTGCCTGCAAAAATATAATATCAGTAGCCAACCTTTTTCACGTTTCCTCTGATAAAGATCTACTTGGCTCTTGATGTCAGATTTTTATTAGCTAATTAAGAACTTACCCAATGAACAATGCTCCAATCAGCCCCATACTCATCTGGAGATACAGGCTTTCTTCCCGAAATAAGTTCTAAGAGAACAACCCCGAAACTATAGACATCACTTTTCTCGGTTAGCTGTTGGTTAGCGTAGTACCTGGTAATGAGCACTTAGTTAAGTTAAGGTTGAGTGATATTATTTAGCTATTATAGAATTTTGTGTGCGTGTAACTTACTCAGGGTCAAGGTAGCCTACGGTTCCTCGTGCTACACTTGATATGTGAGTTAAGTCGTCTTCAGTTTGCCTTGAAAGTCCAAAATCTGATACTTTTGCCCTCATATTAATATCTAAAAGAATATTACTAGTTTTTATGTCCCGGTGAATGATACTTGGGTTGCATCCAGTGTGCAAATACTCAAGACCTTTGGCTGAATCTTCTGCAATGCGGAGACGAGCTCGCCAGTCCACGTGCTTTTTGTTGATCTTATCTGTATGCATGTTTGAGTCATATAAATTATTTGACCACATAGGAAAAGTGAAAGTAGTGGTTAAATTGACATACCATGTATGTGATCTCGCAAAGTCCCATTGTGCATGTACTCGTAAACCAGCATACGATGATGGTCCTCTTCACAGTATCCTATTAAAGGTACTAAATTTCTATGATGAATTCTTGACAAGAGAGCAACCTGTTATCAGTAGATATTTCCATGTTACATATTGTTTTAGATAATAACAAGTTGGAACCTTTTAAGAGTATTTATAAATATATGTATTTTTGCAATTTTTACCTCGGTAGCAAATTGTTGAGCTCCATGACTAGATGAATCAGCCATCATTTTAACTGCAACTTCCTTCCCATCTTTCATTTTTCCGTAATATACAGGTCCAAAACTTCCTTTACCAATCTTCTTTGAGAATCCACTAGTAGCTGCTTCCACTTCAGCAAGTGTGAAATAGTACGATACTCCTTCATCCATTAAACTTCCGCCTCGTGCCACTGAGTAGCGAGTTGATCCTATAATACTCTTGCGTGATGAAGTTGCTCCTGCGTTAACGATTAATTTGTCATTTTCTAGATCAGATAAACTGGTCTATAAATGGTAGGAATAAACAGGACACGGTTGTAAGATTGATTACCTTTATCATCAGTTCTTTGAGTTGGTGCCTTTTTCCTAAAATAGCGTAGTAGTAACAAGCTTCCTAAGAACAAAATAAACAGGATCGCAAGAATTCCAACTGAAATTCCAAATATCAGTTTGAAATGTGACTTTTTCTTCCCAGGCTTGCGTAGACCATGATTACCTTCATAGCTGCAGTAGAAAACCTAATTGAAGTTTAGAAGATGTGCTTTTTGGAATTATAGGTGATGCATAGATACCATAGGTGACAATTTGACCCATTTACTTGTGAATGGGTCCATTTTGGTTATGTTTTTATCTCTGACGAGTCAAATGTGCTAAATAAGAAAATACTAGTAAAAAGGAAACGGGTCGATTTGTGTTATGTTCTCCTAAATCGCTTTATTATAAATGATATTAAAACTGTGAATATAGTTTCTGTAATCATATTCAACATGCTAGTTATTTACAAATAATGTAAAGAAGGTTGGACAAAGAGTGTTTCTACCCGTATGAAGATCCATTTTGAGAAAGAAACATACTTACTTAAAGATTATTTTTCCGGTTAATAGCGCTGGAGGAATGTCTCCAGATAGAGAGTTTTTCTGTATATGCCTGCATGAGGATTTGTTAGGTTGTGACACACTACACAGTTCATAATATTATCGTAACTCCTATGTCGTTATGAACCAACTGAAGAGCGTAAGCTTTAATAAACATAATTTAAAATGTAAATATCACCACATACAGCTCTTTTAAGTTTGGCAAGCTACCAAAGTAAGATGGTAAAGGACCAGTCAGCTTGTTATCCTCTAGATGTCTGTGATTTGACCAAGAACACATGAAGTCAGCAAACACTAATAGATTACTAAAATGTACCATATCTTAGAAAGACGAAAACTTACATAATAGTCAATTTGTCAAGATTACTCATATCAGGGATAGTCCCGTTGAGGGAGTTCCCATTTAACCACCTGATAGAATTGAGCCAGTTTCTGTGTTAGTGAATCAAATTAACTAATAAACTGAAATTTTAGTTCACTAATACTTACAACTCTGTCAACTCTTGCAAGTCCTTGATCCCTGATGGAATTTCACCTTCCAAATTAGAACCTGACAATGCGCTGTTGAAGCATATATTAGTATAAATCTTAAGATGTGAAGTATAATATAGAATCTGATAACTGAACTCACATTTTGGTGATTCTGGGAGGACTATTTGTGCTACAAGTCACCCATTCCCACGGAGAAGGAACACATGGATCACCTTCTTCGATTAGATCCTCAGCGGCAAGCATTGACTGAAATTCTCCAAGAACATTCACTTCATTGGAGGAAATTGAAAAAATAAATAGATTAGCTTGTATGCATTTTCTTGTTAGTTTCACTTATAACTGAAAAGTGCATTGGATGTACCATCTTTTTTATCGGTCTTTGATGAAATCGGTACATATTTACTGATTTCAATAGCATTCAGAAGTGGTCCTTCGGTAGAATCTGGTGTCTTTTGGAAAGAAAATGAAAAAACAAAAGATAATGTCACGTTCATGTAACTAGGCTCATATAACGTGTAGCTTCCGTTAGCGTTTTCTTGAATATTCACCACAGCGTTACTATAGTCAGGTATGTACGGTTCCTTCATTGTGAACTTTCGAGTTTCATTTTCTGCTAAATCCTTAATTTCTGCAAAGTATGCATAAGCTCGAGCATTAGCAGGGAAATCTTCTAAATTTAATCTGTAGCTAAGAGTCCCTTGAGTGCCTACAACTGCAGTTTGCATCACTTTCATAGGTGGGTACTCTCTTGTGTTTGTGTTTATTTGCTTTGTTGTAGTAATCCTCACTGTTCCCGATGCCGCTCCAACTAGAAAATTCTGCCGTTTTGCAAGATCTGAATCCCATATCCGGTCATATGGATCATCAGGGTACCTGTTATAAATCGTCAAACCGGTTCAAAATCGGCATTTATTCCAAAACAGATCTTTCTTTACAGGAAACATGGTATAATATGTGCCGTTCAAAAAAAGTATCATATGTGTTGTCAGAATGGGTCACATTTAGATCTTTCTTTACTAACATTTTTGTCAATCTTTCGAAAAAATTGAATGTGTTATTATTAGTACCAAACAAATTACAGTAATAATCAAAATCTTTGAAGAAAATGATTTCGGAAGTTGTATGCATTAAACAAGTAAATATAGACTTTCGTCAACTTTGAACATGTTTAACCCATCTGACCCGTAACCCGTTCCCCTTTTATCTAAATCTTTTGGTTTGATTCATTTGAAAAACAACCCAAATCAACCAGTTCATATGTTTATGATATGTTTACTTGTCATATAAGAAGATTGATTGAAATATACCTTATGGCGTCTGTGCTTGCAGCTCCAAAATTAACTCTAGCTGCTACTTTTAAGTAAAAATCATCCTCAAAATCAGTAGCATACATAGAAAGATTTAACGGCCTAAGCTCAAGCGTCGTTATAAAAGGAGAACCCGTAGTGGCACAACACAAGCACACATCAATCGAACTCGAAGGTGCTCTAATAATCATCTCTTTAATATAAACCGTAGATGCTTCCAACACACTAACAGTTGCCCATTTAGTTGCATCCAAATATAACTGAAATTTCGGGTATGCATTTTCACTTTCAGAACTACCATACAAAAAGGTGGCACGGATTATATATCTCCTTCTTTCTGTTGTATTTAAAGTATAACAATACTTCTTATTGTCTATAGGGAAGTCTCTACGGCTTTGATATTGAACTGAGGTCCCGTTCGAGTTCTCAATCTCCACAGATGTTCCACGGCCAATGATCCCAGAATCCGAAACCCATGGTAATCCGGTTTTCGAGTCAGTATGATTACTTGTTCCTCCACAGTCTATACTTACAAATTCTGCAGTATTTCAAATGTTTTAAGGTTATCATTTGCATCATACTAAACCACATAAAGTTAAAGCTTTTGAAGTAAAATGATCTATTTCAATTCAAACCAATGAATTATATGGTCTAAAACAGACGTTTAAATATTAAAAACAAGAATCTTGAAATAAAGTGTACAGATAAAGATCATTAGCATACCTGTAACTTGAGACAAAAGAGATGAAACTGAGCAGCTAAGAAATAGTAAAAATATATGAAGATTAAAACCCATGAAGGTTTTGATGAACAAGTGCTAAAGAGTTAAAATTTGTGTGCAAATAATAGCAGCAGAAGCATATTAGTTAGTCTAACTTCCACTTGCAATCAACTTTTTTGATTGATAAGTTTGTGTCATGTTCATTCACCTTTGTCTGTTTTTTTTCTTGATTTTTCAAATCTTGCTTTTTCTTATGGACAGAATCTTAGGTTCTTTTTTGAGTTTCAACTTTTCTTGATTTGGTTAAGAATATGAGGATATTACACCAGCTCATTCAAATAAAGGTGAAAAACATCTCTCTGTTATGATCTACATATTATTACTTTTGATTTTAATAATTTAAAACAGCACTTTTCAGTTTAAATCTACTGAATCTTTTTTACTGATCTGAAATATATATGTTACTTCACTATCTTATTCACTGATATAGTACTATTGATAAAGGCCATTGAATGCATAATAAATGGTTGTTGGTGGAGATATAATACGTGAGCTCTGTGTACTGTTACTGTTGCTAGCTTTGACCAGGTTTTACATGCACAAAATGTGTGAATGTGTTGTTACACTATCTATCCCATTTAAATGATCATTACTATGTTTTTAGCTCAGTTTCATGCTAGATATCTTTATTTTTGTGAGACAATATATCTTCAATAATCCAAAAATTGCAGCTTATTGGATTTCAACACTGAGTAAAATAAGAACAGTTAGTTACACAAAATGGGTTAAAACTGCTATGCTCTAAAATAAAGTTGACCTAAGCAGCACATTTAATCTTAAAGTTTCTTAGGTAACTTTCCAAGAATGCCACCCTATTGATTACAGTTTCCTGACTCCGAAAACAGTAGGTTTGTGGACACATATGTGTGCCCGTCGTGATCAATATTTGTATAAAAAGTGAAAGACTATCAACGTTTATCTGTATTCAGTTAAAAGTAAAACACACCAAAGGCCTCTTGGACCACCGTGAGTGGCCCAACAACTTGAAGATTGTGGGTTCAAGTCTCGTTGGAGACATGTGAGATAGAATTTATAAGATATGTGATGTATGTTGTAATAATTTGACGTTCAAAAAAATCAAAAAAAAAAAAAAAAAAAAAAAAAAAAAAGTTTAAAACTATAACACAATAAGTTGCATATTGTGTTCCTGACTGTATTTTTACCAAAGTTTATTTAGTAGGCACAATTTCTAGAAAAATGAAATGCCAAAATGTAACTTTTTGCTTTTGATCAAATCTTTTTAACCAAACACTTTTGCCTATGCAATGTCCTTTGTGTGTTGTTGAATACACAACTGTTTTAGATACCTTTGTTCCATTCAACTATTAAAGCATCAGTAGCACATACTATAATTTTAGCTTCATCAGTTCCCATTGATTAAATTTCCCTTCCCCATTTTGTTTTACTGATAACCCACTAGTCCATTATTCTTCTATCCATAATTAGTAAGTTTTGAATTGATTAAATCCAATACGACATTCTGAATGCCTTATCGTGCAATGATGTTAATCTGGTGTCGGTTGTTAGTTTGATACCTAGTCTTATATTTGTGGTAACATGTACAAAACTACAAATGTGTTGTTATTAGTTTGATACCCATGGTTTGCGACTTTGCATAGAACTTCAAACTATAATCAGTCTCGTGACGAACACATATACCAGTAGCCACTATAACCAATAATTTCCGCAAATCCAGCCTTATTGTGTTATGATCCAACATCGGCCAAGTATGGGATTGGTTGATGGTTATTAAAGTCCAGGTGTCCCCTCCTCTTACAAGCTAGCTTTTTGAGTGAGTTCTAAATTTGGACTTATGAACATCAATACGAGCCTCCTAGTATGGGATAGGTTGTATCATATTGTTGATTTATGTTTTAAGCATTGAAATCTTACACGGGTAAAGGAATAATTAAAGCAAGAAAAAGCACAAAACAAAAGGTAGACCATTTAAATCTTATCTCACACTTTGCCTTTAATTTAACTTTTGCTTTTTGATTACATAAAAAATCTTTTTCTTTGTCACTTTGGACCAAACTCTCTTTAAGCTTTTTTACTGAGTTTGCAAAAAGCAAATGCATTTGATGCCCCCCACCTTCACATGTTTCGACATTTGGCTAGATTATTGGTCCCATCTGAAATCTCTCTCTAAATTTTATAACGTGAGAAATTTTATCTCATATTGAAAGAAAAAAAAAAAAAAAAGATAGTCTCACGTTGTTCTGAATTTTTCAAATAGGTGTCAAAACAAATACTTTGTTGAGCAAAAGACTAATTCTATGTGTGGATGATGATGTGCACATTCATATTGATAAACTCAAAGCTTGATAGATAGATAAATGTTAACTTTACATATGATAATGGGGAAGATACAAGTTATCATTAGCAAGATATAACTTTATATACTAATCAGGATATGCTTTTGTAGCACTAAATGTGGAATTTTGAGAGGTGAAAAAAGCCTCTGTCCATCCATGTCATGATGATTGGTGAAGATTGGACATGGTGGACCTAAAAACAATGAAACAATTGTTCTCTTGTGAATGACTCAAGACCAAATTATATGATGAACATTTTAGAGTGGGAGGTACGCTTGGCTGGTGGGTGGCGTCATGGCCACCAGCCTAAAACCACCGATGGCGCACGGTTACCAGGGTGGCGCCATGGCTTCTCGCGCCATGGTGGCTAGCCCACGCCGTAGATTTTCCATTTTTTTTAATCCGAATGTTAGGGAAGAAAAAAGGGACGTTTGGCGACGGATATATTACCATTTGGAACCAATTAACAAAAAATAAATAAATAAATTTTACCCTTTAAAAATCCTATAAATACCTCTTATTATTTCATACTTCACACACACTTCCAATATATTATATAACATACTATTCTCTACTTCTCTCATTTTTTTTCCAGCCAAAATGAATCCCAACTCATCATGGATTAACAACATGTTAAACGACCCGTCGAACCAAATGACGGGCTCGTCTTCAAATCCGGCCAACAATCCGGGCTCGTCTTCGAATCCATACAATCAATTGTCTTACTTTCCTACCTTCCCAACAAACCCATACATGAATCCCGAAGAACAAATGCTATTTAGTCAATGAAAAATGCAACAACAACAACAATATACTCAATTTACTCAACCACAACAAACAAACCAAGCCACCCCTTCCCAACCAAATTCGGACCATGCATCCTTCCATCTACGAGACGAAGACGAAGATGAAGATGAAGAAGAGGCGGTCCCGACCCTGACGTCGAAAAAAACGAGGACAAAGACGAAGGCGAAGAAGACAATGACAAAGATGAAGACGAAGAAAACCAACGAAGACGAAGAGGCGGTCCCGACCCGATATCGAGCTTTTTGGACCCAAGATGAGGAGTATCTTTTGGCGGAGTGTTTCATTCAAATATCCGAGGATCCAAAAACGGGTGCGGATCAACAAACGGATACGTTTTGGTACAAAGTGCTTGACGCATACAACAAGGAAGCCAAGAGGCTCAACTACACTATTCGTACCAAAAACATGTTGACGGGAAAGTGGACTCCAATGAATAAAGATGTCAAGAAATGGAATACGGTAGTGGATGAAACGGCTGTTATGAGTGGGGAGAATGATAGAGATTTTATGACCCATTGTCACATATTGTTTAGAAAAACAACGGGTTATGACTTTAGACACATGAGCGCTTGAGACTTTTTGAAAGACAAGCACAAGTGGAAAAATCCCGACTCGACTTTGGCAAGCCGTAATCGTCTTCGGGTTACGGACGAGGACCCCGAGCATTTTAGAGCAGACGCGTTGCCACGGCCAGACGGCATGTACCGGATTTCTAAGAGTCAACGTTCGTCAAACTCGACTGCTAGTTCCGGTTCAAACCCGGCAATGTTTCAAGAAATTCTACAACAACAATACGAGTTAGACCGCAAGGCAAAGATGGATGTTCTCGAACGAGAGTCACTCGCGAGAGTTACTTTATATGAATCTCAAAAGATTGCCGAGGAGATGCGAGTGCTACAAATGGATACAAGCAAGATGGATCCGATCGACGCGGAGGTCGTGAAAGCCCAAAAAGCACGAATCCGGGCAAAGTATACAACCAACGAGCACTAGGTTTTTATTTCTATGTTTATGTACTAGGTTTTTATTTTTATGCATTTTTTTTAATGTAATGTTTGTTTTTTTTTTTTTTTTTTAATTTAATTAATGAAGTTTATTTTAGTTAATATTGTGTATGTTTTATTTTATGTAAAAAAAAAAAAAAACGACGACGACACCACATTTTCTGGTGCCAACGGTAACGGCCAGAATGAGGTGCCATAGAGACTTTTGCTGACGTGACATCACTTTTTTGGCCATGGCTTGAAGCCATGACACGAGGGTACCCAGCGCTCTTAGAAAATGTTGGAAGTATATTCATGTTTATAAAAAGCTTAAGGGTTATTACACATCCTTTGCGGATTCTTGGATCTTGGAAGAGTGGTATGCTATAATTATTTTCATTTTTCAAAACCTTTGTTGAACATTGATTAGTCAATTAAATATGGATATATTTTAGATGGACTTTTAAGAGGAGCCTCATCATGACTTTACAAAGTCAAAGCAAAACGCGTAATTAACAAACACATCAAGATTCACCTGTCACTGTATGTCGCAAGTAGAACTGTTCCACCTATCTTTTAATAGTTACAGATAAATTTGGTTTTACAGGTTCAACTTTCATCAACCTAGTCAGGTTTTAACAAATTACCAACCAACCCAAGACGGGTTAAACGGAGAAGGACCCGGTTGAGGCTATCCGAGGAAAGTCAAGTGTTTTCTCTCTTATGTATGCAGCCTAGCCGATACTCTCTGGCTGTTCCCAGACTCTTCCCTGCCATCCTAAGATGTCCACCCAACGAGGTTTAAACCCGCGTCTCTTGTGAGACATTTGGTCCGCCTTACCATTAAGCCACCTTGAAAATGGTCGAACCATCCCGAGACACAAACCAAATTTTGGACAACACGATCTGAGTTACCTAATGTACTCTAATTCGGTTAATTGGTAAGTAATCAGGATCTGAGTATCCAAATGTGCATTTCAAATTTTCTGGTTACACAAACTAGTCAAATATTAATTCAACCATTTGTATTATTCTGATAATCTAATTTTAGTTATTTAGATTTTAAAATTTTCTTTTTATTTAATTGTACAAGTTTATCACAATGACCAAAAGATTAAACTCACAATATAGACTTGTTAGTGTGGGTGGAGGTAGGTCATTCATAAACTGAACAACGGAATTAGTGAATTACCATGTTTTCATATGCGTAGCAGCGCTTTTGGGAAACAACACATCCCATGGCCATCGTGTATCTGCCCTTGCTTCTAGTTCTATAGTACTCCGTACTTCTGAAAATTGTTTCCTGATACGTATAAATCTATCTCCACTGGTAAACTACGGTTTCCAGCAGGAAAGCATAGCAAGAGTAGTCCTGATGATTGCAATAAATATGGCAAAAGCATAATAAACAAACAAGTGAAATCAAAAGCATAACAAAAACACCGGATTTACATGGAAAATCGGAAAAGAGAATCAATTAAATTTGTACACAACCTATGAATACTGATTTGGAAAATCGGCTACTATGCACTATCACTACAATATTAACAATAGAGCAACAAAAGAATCAACAAAATTTTGTTCGCAGCCTATAAGACAAGGTTCAAAAGTGCTACTCATTACACTTTATACATACAAATATATTTGTTGGGCTCATGTATTATTGAGTAAAATAATTTTCCGACCATTTATTGTTTAGTATACTGATTTGGCCGTAGTGTGTTGGCCACAATAAGTAACCTTTATAGTACAGTGACCACATCTTATCCCACTCAATAACAATGTCACCAATCAAATACTTTCTCGATTATGTACCTTGAAGGAACTTTCAGCAGAGCCATCAAATCCGCCCGCATAATGAACTCAAAATTCCAGTCTGCCACTTTTGAATTTCTGATGACCCCTTTTTCAATAAGAGAACTCAAGGCCTCTTAGTGATATATATTTCTTTACCCAAATTGCAATATCTTCTGCACATGCCTGTGCTTTTGGTGTATTGAGAAACATCTCAGAAGTTGCAAATTCATGAACAGCATCTTTGTAATCATAAACTGGGGCATCTACATTAACTTTCCGAAGCTCCTGCGAGTATGCAATGGCGCGGTCCCGCATCCAATCATGCTCGGCTACTATTGTTAATGTAGGGGGCATTTGTTTTAGGGGTACATTTTTAGCAGATATGAGAGGGTTGGCTGCTGGATGGTCCAGATTGAATTGGTCTTCTGGTAAGAAAAGTTTCCAAGCTAAAATGGCCATGGCTTTGTCGTATATGTAAGAATTAGCCAGTTTGATCTCGGATTTTGTGGGAGTGCTTCCTATGAAAAAAGGGTACATAAGGACTTGTGCTACTACTCTTATAGGGTCCAACAGGTTCCTGGCTTCAACACACTTTTGTGTGACGTAATTAGCAATATTTGCACCAGAGCTTACACCAAGGAGGACACACCTGTTAATGAACATAAAAATGTTAAAAAAACATTAAACATAGTTCTACTAACAAAACTCAAGTAGAAATACACATGCATTACAACTTCAGCTGAACAGGGGCAACTAATTTGAGCTGAAAGTGTTTGATAAACCACACCCTCGAATAATTCATTAATAATGTTATGACAGTTGATTGTTACAAATAACAATTATTGCATTGTCCTCTTTTATGTCCGACTTTTGTTTTTAAAAAAAGGCTCGGCTTTCTCATTCATTAGTTCAAACTTTGTTTTCAAACTAAATAATAACATAACAGAATCCTGGAAACACATAAACTGGGTGTTCTCTTTTTCTTGTATGTGTGACATCACTAAATCTGACAAACTTGATAAAACTTCAGCAACACCTCAAAAGTAAGAGGCCGTGAACCATTTAGACTGTATTTTTCACACTAGAATATGGATCAACAACTAGTTGCATATGTTAGAGAAACCTAAACTCCATATCTAGATATTAAATCAACTAATCAAACACCTCCAAGTTAGGTTTTTACTGTCCAATGATCAATCATTAGACAGTTGCACATAAACTCAAAGAGGGTTAAAGCCTAGTAAGAGCCAAGAGATGTAAGAGCATGAAGGCGAGTTAAACCAAAAACGGATGAGGTTTTCCTTGTTCAGGTTACCCAGGGAGAGTGAGTTCCTAACTCAGGTGTATGCAGCCTAACCAAAGGTGAGTTAAACCAAGGCTCTTAAATGCATGACGCTCAATATGTAACTTTCCTAACACATGGTGAGTTAAACCAAGGCTCTTATATACATTTAAATTGCGATAGATATTTATAGTAATTTCATTTCTATCATTTCATCACCATATCTAATCAATTAGCATGGTGTTTGTTTACGCTCATATAGCGGGCTTATGGCTTACATAGTTTTCTGCTTATGTTTCATAAGCTCACTTTTCGCAGCTTATTACTTTTCTGCTTATATATGCTTACTATGACAAGATAAGCTTATATAAGCCAAAAAGTTTCAAAATAAGCCTCAAAAAGTGAACTTATGAAACATAAGCCGAAACCCACATAAGCCATAAGCCCACCTTATAAGCTTAAACAAACACCCCCTAGCACATATATATATCAAACTAATTCATGCGCAAGTTATAGAATCATGATCACATATCATAACACAAAACTAGAAATTAAAAAAAATTCGAGAATTGAATACCTCGACAAATCAGCATGAGCCGCAATCCACGGCTCAACCATCTCGGACCCAAACCCCTCAACAATCTCCCTCCTCCCAAACCCCCCCTTCCCACCCCTCCCCCTCCCCCTCTCCCACTCCTTCAAATTCGCTTGCTTCTTCAACCAATACATAACCTCAACCCCATCCTCAAACGCACACGGATACCGCTTCTCGGGGGCTAACCGACACCCAACCGCAACCACCACCGCCTCACACATCCCACTCACCCTCCTACAAAACTCATCATTCTCCACCGACACATTACTCCCCGTCACAAACCCCCCTCCGTGAAACTGCACCACCACCGGCAACCTCCTACCACCACCACCACCAATCTCCGGCGAGTATCCGCCGTAAACACCGTCGTGGTGGTGGATTCCGGCGACGGTGTTGGGGAGGAAGATGCGGAGGGAGAGTGGTGACGTCAGCGGGTTGATGTGGATGTCTTTAGTGACGACGGTGTTGGTGTCGGAAAAAGATGGGTTGGGTGGGGCGGTGATTTGGTCAGGGCGTAAAACGACGCCGTATTGATTGTTTTTTGAAGAAACGGTGTCGTTTTGGTGTTGGGTTATTAGAGTTTGGAGTTGTCGTTTTAGGAGGTATTTGTGGATTAAGCTGTAGAGTTTAACGGAAACTGATGGCATTTTTTTTTATAAAACATTTGGTGATCACTTTTGGGGTTTTAACATGATTTTATGACAAGACTTGTTCTTTCTAGTAAATATATTCAAATTTGGGGGAATTGAAGAAAATTATTTTAAATTTTAATAGGTGTGATTTTGTCTAAATGAGTTGGCTGCATGTTATGTTATGTGTTTCTAGACCAATAGACCATTGACTTTTATAGGCATGGTTTAAAAGCACGGTACCTATGTTTTTATTCCCACGGTGGCTATGAAAAGGTGTACTTTTTTATTAGTTTTTTTTTTTTTGACTTTTACTTTGTTTTGTCTTTTAGCGCCGTTTTTTTTTTTTTTTTTTTTTTTTTTTTTTTTTTTTTTTTTTTTTTTTTTTTTTTAATGTATAATATTTTGTATGTTTTTTTTGTATATGTATAATATTTTGTATGTTTGTGTTTAATAATGTTTTGTATAATTATTTTGTTTGTATAATAGCACGTTAAATATTACCACATTAAATAATTGCAACAACAACTGTTATTATTAAATTAAACGACAACGTTATACATATTATTTAAAAAGAACAACATCTATGACATATGAAGATTATTCATTTCATTTAAAAGATCATGGAGCCTTGCACCCGACTGACAAGCGTGATCCTCAGGATTCCTTGCCAATTCTAACTCCATCTCCAACATCTTTATTCTTGTCTTCAACAGCTTGATCTCATTATCTTTAGCAACGCAGTTTGAGCATTGCGTTGAAGATGAGGCTTGATTAAAGTACGTGTTTTCAAAATCATCTTTCCACATGAAGTATCCACACCCATAGTCTTTTGTACCTGGCTGTTACATGTTAAGAAAATTATAAGAAATGTATTTTTAACAGACAAATTATTTACATAACTGAGCAAAACGTATGATTATTTACCACTGAAAGAGGACATGCATAATATAGTCGCCCACGGCTACCTTCTTTCCTGGATTTACGTTCTTTAATGAATCCTGTATCACATCGACACCAGAAAGGATTTCTTCGTTCCACCTGGCCAAAGATTTTGCATAATAATTTACAACATCAATCAATAATGTTATTATTAATTTTAATAAATTTTCAATCATTTGCGATATAATAAAAACAGTTATTTACAACATAAATCAGTAATCATTCACAATGTTTTGTCTGTATAATTATTTACAACATAAATCAATAATTATTTACAATGTTTTGTCGGTATAATTATTTACAACATAAATCAGTAATCATTTACAATGGTTTGTATGTATAATTATTTACTGCATTAGTCGATGTTCATATAAAGTTTCCCATGCGGCTGCAACTGGCTGTCTGAAATACCTCCATTGTGGGTGGTTACGCGGAAGTGGAGAATTTGGGTCTAGCGTCGGTACAATGTAGTGAGCACCCACACGGGCAATCACAATGGGGTCGGTTTCATGTGATATGTTTGGCCTGGTAAAAAGCGGAAAACATGTGTTCCAACCTTGCTCGGATATAAATACAACAGGCCGGTTAATTACTGAAGCGATAACCAGCCCCGTCATTGGCATCAGCATCCAGCGATCGATAGGTGCGGGTCCATTGAACCAGTCTATTGTAGACGAAAGTAGGTCAAAGTCATGTTGCAGGAACATACTCATGTACGTTTGCCTATGATAATCTAACTCTTGCAATAACATACGTCTGACATCGGCCCACCTATTTTCGTTTTGAGTAAGACTGTGGGCAACGCACCGAAACCCACAATTTCCATCAGGCCGCACATTATGTATGCTTATTACGTGTGGACGGAAAATATGTGGAATACCCTCAATAAACTCATTGCTCACACTATCTCCAGCATAAAATCTGTGGCGTAGACTTTCACCCGTGTAAGAACTGTGTCTTGGAGGTTCTTTCCGCATAAAATTTGTAGATCTTGAATTTGTACTTCTTCGGTGATCTACGATTGGTACGTCATTCAAGTCAGGAACTTCATTCAAGTCCGGGACTTGTGTAGCCTTGCCCTTTTTGTCCTTTGCGCTCGGACGTCCACGGGTATTTTTTTGAATAGCTGGTTCACGTGTGTCAACAACTTCAGGCTGGAATATATCTCTTAACTTCGTTAACATATTTTTCTTGACAAATGATGTTGATCTGCTAAAAATATTCTTGAATTGTCGCATGCCATCGTTAAACGAAGTATCGTCATCATCATCATCATCATCACCATCATCACCAGGTTCGCTGGAAGAGCCATCTTTAGGCGGGGGCCTATTGATAACAGGCCACGGAACATATAGGGTTCTCCAAAAAATATCAACTCGTTCCAGTGGAATGGGGCATCCTGAATTCAATTAAAGTGACTTGTATAAATTACTGATATTAATGTGGAAAAACACTTGATAGTTATAAATTTAATATACTTACCATGATATACATAGATTTGCATCTCGTGAAAGCATGGTAGTCCGAAAATTGCCCGCAACTTATGGCTACATTCTTCTGGGGTGATCGACAGGTGGAGTTCTTTGTACATGAGGTTCAAAGCATGTTTAGAAACTTTATACCACAATTCTTGAAATAGTGGTACATCACACTTAATTAGTTTCTCGTTGATGCTTCTATTGAAAGTCTCTTTTATCGCATCTTCTTGTGTAATGAGAATCTTATCGATCGACCTCAACAACCTGTCTAATTTGGACTGTGTGCCGTCCAAATATAATTTCAACAACGCGTGGTGAGCCTCAACTCTGCATGTTGTTGTCTGGCCGTAGGATTTATATTGGTCGGTAATATACGAGACAAACATGGGTGCGTAATCTCTCAACCAGTTATCCAGATACAAAGCGACATCTGAAAAAAACAATGAATTAATAAAAGGTCATTCGGGTGCTTATTTATTAAATAATTAAAAACAATTAATTAAGTACCTCGATGGTTGACCAATAGCTCTTGCAGGCGTTGATAACGTTGCTCGAACGATTCGAATGTCGGAGCTTTAACCATCCAATCCCATCGGTGTTTAACGGACTCATACTCATTTAACCCCCCATCGGTGAATTTATTTCTGCAAAACTTAAGTATATTTTGTTGTATATGCCATCGACAGAGTAATTTGTGAGCGTCAGGAAATTCTTCTCTTATTGCCCTAACCAACGCTAAATCTCTGTCAGTGACGATAACACGTGGGTAATATCTTTCGTCTATAACTTGCTTCACACGTTGCAATACCCATTTAAAATTATGCCCTTGTTCACTGGATAAAAAGCTATACGCCATTGAAAATGTTTTATTTGTTGAAGTTACTCCAACAATTTCCAACAACGGCAATTTAAACATCGTGGTATTGTACGTGGAGTCCATCAACATGACTTCAGGGAATGTACACCATAGAGCATACGATGTTGGGTGCACAAAAAATAGCTCCTCAAGCTCGTTGGTATGCTCATTTACCCTCGGGTACCATGTATACCCTGAATCCCGCAAATGCGAGTAAAGGACTTGAATTGGAGTTCTATCACCTACTATGGCTCTCCGGAACTTATCTTGTGCGTTATATATAGTTCTAACGCTAGACACGTTATCCGGATTACGACCCTTTATTGTCGAAAGTATATTAATTGGTCGTACGTTATAATCTGTCAATTCTTTGACCAAACCCAACTCATGATCCTTTAATCGCATTGCATATGCCACACCATGCAACGACTCTAGCATATCATGATTATGCGTATCATCCTTTACCCTCAAAACCCAATAATTTTTTGTTCGATGATATTTCGCAACTAATCTGAATGGACAATTGGTTTTATATGTTTTGGTTTTCCGTCTTCCACTACCTTGAGGTTCATACGTCCCACCCTTTGTACAAATGTAATTGATTTCGATCATATGACCATCTTTTGATGTGGTTCTACTTTTAACAATTACGAAACCGAGCGCACGAGCTATATTTTGCACCCAATCAGTTACTTGCTCGTGAGAACCGAAAACCTGAAAATACATAACAATTTGAGCAACGTACTTTTTTTTAACTAATACTTTTATAACTATTTTTTACAACTTTTATTACAACCTTTTTTTTTACAACTTTTATTACAACCTTTTTTTTTACAACTTTTACATTTTTACATTTTTAACTAATACTTTTATAATTTTTTTTACAAAAGGGTTTTTTTTTTTTCACAATACTTTTCACAATACTTTTACAAAACTAATACAAATTTTTTAAAAAAATAAAATAAAAAACGCGTATTCATTCATTTGATATCAGCTAACTCACACACACACCACACACTCACAAACTCTCTCTCTCTCTGTTGCTCTCTTTTCTCTCTCTATTTTTGGATCTAAAAACGTTTTTTAGATCTAAATTCAATAATATTATGCGATGTTATTTGTGATTTGTGAGAGAGTTTGTAAGTGTGTGGGAGGCTTGTGATATCAAATGAATACGCGTGTGATTGGGGGTTTCTAATTAGGGTTTCGTAAAAATAATTTGGGGGTACGTGACTTTTATGTGATTAATTGTTAGATACGTGACTTTTATGTGATTTATTGAATGTTTTCTTGTTTAATTTGTCAGATCTATTAATTTTTTAAGAAACGCCTAAATTATAAAAATTATGGTTTGGGTTTTTTGGGGTCTGTGGTGGGTGATTATGTGATTTATTGAATGTTTTCTTGTTTAATTTGTCAGATCTATTAATTTTTTAAGAAACGCCTAAATTATAAAAATTAGGGTTTGGGTTTTTTGGGGTCTGTGGTGGGTGATTATGTGATTTATTGAATGTTTTCTTGTTTAATTTGTCAGATCTATTAATTTTTTAAGAAACGCCTAAATTATAAAAATTAGGGTTTGGGTTTTTTGGGGTCTGTGGTGGGTGATTATGTGATTTATTGAATGTTTTCTTGTTTAATTTGTCAGATCTATTAATTTTTTAAGAAACGCCTAAATTATAAAAATTAGGGTTTGGGTTTTTTGGGGTCTGTGGTGGGTGATTATGTGATTTATTGAATGTTTTCTTGTTTAATTTGTCAGATCTATTAATTTTTTAAGAAACGCCTAAATTATAAAAATTAGGGTTCGGGTTTTTTGAGGTCTGTGATGTGTGATTATGTGATTTATTGAATGTTTTCTTGTTTAATTTATCAGTTCTATTAATTTTTTAAGAAATGCCTAAATTATAAAAATTAGGGTTTGGGTTTTTTGAGGTCTGTGATGGGTGATTATGTGATTTATTGAATGTTTTCTTGTTTAATTTACCAGATCTATGAGGTTGTGGTGGGTGATTATGTTGGTGGTTCTGTGGTGATGAATACCTGTGGCTGTGGGTTGGTTAACACCTTGATCTGCCACCAATGAGTGGTATGAATACCTGCTCTGGCCTACCCCACAGTCCACAGGTATGTGATATGTGATTATGTTGTGCTCTGTGGTGATGAATGTGATATGTGATTAAGTTGGTGGTTCTGTGGTGATGAATACCTGTGGATGTGGGTTGGTTAACAACTTGATCTGCCACCAATGAGTGGTATGAATACCTGCTCTGGCCTACCCCACAGTCCACAGGTATGTGATATGTGATTATGTTGTGCTCTGTGGTGATGAATGTGATATGTGATTAAGTTGGTGGTTCTGTGGTGATGAATACCTGTGGATGTGGGTTGGTTAACACCTTGATCTGCCACCAATGAGTGGTATGAATACCTGCTCTGGCCTACCCCACAGTCCACAGGTATGTGATATGTGATTATGTTGTGCTCTGTGGTGATGAATGTGATATGTGATTAATATGATTGATAAGCAGTTTGTGATGAAACTGCTTATCAAACTGCTTATAAGCAGTTTGATTTGAAACTTGGTTTAAGCAGTATGCTTTTGAAACTTGATAAGCACTTTGATTTAAGCAGTTTGTTTAAAAAAAACTGAGATACGGCGATGATGATTTTAAAAAAAAGGTTTTGATTTTGGCATGGCATTACCAAATGGACAGGCAAAAATAATATTTTTTTTGCCACCTTTGAAGTTGCAGCCAAATATGATAAAACTTGCTTATGTTGCACCAATATATAATCTGAGCCTTATGTTACCTGTGTTGTGTTAAATGGTGAATTAGACATTTCGGCAGCCTAAGATCTTTGTTGTGTTTCACTTGAGCCTTTCACTTGCTGCTTGTGTTTCACTTGTGTGCAATCTGCAAAGAAATGGTTTGTTGTGAGGGTTAATCTAACCAAATACCCCCGTAATTATAACCCACCCCTTTACTTACTGATTGTGGTGAAGTAGCTTTCACTTGTGCAATCTGCTTTGTTATTATTGTGATATTGATTGTGGTGAAGTAGCTTTCACTTGTGCAATCTGCTTTGTTATTGTTTTGATATTGATTGTGGTGAAGTTGCTTTCACTTGTGCAATCTGCTTCTTTGTGAGCCTTGTTTATAATGGAGCCTTTCTTGTGAGTTATGGAGCCTTTCTTGTGATTATTTGCAGGGAATCTGCACTTTCTTGTGAGTATTTGCAGGGAATCTGCACTGTTGGTAATTGGACTGAATCTTTACTGTTGGTACTTGCATTATTGAATCTTTACTGTGGTAATTGGTACTTGCAGTATCACTTGTGGTTCACTTGGATTGGGTGCAATCTGTGCACATTTGGGTGCAATCTGTGCACATAAAAAGGCGATGACGAATGGTTTTCTAAAAACCGAATGGCATGGCAAAGTGATATTTTTATCACTTTGCAGCCTTCATATCCGAGCCAAACACTTGTTTATATATTTTTTTCTAAATCTGCTTGTGTGCTAAATGCTTGTGTGCTTATGCACTTGGACAAAAAAATTCTAAATCGGCGATGATGATTATGTTAATCTGAGCCTGATATCTGCTTGTGTGCTAAATACTTGTGTACAATACTGCTTGTGTGCAATACTGCATATGTGCTTATGCACTTGGACAAAAAAATCGGCGATGATGATTGTGTTAAATCTGAGCCTATGTGCTTATGTGATACTGCATATGTGCTTATGCACTTGGACAAAAAAATCTGCTTGTGTGCTGTGCAATACTGCATGGGATGGGTTATACCCACGGTGTCGAAATGAATAGGTGTACTTTTTTGCTTGTGTGCAATACTGCATATGTGCTTATGCACTTGGACAAAAAAATCGGCGATGATGATGGTGTTAAATCTGAGCCTATGTGCTTATGTGATACTGCATATGTGCTTATGCACTTGGACAAAAAAATCTGCTTATGTGATACTGCATATGTGCTTATGCACTTGGACAAAAAAATCTGCTTGTGTGTTGTGCAATACTGCATATGTGTGCTTATGCACTTGGAAAAAAAAAGACATGGGACAAAAATAATACTGCACTTGGACAAAAATACATGGGACAAAATAATACTGCACTTGGACAAAAATACATGGGACAAACAAAAAAAACAATAAACAGACAAAAAAAAAAATTAAAAAAAAAAAAAAAAAAAAAAAAAAAAAAAAAAAAGTACATGAACAGTAATCTGACATGAACAGTACCCTATTTGTTGCAGGCACGGGGGTAGACCCCGTGCTTATAGTATATCCCCTTTTATAATGTGTAATTTATATTGTAAGTCAAATTTGTTCTTTGTTGTTGATTTATGTATTTTTGTTGTTGATTTTCACTCTTCAAAGAAAAGGATGTCAACGATTGAACATTGTTATCTAGTACTCCTTTCGTCTTAATTTATTTGTCTATGTTATCATTTTGAGTTGTCTCGAAATATTTGTCTACTTAAATATTTTAACCAATCAATTGAAACTTTAGTGGATAGAAATGATATTGTTAGTGGGAATTTCTTAAACTGCGTGTAATATGAAAGTGGACTAATAAATTAGAACAGAGGGAGTATATGACTTGATGATTATCTTCTAATTGAATTAGTGGTAATATGTTTTTAAATTTCTATAATAAATTATTATTCAATTCTCGTTTGGATGGCCATCGCAAGATGGTTAGAAAAAAAATAAAATTGAAAATGGCCACGATTCGATACTAAACGTAATAGAGTGATGCACCACCTCACAACACGTCAAGCTTACTATACATACTTCTTCTCCTTGCACGTGCTAAGACTAGATTTTAAAAGTGGTTCGGTCATCTGGATGACCAAACAAAAAAAATTTGTTATTGTGGGTGTGTAGCTCACTTTTTTTCTCCTTCGATTGAGTTCTCTTATGTGTATTGTGAGGTATGTTTGTGTGATTGGTTTGATGTTTAGTATGCATTTCTCAACATGTTAAATATTATGGGGTTAAGTTTAGCATTCCCTTATAAGTAGAACATCATCAAACGTGTCCAATAAATATTTAGACCATCTCCAATGATTGGTTTTTGTTGGTTCAAACCAACCCAAAAACCAAGTAAACTATTGGAGGCTTGGTTCAAACCAAGCTTGGTTTGAAAAATCAAACCACCAAAAACCACCCCAATTGGGCCCCACCATCACATTTAAGAGTGTAATTCTTATTTAAGTAAGTGATGATGTGGAAATGTAAAGATGGTTTGAGAAGATATATTGTTGGAGTAAAAAATGTGGTTTTTAAGAAAGCTGATGTGGCAGTGATGTGGCTGGTTTGAACCAGAAACTGTTGGAGATGTTCTTATAGAGTCATGTTAACATTTATTTATTGTTTATGGCCAAAATAAAAAACTATTAAAGAAAACCTGCAGACAAAGATTAGCACTTATCTACACTTTCTTAAAAAGTTTAAAGAAATTACCACATGTTTAGTCACTATCAACTTTTACATTATGGAGCAGTTTAAAAGTTAAAACTAATTTGTATGCATATATTAAAATTTAAACTGTGTATTTGGTTGTTCTTATAGTATGTTAAATACTGCGATTTAGATATTATTATACGCAAACAGTAAATTAGTGTGTCTAACCAGAAAAATTACTTACAGATGAGCAGTACCTATCTTGCAACAAACAAAAAAGGTTACGGAGTCGTGTCGTGTCAAGAACATTAAGATTAGGTGTAGGGACGATTTGACCGAAATTGAATAAACCATTTGAACCAAATGTATTGCTGTATATTGGATTCGACAGATTTGGCCGATGTTTTAGATCTCTTCACTATCTGATCAAAATATTTCAGTTTGTGGTTTGAAACTCTAAAGCAAACATAACTGAGATTTCAAAACAAAAAGTATCGCCACTTGCCACAGATGAGGATAGAAGAACCAATGTTTGAGTTACAATAATGAGATGCATGACATATTTGAATAAATCGTGGTGTTCTAGTTTAATAAGAGCAAGAAAAGGAGATCGTCTTTATTTCCTTGTTGGCTACCTTCTTAGACTTAGGCTTAGACGTAATCAAAGAGCACAATCTGTATAGCATGGAAATTAAAAATACCAACATGGACCAATTTGTTTTAGATGACATATCTAATCCAAATCAGCATCATCAAATTAACTCATCCATAAGATTAGCATGTTGATTCATGTACACAGTACGCAGTAGATGGTAGCTGATCCCCATTATCACATATGCAGATACAATGATTTGGTTTGATACAGCTTTAATACACAACCATATAAGACCCTAAGCCACAAAATTTTCTCAAAAACATTTATTTTCTGTCTTCAAAATTTAAAACTTCAAGCTAAAACAGCCATACAAGCAACACTACAAGTTTCTGTTAGTAAATCACTTACCTCAAAGGAGGATCATGATGAACAACTCATAAAACACATGTTATTGATAACTCACTCCATCACCACTTACAACTTCACCAATGCAGTATGCTGTCTCGCCTTCACTGAGTATCCTTTCAGCAGCCTCTTTGCTAGCAACCAGAACCATCCCGATTCCCATATTAAATGTCCGCATCATTTCAGCTTCTTCAATGTTTCCAGCCTGAAAAAGGATTGAGATTTGGAACAATGTACAATGAGTGATCAACTATTTGAACCATCTATGTGGGCAAAAAACACTGTAACAATATTGTTTGCAAGAATATGAATATTGTACTAGGCTACTAGCTATTCTAATCGACTAATCCAAACGGTTGATTATGTTTCATCTCAAATGGTCAAGGAGATAAAATCAGAATATGTGAGCTTCAAATAAGAAGACCAGGGGTCAACGGTGAGTCGCCCAAAGCCCCAAAGTGTAGTTTTGATGTACAAAAACCTTATAAATCACTCAAATTATAAACTCAAAATTTCTGTAAAACGATATAAAACTTGGTAACCATGTTTGACACGGATTTTAGTTAAAAAGATGTCAACTTTACGTACAAAAATGTTTTGGGTCAGCCCCAAAGGCCAAAACTGTTACATAACTTGTTACCAACCTGCCCGACCCATCCATCTTGCCACCTCAACATATATTGATTATTTTGGTTGCTCTATGATAGAAAAGTTGGTGAGGTTATGCCGCTATACCTTTTGGATCCACTTAAAAACAGGAGGAACCGGCCAAGAGTTATTGTAAACAAGAGCGCCAAGGCCTTTGGGAAAAACACGAGGGATGTTATCTGTGAAACCGCCACCAGTTATGTGGGCAATTCCTTTAATGCCTCCCTTGCTGATAATGTCAAGAACCTACATTGACATGTTCAAAAAATGAGGGAAAGAATGATAGTTGCAAACAAAGATATTAGAACAAGAGAAATGGATGACCTGTTTAACATAGATTACAGTTGGTGCCATTAAAGCTTCAGCTAATGTAACGGATTCGCCAGGGAGCTGGTCCTTTAATGAAAGTCCGCTTCTAGCTAACACCCTAAAACATAAGTGAACAGCATTTATGAGGGGGGAAACGACTACCAACGAAGTGCCTTTTAGAATAGAGGTGACAGTTTCTACCCATTTACTTATAACCAGGTTCAATTGGGTTATGTTTTTATCACTTTAGGGGTCAAAACTCAAAAGGTAAAGGCAGATGTTAGCTAAAACTCAAAAAAAGGAAACAGGTAAAAAGTCCCAATAGTCGATTCTAATTCATAACTCCTAAATCATTTTACCCAAAGAAATAGATTAACATATTGTTGTCAAATTTGAAAACTAGTTATTCATAAGAGACTAGAAAAGGTTGAACAGAAGGTGTTATGGGTCAGCGACCTAGCCCGTTTTAACACAACCAGCACATCTTAACACATGTACTTTAGATCATGTAAAGGAAGTAAGATGCAAGATTTGTTAATAGTGGTGAACCTTCGGACGAGAGAGAAACCATTTGAGTGAACTCCACTAGATGGCAGTCCAATGAGCACATCTCCAACAGAGATGTTCTTTCCATTTATAACTGAATCTTTCTTCACAACACCAACTGCAAACCCACTAAGATCGTATTCACCATTGGCATAAAAATCTGGCATCTCCGCTGTCTGAAAGCAAGAAACAAAAGATCCTAAGCATTGCGTCCCGAAGTAAAGTTACTAAACTGTGTTTAAAGGAAGCTGTCAAGTTTCCCCTTTTATTAGCTACAAAATAACTTCAATTGCCAAAAAAATCGTTTTGACCATTGCCCAACCCAACAAATCAAAGCACAAAAAAGACTCCTCCCGCAAAATCATTAAAGAAGCTAAGTATCTAATGAGATTACCTCTCCCCCAAGAAGAGCACAATCAGATTGTTTGCAACCATCAACGATTCCTTTTATAACCTGAAGAATTACATATTAGCTCGACCACCACTATAAACAGTTCTAACTGTAGCATGGTTGTGAAAGATCAAGGGTGTGCACCTTTTCAGCAAGGTCCACATCAAGATGGCTTGTCGCATAGTAATCAAGAAAGAATAAAGGTTTTGCACCGGAGGTAATAATGTCATTAACACTCATAGCAACCTATATATGAGCTTTTGTTAGCATTTACAATACATACGAAATATTGAAAAATTAAGAATATATGCAAAACCATACCAGATCAATACCGATGGTATCATGGATTCCTGTCTCAAATGCCAGCTTAAGTTTTGTTCCCACGCCATCTGTACCCGCTACAAGATATGAATCCCCTGTGCTCATAACAAGAAGAAAAGCATTACTCATAGAGTCGAATCATTAAATCAGGTACGCAAAGAAGCAAATACTGTCAATGTTAATAAATCCTTACCAAAGGGAAATAGTCCACCAAAGCCTCCGATACCAGGTGCCATCTTAGCAATCCTTCGTACAAGTTCTGATCCAGCGTCTATGTCAACACCAGCCTCCTTGTACGTAAGTCCCTCCTCGGTATTTGTCTCATTGTTTGTAGTAACCAAGCATGCAATTTCACGTTTTGAAACTCTTCTGTCTAGTTTCTTTGAAGTGAGTGATAATGTTGTATGTATCGTAGACAAGTTATAAACCTTGCACGTGCTTGCAAAAACGGAGGAGCTATCTGGTTTCTGACAAGTGGATCTGACGGCATACTTAGAAACGTCTAAACTTGCTCCAACGGTAGTAATGCTCATGATGCTTTGTTCTACTAATATATAGGAGCTGTTATAAGTTATGCTGCAATTGTATCTCTGCAAAAAAGTATATGAAACATTAACACATAAAATGATCAACATATTTTCACATATTTTTTACAAACTAAAACAAAATGATGTACTCTCGCATTCTATATTCATATTCATGTAAATACGTTTTGTGCAATATCGTGCAACCACTCATCTAATTACAATCAAACTGATTTTGTTTAAATTTAAACTAAAACAATGAAAAAAAAATTGACAACACCACCTATCTCACATTAGGGGCGGAGCCATTTGCTTGAGGGTGCACACTTAGATAAATTTTAGAAACTACACTACAAATTGGTTCTTAGGGGGTCAAATTACAAAAAAAAAAAAAAAAAAAAAAAAAAAAAAGCCAGATATTTTAAAAAATTTACACTACAATTTTTTTCGCTAGGGGGGCACGTGCCCCCCTACTGTCTCTGCATATGTGAGTCACATATGTCTCTGACGAGACTTGAACCCACGGCCTCTTTGGTTGATGGGCCACTCAGTTGCATTGTGATTATAATTTATAACTACACAACCGATAAACATTTGTATTCAAATACATATGCGATAGTTACATAAATTTAGGGGGTGTTTGGATTGGCTTACTATACGGGCTTATTTGAAACTGGAATAGCTCATAAGCTCAATTTATTCGGCTTATGAGCTTTTCAACTTAAGCTGATAGACATGGTTTAGGGGGTGTTTGGCTAAGCTTATGAGTTAGGCTTATGCTTATGTTATATAAGCAGCTTATGCTTATATAACATAAGCTTATAAGCCCATGCTTAGTGTTTGGATTAGCTCATGTTTAGTAAGCTTATAAGCTCAAGTGTTTGGTTTGGCTTATATTTGTAAATGACCAAAATGGACATGTTTAATAAGCTTATAAGCTCAAGTGTTTAGTTTCATTCAATATCAACCAAACACCCTTATGAGAGCAGCGAAACAGCTTAAAAAAAGCACATATAACAGTTTGATAGCAGCCAAGCACCCATTTATGTAAATCGTCTATATTGAGCAATGGGTTTTACCCCTTCAAAGCACATATTTGAGCAATAAAGATAACCAAGAACTAGCCTAATGAGCAAATACAACATTGAATATATAATTCGATCTACTTATGTGCCTATAATATTTCACCAAGGAAAATAGTAGTTGATCGATTGTATTAGAAAAGAAAAGAAAAAGAACAAATTTGTTTATTAGAAAAGGAAAGGAACAAATACAAATCATTTTAAAGAAAAGATAATGAACAAATTTATGATAAAAAGATGAATACCTGATGATGGAGGTGTAACAGTAACGAGGATAATGGAGGCCAACAGTAAAATGAGGTTTATAAAGAAAAAAAAAATGACTTCAGATTTAGGGTATATGCATAAGTCATTTAATGTTAATAGCTTTTTTTTTTTTGTTTTCTTATATAAGCCCAAAACCTCACAAAAAAGCCACACTTTTGTGGCTTATCAAAACACCCAAATATAAGGCCACTCATATAAGCTTAGAGCATCTACAATGCATCAAGTCTGTAAAAACTTGATGCATTTAATGCTTTCTTCTACAATTAATGCACAAGTCATTTAATGTTAATAGCTTGCTTTTTTTTTTTTTGTCAAAAACTTGGTGTTATACAAATCATTCTTCAAAAAGTCTTTATCCCAATGGTTCAAATGGTGCAAAAAAAGTCATGTGTAAACTAACCCCATTGTAGATGCTCTTAGTTGGTTTGGGCTTATATGAGTCATATAAGCTAAGAAGATCATAAGCCCACTATATAAGCTAAAACAAACCCCCCCCCCCCCCCCCCCCCCCCAACTTTTAAATTAATCAGATATGCTAAGTAATGAGGATAACATTCACATGCAACAAT
This sequence comes from Artemisia tridentata subsp. tridentata, assembly GCA_021014915.2. Classification (NCBI taxonomy): domain Eukaryota; kingdom Viridiplantae; phylum Streptophyta; class Magnoliopsida; order Asterales; family Asteraceae; genus Artemisia; species Artemisia tridentata. The sequence continues at coordinate 269,290,744 of CP139501.1, read as the reverse complement.
CCAAGTTGTATAATTTCATTTTACTTATGAAAACAAATAAACATCGACCGTATTATTAGACAAACTAATTAGAAAAGTTAGCAATTAAATTAAGAAAGGAAATTGAAAGTAATAAAAATGAAGCAAAGCATACCTGCTGCTGATGTAGGGGAGGAGTGAGCTGACCGGCGATGAAAATGTGAGGAGCTGGATTATTATTGTATGAACAACGCTACTAAGGTTTTACAAGGGCTTTAGCCCTAACTTTATCTTTCTAAATCAAATAGCCCATTTGGCCCATTCGCCTTATGTTTTTCTATTTTTCTTTTTCTTTGACTTTTTATACAAGACTTTATTCATGCTAAGAGAGGTGGTTACCTTCGTGTCGTAGAACTGTGCTGCCACGTCAGCAAAATCCTTTATGGCACCAGAAATGGCATGACATCACATTTTGTGTCGTTACCATTGGCACCAGAAAATGTGGTGTTGTAGGATTTTTTTTTTTTTCCATTTACATAAAATAAAACATAAACAATGTTAACTAAAACAAACTTCATTGAATTAAAAAAAAAAAAAAAAAAAAAAAAATCACATAGAAACTAAAAGAAATACGAAAAAACACATAAAATTAAAAAATACATAAATTTACTAGTTTTGTTGCGGATATGACGCCCGAATTCGTGCTTTTTGGTCATTGACGATAGCCGCGTCGATCGGGATTCATATATGGGTTTGGGAAGTAAGGCATTTGGGGGTATGGATTCGAAGACGAGCCCGAAATTTGGTTCGAAGGGTCATTTAGCATACCGGTAATCCATTGTTGGTTGATTCATTTTGTTTGGAAAAAAATGAGAGAAGTAGAGAATAGTATGTTATAAAATATATTGGAAGTGTATGCGAAGTAGAAAATAATAAGGGGGTTTTTATAAGATTTTTAAGGAATAAAAATTGAGTTTTTAAGGGTATTAAATGGGAAAAAAAACAAAAAAAAAAGAAATAAAAAATGGTAACAAAACCGTTGGGTGACGTTCGGAAAAATAATAATAATTAAAAAAAAAAGAATCCACCGCGTGGGCTTGTCGCTACGGCGCGAGGGCGTACCCTTTGCTCTAACAATGCTAAGCGCAGTGGTGCACGAATAACATCTATTGAAGTGTTATCTTAGCATCTACCCAATAACATCATAATGACTAAAACACTATCTTCAACCGTAATTGTTATATGCGCATGAGGGTCCCATAACACATCATCTAAAATACTCCACGCACTCAAAAAAAAAAACAAAAAAAAAAAAAAATAGCTCGCTAATTAACCAACGAAAGGACAATTGGCGCCACAATAACACGAGGAACGGTGCAGAACGGCGGCGCCATTAGTGTCAAAAAAGCCAATGACGTGTGGTAGGAGAGTTGCACCGTGCACTCTTATACTAATAAAACACATCTTACGGACGTATCGGTAGAAGATAAGAGCATCCAATGGTATATTTGTAGACTTTTAGCGTATGAATTTTGGTAAAAAAATCGTAAGTTTTCTTTTTAATGTAGCCAATAAACTAATATTTAAGACGTAATATGCAATTTTTAGTTTTAATGAACATTTTTTTTTCTTCAGTAAACTAATTTTGTTGTCGTTGCAAAAGATGATCCATAAAATTTCTTTGAAAGTTTCATGTGTTTGTTTATCACGTAGTTCTTTGGTTTTTCTTCGTTGTATAGTGCATCTCTCGATCCAAATACGTTATATATTTGGTTGCGGACTAATATATAATCCGTTAAATTCACTTATTGCAAACTTTTGATCTTTCAAAATCATTTTATGCAATATGATGCAATTGTACATGATTTTTCATAGCTTGTTGATAGTGTAAGCACGCGCCGGTTGTTATATAATTCCCCAATGTCCTTCGAGGACACAAAAGCTCGTTCGATATCATTTCTTGCACATTATTGTCGTCTCTTAAAGAATCCGTGTTTCTCGTCTCGTGCCACCGTAGATGATTTGAAAATAACCCACTATGGGTAAATCCCACCGGCTAGGTAATACCCTTTTTGTATGTAACTCCATTTACTTCAAACGGGGCCACATGGGTGATATCATCAATAAGGTCTTCAAATAACGGAGATAACTTAGAACGTTAAGATCGTTATTCGAACCCGCTACAACCAAAAAGGCATGTCAAATCCACAAAATCGTACAACGCAACATCTTCGAGCATTATATCTGGGTATTTTTTTATCACCCCTTTCAAATTGCTCGTGCTATGACCTTGGACATTTTGTTCATTTTCAATGCATACAATCAAGGCTTTCAAGCATTCCATGAAACCCATAAACCCTCTCATGTGTAGCATATAAATTTTAAATGTCATTAAAGTCTGGTTTCCTTAAATACTCGAGCATGCACAAATCCATAATGCACATAGTAAAAAAATTTAAACAATCGCATGCATAATGTTCACCAATTTGTAAATATTCATCAAATACATTAGTTGTTATTTCGTATGCCAATTGGTGTATGGCGGAAGTGCATTTCATAACAGGACTAATACTCATTTGACTTGTTGCATCGAGTCGGACTTTAAAGAATTGAAAACGCTTGGGAAGAGGATAAGAAGTATAAGTAGATATACCTAATAGTTTCTTGCACATACGATATTGACACCTAAAATAGTACTCCGGTATTTTGGATCATCGCCAAAATATTCTGCCAACAAACGTTCTTCGACAACATCACGTTCACGGCTTATTGGATTCCATGAGTATGAAGTTTGAGCATCTGAACTCCCAAAATATTCAAAAGAGGTTCATGACAAGGTTTACACTACTTAGGGCATAGCTCGGCTCCCACTTCCCTATATTGTCAGGTACAGTAATTAGGGTAGTATAAATACCCAACGTCATTCAGTTCTAACCAACACATTCATTACGCATTTACTCCCACATTTATTATTCAGGCTTCCGGCTCACACTTATACTTACTCTCACGCCGAAGTTTAGTCTTGAGATAAAACATGAGCAAGGCTCTTTCATATGTGTTAGGTGCTCGAAGAACATTGTGGACAGAGTCTGACGAAACCCTGCACACACTCAACCCGAAGGGGCGAAGGACACTTATTTACTTCTACATGGATGTAAAACAATTCCCTGGCGTGGATGAGGATGTGGATGGGAAATGCAGTCCTTAATATTCTCCGCACCATTGACCCATTGTCATCCCTATGTGTAACAAATCTAACAATAGTACCATTTGAGTGTGTACATTTTTTCTATAAAAGTCTGGTATTTTTTGTGTATAAGAAAAGTTATAAAAAAATTTCAAAATTATTTTAGGGTAAATGCTATAGAATAGCAACGAACTTACAGATTTGTCCCAGATTGATTAATCAACTAATTTATTACCATATTTAACCATTTTTTTAAAAGTTTAGTCCTAATTATAACAATTTTGCCACCTGGACATATTCCACGTTTTTTTTTTTTTTTTTTTTGAAATTCCATATCATCACTTACCCATTTTGTTAACCCGTACTTTTGTAACCCGTTTTTTGACCCGACCCCTTTATAAAACGTTAACCCTAATTATTTCAATCCATAACACAAAAAACCTAACCCTAGCCCCAAATCATTGAGATGTCGTCTGCATCCTCTTCCTCCAATGAATCTATTCGCTACCAACCTATTCGCTACCAACCTAATCGTTATCTACCAATGCCAACACACTGCAAATGCGAACTTCCATTGATGAGTCTTACCTCTTGGACCCCTTCAAACCCTTGCAGAAGATTCAAAGTTTGCCCTAACAGATATGTAAGTGATTTGATATGTAGATTTGAAAACATAATTATGTTTTTTAATATGTCAAATATTTTTTGTAGAAAAGAGGTGTTAAGAGTTGTACACGATGGCACTGGTTGGATCCAGAATTGGAATGCGATTGGTATAAACACCATCTTCGTGAAATGTACTTGATTCTCAACCCCAATGAAAGACATGAACTTGAAGTTGAAATGAGGAGCAGAGATGAGTTAGCTGTTGTTGAAGTGGAATTTGCAGAGATGAAGGTAGAATTCAAGAAAAGTCAGAATTGTTTGTTTATCTACAAGTCAGCTGATGCGTGGTTTTGCGACCTTACAACAGGTTTTACCTCTCGAGGGATCTCAAGAGGCTTGCAATCCCCACCAGGCAGTGTACCTGACCGATGTAGTATAGTGTAGTGGCAAGTACCGGGGGATTGATCGTTCTCTAGGGGAATAGTGTCGTTAGGATTGAAAAACTACTCTAATAGGTCTAAGGGTAAGGGAAGATTCTTTTTGTATTTTTATATTTTTTATAAAAGCAAGTAAAATCTCGGGTTTGAAGGAGTGGGCGGAATTAGTTGCTAGTCAACTAACCCAAATAACTACAAATGCAAATAAAATAAAATAACTGAAAATAAAAAGGTTGTGGAACTTATATGGGGAGAAATGTGTTTACTTAGATTTCCTTACTCCCTAACTATTTTTTACCGGTTGATTAGTGTGTGTTAATTGCGTGGATGACGGGTGTATTCCTTAATACCAATCGTGGGGTGGCGTACGTACTTCCCCAACTCTACAAGCTCCTACTTCACTCCTATGTCGAGCCGGCTAAGAAGCTCCTAACATGGGATCACTAGAATTCGCTCATGCATTAAATACAACCATAATAACCTTAGTACGCATTGGTTCATGTTTCTTAAGACGTTCAAGCAAGTTACCGTATAGGAGGTTAGCCAGTTTTCTTAAGCCTAACATCGATAAACAATCATCCAATACAATTAATAACACACCAACAACCAATAATCAATAGTTAGGTTTCATTATATCTAAGCAAACACAAGATAAATCTAGTCTAACATGTTAAATAAAAGACAAGAACAAGATATAATCAAACAACACATAGACATATTGAATGATTAATTGATTACTTATCTTCAATTAAACATGGGAGATCCAAGGGTATAAAACCCTTAAAAGTAGCAGAAAAATCGTATTAGGGTTTCTCCTCACAAAGTTGCACACTAATGACTAAAAATTATGAAAATAAATATAGGAAAACAGATCTGACGGCGTCACGTTATAGAGCGTGACGCCGTCACCTCACCGCGGTTAGGGTTTCTTGATGGCCTTCTTGACGCCGTCCCTCTTTAATCCTCCAAAATCCGTTCTGGCCTATCAGAAGCTGACGCCGTCAAGGTTAAGGGTGACGCCGTCACTCTTTAATCCTGATGGCCATCTCTCTTTGTCTTAGCACGAGACGGTCTTGATCACCTTAAAGGGTGACGCCGTCAGACTTCCTTTGTAAAACTTTCTGGCGCGTCACGTGTATTTGTCATATCCACCTCTTTTGCCAAGCCGTGACGCCGTCAGGAGCAATCCTTGACGCCGTCACGTGTACTTTTCCAGCAGCTTTGGCATTTTGTCGAATTCTTCACTTTTATGCTCCAAAAACGTCCAAAATGCTTCCTTTTCCAGATTTCTTCTCCAAAGTACCTAAAATGACAAAAGGAACGATTTAGGGCAATATTTGATCAAATAAATACGATTTAGGGCTTAAATGACCCCCTAAAAGCGGTACACTTTTCGCCTCATCATCAGCTGTGGTTGTGTTAGTGGTTTTATTTGGGTTGGTTTTGGCTATGAAATAGGTAGTATCAGTTGTGGTGTGTTAGGGGAAGTTAGCTTTTGGCATGTATATGTAATGAATATTTTCTAAGTGGGTTGGTTTTAGTTTTCATTGTTGTAAGAACCAGCTTTATGTAATGAATATGTGCTTTTGTTTCACATGGTTGCAAAATGGTAGGGTATGCAAAATGTAGATGTTGGTGTTTTTTTTTGGCTTTTAGATTCGTTTGTTTGCAATGTGGTAGGGTATGACAGCAAAAAGTCATATGAAGGGAAAAAGGAAGTGAAAAAATTTATGGTTGATAGTGAAATCAGGTAGTGTATGACAGCAAATACAACCATGTTAGAAAGCAACAACATATGGTATGACAGCAATTTTCTACCCATTCCACATGCCTTTTTGCAAAAAAAGCAACAAAAGTCACCCATTCCACATGACTTTTTGCAAAAAAAACCAACAAAAGTGACCCATTACCACATGCATTTTTGGCAGTTTCAATGACATAAACAATCTCCTACATATTCCATTCTCAAAAGATGCACATCTTCTGTCCATTTCAAAGAAAGCCCTTGACCATGTATTAGGATCCCTTGTTAGTAGATAATCATATGCTTCCTGATCCAATTGTCTGATTTGAGACATGTAATGATCAAACTGAGCCTCCAATGTACTACTAGCTGCACACCAAAACAATCTCCTAAACTGCACACCATGGAACTTCTTCTTGAAGTTGGCAAAAACATGTCTAGTACACTTCCTATGCTTTGCATTGGGTAACAACTCAGATACACCATCAAGTAGACCCTGTCATGATTAGAAAATACAACATTTAGGAATTTTAATTCATTGTAAAAGGGAAGACTATCAATTGAAAAAATAAGTATTACCTTATGTGAATCAGAAATGATAGTTATACCATTTCCACAGTTCAAGCTCAAATCATCATGAAGAAGAGCTAAAAACCACTTCCAATTTTCAGCATTTTCTACTCTCACTACAGCCCATGCAATAGGATACATTTGGTTGTTTGCATCTCTACCCATTGCTGTTAGTAATTCCCCCTACATGTATGCTTCAAAAAACAGCCATCTAGTCCTATCACCTTTCTGCACCCAGCTAGCCAACCATCCCTAACACCCTTAAAACAGATGTAGATCCTTTTGAAGTAAGTTTTTCCAGCAGCTGTCTCTTCCACATCCAATCTGCAAGTTGAACCTGGGTTGGAATCAAGTATAGCTTGTCTGTAGTCCCACAACTTCCCATAGTGTTCAATTAGACCCCCTTCATGATCATACAAAGCTAACTGTTTTGCTCTTTGGCATTGTCCCAGACTCACTTCAATCATATACTTCTCCTTAATTTGTTCTTTCAAAGTCCTTAAAGCAATAAAAGGATCTTTTATTATCTCTCTTGCACACTGTGTAGCTATCCACCTATAGTTAACAATAGATCCAATATTGTAATTCCTAGAACATTTGTGCTCAGAAATCAAAGACTTGATCTGGAAAGAGTTTTCATTAGTCATCCAAGATGCCCACATCCTAAAGGGACAATGTGAGTTTTTATCCTTTCGAACCAGTTTCCTAGTCCATTTTTTACCTGGACTTCCAGTGGTTGTAAGAACAGGAACTTTACCTGCTCTATCAGATTTTCTCTTTCTATTCTTGTTAAAAACCCTATCCTTATTACCTTTTTTCCCAGCACATCTACCCTCAGCAACATTTCTACCACAAAACACTAACACAGCTTTCCAGTCATTTTTCATATACCAGAGTTGGTATCCATGTGCAACTGCATAGTTACACAATGCTAATTTTAACTGCTCTGGATCCTCATACCTCATCCCTAATACAGGTTCCATCTGGTTCCAAGGTATGTTAGGGTTAAAGACTGGGTAAACAACACCTTTCTTTACCTTAAACATAGGGTCTATTCTACTAGCATCAGGATCCTCTTCTGGGATGTTAGGTTGAGTGGAAGGTGGATTGGGAACATAACCTCTAAACAAACCCCTGTTAGAACAAAGCCTATTTAGGAACTCATCATGTGTGCCCATTGGTTTAATTGCTACATCTTCTTCACCAGTGTTAAAAAAATCTACACCATCTATTTCCTCATTCCCATCATCACTAGTGTACTCATCCGAACTTGTCTGATTGTCTACTTCTTCAGTTTCATAATTCAGATAGTCCATAACATCATAATCATAGTGTTCTACATATAAATCTACCATAAACCCATTATCATAACCAAGCTTCAAAAACTCATCAACATGACTATCTGATTTTAACTCTTTTATACCTAAGCTTAGTTTGCATCCAGTTTTGCAATAATATAGTCTTTTAACAAGACCAAGAACTAATCTCTTAACAATTTCAGTGAGGTCCTCATAAGACATACCTTCAAAATCAATATCTGTAATCTGTTTTACATCACCTTGAATGTATCTCAATGGGCTAGGAACAAATACACCATCGTGATAAAGATTCACAGTAAAGACCCCCTTCAATTTCTTCGATTTCGGTTTATCTGTAAATTAGGGTTTCAAAATTAAAATTAGGGTTTTTACAAATTCATACTTAAAAAAAGGATATTCAACTAAATAATATGTATACCTTTTTGCCATTGCGTACGGATTGTTCAAAACTCAAACCTAATATTAAAGAGTGTGTGTGAGTGAAGTAAACGTGAATGAAGTGATAAAGTGTTTAGTTTCAGTATTTATATAGACAGCGAGTACTATTTTTGGATTAGTTTAGGGTTTAAGTGATGATATGGAATTTCAAAAAAAAAAAAAAAAAAAAAAAAAAACGTGGAATATGTCCAGGTGGCAAAATTGTTATAATTAGGACTAAACTATTAAAAAAATGGTTAAATATGGTAATAAATTAGTTGATTAATCAATCTGGGACAAATCTGTAAGTTCGTTGCTATTCTATAGCATTTACCCATTATTTTATTACTATATAAACATGATACTTATTATTAAACTTTTCATTGTATGATATCTTATTATAGGGATTGACGTATAGTTTGATAATGTTTTGTGTGGTTAAACTTTATTATTAACACTCAACATATATCTTGTTACAATTATAACCCCGTCAAATTTCAAACATGATATCATTATACACATCAATCATGTTGAGCGTGACTCTGGTTATTGTGATGCTTCTCCGAATGGAGTATTCACTAGCAAATCTGGTATTTAATTAACTTAGTGTATAAAATGTCTCCAAGAACCAGTCACAACATGAAATGAAGTAATTGAAGGCTACATGGTTGGCTAATGTCCCTAACGAGTATATTCACCCCGCACGTTGCGACGGGATTCATAATTTAAGGATACTATGTATTAACTCGTAAATGATAGCATTGATGCAAGGTTTGATTAATGTAAAATTGTACACTTTAAATGTGTCCTAAGTTACATATGTAGTTATGTTAAAAGTCCGGTACGGAAAAAAACTAATTTACACAAGGCTGTTACATATTGCATCACCAAAATAACATTATAGGCCTCTCTATTGTTTAGATTTTGTCTCTTTTTGAGTGTCATTTTGTTGAATCTATAATCAATATAATCCCAAAATAGAGGATTGGTAAGAAAAATGATGGTACATGAAGATTGTTGCTTGTTAAAAGAGAAACAAAATGTGGCTTGTGACTTAACAATAAGAATAAAAACACAAATGTGGGCTGTTGAACAAAAACACCAACCGTAGGCTTGTGGCTTGTTAAACAAAAGAAAAGTAAATTGGAAAAAATGGGTGAGAAGCAGAATCGACCCCAAGACCTCCAACCCAATATGGGTATTATTTAATTTGGTACTTCAACATATATATAGTGTTGTGTTTAATTTGTGTGTTTTTACATTTCATGAACAGTAAACACATACAATAAGGTAAAGAGATTCGTATCAATAGCTTGTAAGAAAACACTGCCTTTTTTCGTAGCAAGAATATGAAACCAGCTTAACCAAGTCAAACTAAGATGGATTCAAATGCAAAGTGAGTTGCAAAAGTATGACCGCCCAGAAAAGGAATCCCAGAATTTTGTCTATTTTCTGGGCTTGGAAAAGACTGGATGCTAAGATGGATTCAATTACGGAGTATATACTACATCAAAGGTTGATAAAAATAAATTTCCAACTGAATCATTACAGCAACTGCTCAAGAAGTTAACTTTGAAAATAAAACAGGAGTACATCTAAAAACACACTAGAAATAAGAAAACATTCAAGTTCAAAGTTCAACACATGATTAACATAACACCAAATAAAGATACACGAGTCAGAAATAATATGGACTCTAAATAACAAAATAGTGTTCCATCATAATCAGAAGGGTCAAAACCCCTCGAAAACACGGCGAGTATGATCCGAGCATAAACCCCACAGACAGAATCTTTGTAAACCAGAAAGAGCTGAAAAGCTCCGACTCTTGTAAACCAGCAAGAAATGAACAGTTCCGACTCTTGTAAACCAACAACTGAACAGCTTTACCGAGTCCCGAAACAGGTGTCCGTGGCTTGTGAAACTACAAAACAGCAAGTTCACAACGAGAAGATATAATATCCTTGAAGTCAGCTAGTCATGTCTACACGTGGATGATCTAAATGGTCATTTATATCTCGCGATATCTTTGTATAAATGACCATTTACAGCCTCATGTAGTCACGTCTGAATTTCTCCAAATTATCAAGTCACTCTTCAAGATGATTAATCACCAATAGCCTCATTCAATCATCAACCATTCAATAGCCTGATTCAATCATCAACCATTCTTATCTTTTCCCGGCTATATTACTTTTTCAAATTTTCTTGTCACTTTTCAACACAATAAACCAACAGGGGAGAGTAATTCGATCATCACCCCTATCTTCTAACTTCTATGCAACTATTACATTTTTTTCTCACCACTTTGTAAAGACAAATCAACGACACACTCTATCACCACCTCCCTTTTTCCCCCTTATCTTTTCACTTCCATAAGATTTTAAAACAATTCAACAATCAAGGTCCTCGTTTAACCGTCACCTCTCTTCTTTTCTTTTTTTTTTTTTTTTTTTTTTTTTTTATTTTTTATTTTTTATTTTTATCTTTTCACTTCCATATGATTTTCCATTTTTTGTCACTCAATAAACCATCAGAACGTCAGAAACCCTTAAAAATGTCAAATGATAACCTCATTAAACTACCTTTAACTGACCCATTAAATACAAAGACGTTAAAGAGCATCATATAACTTCATCCATAACAAACTCATCGCATCAACCATCATCAACTAGCCATAAACATCGCCATTCATCTCGTGTGCCTCTTCACAACGTGGCATCTCTTTTAAACACTCAGAACAAAGATACTCCAAAGAAAACGTCTCTTCATATTCACTATTATGTACACACCTACCACACTGAGCACACCTAGGTATGCAATGTATACAAGCGCTACATAAAGCAACACATTGATCTTTCACTTGACAGCTGTCAGCCGGACAGTCATAGACAAGTCTTACATTCTGACATCTTGGGCATACTTCAACATCTATATCACGGTCATCATCAGATGGTTGATATGAATTCCCCCGATGATAATAATGTGGAACGCAACTATTTTGGTGTTTGTCACCACCAGTGTTCAACAAACACTTCACCTCATTAAACTGGTCATATGTTATACCATAGAACCCACCGGTTCTTATATGTTTGATACCTGAAGTACCTTCACTTGAATTGAAAGACTTCAGGTTTTTTAAGATACCCTCACTGCTGAGCCTTGTACATCCAGGAATAGACAACTGCATCAAAGCAAACACAGTGGTTATACATCTCATAAGCTTTGAAATGTTTTACTAGAAACATAGTTCCAGATTACGTGTTTCCACTATCATGTGAAAAGAAATACAATACTTTCAGGATATTAAAGAAAAAGAACGTAATGTGCCAAAATCATTTAATTGAATTTCTAAATATCAGAATATAACAGCTGCGGAACACTTGACTGAAAATCTACCAAAAAGCAAAATATCCTTTCAATATAATGCATTACATAACTAGAGCTTTTGCGATTTTCATGTGAGGAAAGAAGCATGACTCATGCATTCACATTACGAACAAAAAACAAAAGCATGTTGAAGAACACATAGGAAGAAAAAAAAGTTATTTCGATGCATCTATTAATAGAAGTCAAGAACGAATATGCTTTGCGCGTGAGAACCGGAACACAAAAGGACACATTTTCTTCAAGAAAGAATGTTATTACGTAATCTTCAATGAGTATTATGTTGCTGGCATTTATGAGCAAGAGGGTTGCATGCAACAATTCATTCAACATGCTATCATGCATTTGCGTATTCTAGCAATCAATGTGGTTTACCTCATTAATAAACCTTGTGTTATAGCATTCGTGTATTCTAGCATTCAAATAATATAACAAGCAAAAATCCATTATTTGCATGCTACGCAAAGAGAAAAACAATTTAATCTAGTTTTAGATTTGCGGATCAGATACTTTCCTACTATTTTAGTTGGATGAGACATTCCAATATGCGCCAAAAAGATGGTTTTTGTACTTAACCTAAGTTGGCATTTTAAATATGATGATTTTGTCAGAACACGATAATGAACAACTTCCATTTCATTTCCAGAGGCTTACATATATTACTACAAATATGATGTTTGACAAAGTCTTGTCCTTTTGTGTTTAAGTTCTCACTTCCAGCAATGTTTAGTGGTTTAAACTATCACCAGCATGATAAACCATAACGGTAGAAGATATTTGGAAGAGAGAGAAAGACGCTGGTGACATGTGCTTTTCTATTAATAGGTATAATTTCATCCATTTATTAAAATGCAGATTTCAGCATGCGTTCCATAAATAGAACATGTACAATGTTATTTAATTCAGCAGAAGTCAATTAGTCACCAAAAGCTATCAAATTACTTTATAGAAAATAGGAAGACGGTTCCTAACTTAATGGAAACATTAACAGGAATTAAAACCATAGTACATGTCAAGAACATAAACAAGAAAGACGTTAAAGCGTAAATAAACGATTGAAACGCAGCTCACCTTGGTCAACTTTGGGTTAGTCTCCAATACATGCTTCAAACCATCATCAGTGATCCTCGTACATTTGTTAAGACTCAAAGACACGAGATTGCCTTCTGCCCTGTTAGTTAATTGCACAAGTACATCATCAGTGATCCTCTCATTCAACGGCTGATCAATGTGTATACTCCTCCACAATAGCGAATCATTGTGAATGGTAGAACACAAAGATCTACAAACCCGCTCCACTAAAAGAAGATCTTTAGTTTCCAAATAACTTAAAGCGAGAAAAAACGCCTCGTGTGGATCTCCTCCAGCCGCACTAGGAGAATGATCCTCACTCGTCGTGATATGAGCACTCGTACTTCCATAATCGAAACCCATCATATCATCCTGCATAACATCTCTAAACTGGAACCCTGTCGTGGAATTGTCAACCATAAAACCCGAATCACCCTTAATATCAGGCGCCTCATAGCTTGGAAATGACTGAAACCTCATAGCATGATTCATAACATCACTAAACTGAAACCCCATTGTGGAATTGTCAACCATAAAACCCGGACCACCCTTACTATCAGGCGCCTCATTGCTTGGAAACGACTGAAACCTCATAGCATGGTTCATAATCAAATTAATCCCACTAAACAACCCGTAATCCTCCCTCGTATTCCCAAAACTATTCCTAACGTACACCCCAAAATCCGCATCCAAATCCTCAAGCCAGCCGTTAATAGCCGTAAAAGTAGTACTAATATCAATATCCATCCCAAACGGATCCGACGGCAATAAATCAATAATATCTACCCCCGACCCCGTATCACCACCACCACCACCCCTTTCAACTCTCTCTCTTCCATATCCAAAACAATCACACCTCTCTTCCATCCTTAACGGCGAAACTAAATTACTTGGCCTTTGAGAATAATTCAAAGCCATATTCTACACTTCCAAAACTTAACCACCAAACCCGAAAAAGGCTAGATTCAGCCAATTCACCAAATAACCAAAATCACCAAACTTTTTTTTTATATTTTTTTTCCTACTTTTTTTTCCCTTTTTTTTTGTCTTTCAAATAATAATAATAACCTAACCCTAATAATAATAATAATAAAAAACCCTCAATTATTTTTGGGGCAAACTAAAAAACGCACCAAATAATATCACAGAGTTTATAAATCAGCTACAATATATAAATATATACAAATAAAGAATCAACGAATAATACTAACCCTAACCCTAACCCTAAATCTAATAATAATATATAAAAACTTATCAAATCAATAGAATTTGATCAAGTTACGATTAGGGTAACGTCTAACCGGAAAACTTAACGCCGTTAAATGTAGAAGAAGATAATACAAATTCGATCTGAGTGTGAGACTCGATAATCGAATCTGTTAAAACGAGTTTTTTTTTTTTTTTTTTTTTTTTTAGAGAGAGAAAGTTTGTGTTTTTAGAGAGAGAAAGTGTGTTTTGGTGTGTTTGGGTGAAAGTGAAAAAAATTGAAGGGGAAAGGAATATTGTATTAGTATTATTATATGATTAAAAGATGGGTTGACTGACACGTGTCTGGCTTAAGATTGTTTTTTGTGATCCTGGTTTGGGGTGTTGTGACCGTTTGTGGTGGTGGAATCCGGTTACCGGTTGAGATTAAGATGTGTGGTCAAAGTTATGGTTTTTATTTTTTTATGGGTTAGATTTGGAACTTTTTGATTTTTTTATGTATGGTTGAATTGAAACATGCTTCGGGAGGAAGAAATTTATGTGTGAACTTTATATTAGAATATATATATATAGAATCAATTTCGAAAATAAGCTAAAAAAGATTTGGGTTACCAAATTGTAGGATCAACAGAGTGTGATACAGTGGGTAGAGAGATGTTTTTTTTTAGACTAAAGTGACATTTTGCGAGATTGTTGTGTTATCTTGCGATCGTTTTGTCTTTTTAGGAAAGACAAAAAATTTCTTGGAAAAAAATTTTAGAAAATTTGTGTTTTTCTAAATCTTTTGGTCTTTTGCGAAAAAGACAAAACAGTCGCACAAAATGTCACTTTAATCGAATAAAAAACATCTACGCACCCACTTGACACTTGTAAAGAATAAGATGAAGTTGCACGGTTTAAAGGTCGCATAAGACCAAATTTAAAAAAGCAAATTGGAATCCGTCTATTCATGGAAAAGCAACTCGTAATTAAGCTATTTTTTGAAAAGCCTCTTTTATTTATGGATTATAAATAGTAATTTTGTAAATTACAAAGAGGTATTTCACTGATTAAATATATTTATAATTAAGATTATTGTATATTTAGTGAGTTAGTAAAGTTATGCAACTACTTTTTCTAATTTGGAATTATATGTCGACGCAATAAAGTTATGTTCAAACAACACGTAAGTTCTTATGTTTACTAAAAAATGAAAAAATTACATGGATGGTCCCTGTGGTTTACTCAGATTTCATGTTTAGTCCCTAACTCATTTTAATTACGCCAGAGATACCTATTTTTGAAACCTTGCACTCATTTAGTCCCTATTTTGGATGGACCGTTAGTTTAACCGTTAAGTGTTTAAATAATATTTGTCCGTTAGTCCCTCTGTTAATATTTTTTGCACTGTTAGTCCTCATTTTTTAAAATCAATCAAAAAGGGCATTATAGGCTCGAACTCGATGACACCTGCAGATTCCCGCAACACCAGCAGATTCCGACGAGGCAACAACTGATTCCGTCAAACCAAATTAAACATCCAAAATCGTTGATTAACAAATAACACCAAATTGTTAACAAAAAGTGAAAATTAAAGAATCTTCAAAATCCCAATTCCAACAAATAAAAACCAAATGAACCACACAACACATTATTTCAAAAACTATTAACCCATATTAGACCATTGGTAAGCATCAGAGATGTATTCTCTCATCTTCATCAAACCGCCATCACCATCATCCCTCCCAACAACAAAAAACAGACTATTCATCCTTGCATCAACCATCTCCATATCACAATATACCCGTAAACCATAACCCATATGCTATGAACCATACTCCTTTCGTGTTTCTTCAATCCCAGCCCGAAGAACAAATCTTTTACGCACAAAAATTCACCAAGGGTTCTACTTTTTTTTTCCTGACTGACGAAAGAGGTAGCAAGAGTTTCGGCTTCAAGATCTCATATGAGGTCTCGGGTAGGTTCTTGTTGTGATTCTCGTTTTGTAGATCTATGAGGATATAGGTTCATACTAAAAAATCTTTAAAAGATTAGAAAAAAGTTGAACCGAATCTGAGATTACTTTGTATTTTCTTGTCTTATTTCTTTGATGTTATTTGTTGTTGTAGCCGTAAGTTGTTTATGGGATTATTTGTTGACTGAGATGGATATATGGATTAGATGTAGGTTTGTTGTTTGTGAATCTGGTCTCGTCTTGATTGTTGTGTTTGTGAGAGATGGGTGGTTTCGGCACATACACAACATTTCGGCTAATGAATGGTAGGGACTTGGGAACCAAATGAATGGTTGGTGTTTTTATGATGGAAGTACTACCGGCCACCACCACAACTGTAAAACCCACATTTTCATAACATGTTTAAGTTACCAAAATACCCTCTAATTTGAAATTTTGAAGAAATGTGTACGGTTACCAAACAAGCCCTAAATAAAAAACGATTATCGTACGATCACAACCATGAACATGTAACTTCAAGTAAGCTTCATTTGAGCTACTACAATGTTATAAGAACTCAAGAATGTAAAATTTGGACTAAGAAACAAATATTGCACGTTACATGACCTAATGGGTCCGAAAACTTTTAAAACTTGTACACAACTTATAAAATAAATTATGTAACATATCCTAAGTACTTTCTTGCATCATTTGGTCAATTTTGACCCTTCTATTCATGCTTGGCCGCCCCCCTTTTATGGTGATTAAAACCTTCCCAAATTATGTCAAATCAAAATCAATTTCATTAAAATCACATTAACTCTCCATAATTGCTTTAAACATAAAATTTATGCCATCTCTTCCTTCCTCCTTTCATTTTCACGACCCATACACCACCACTACACCAAAATATTGCTCTTGGATCATTGGTGATTATTCATACGCGTTCGTGGGAGAATTTGGTGCACATAGGAATTTATTTGGAAGCATTTGGAGGCTTGGTTCTTGGTGTTCTTTTCCATTCGACACATACATTGATCATAAGAGGTTTTGTTATCTTTTACTTTGATTATTGTTCATGTCCTTAAATTCCTTTCGTTACGATTATCATAATACGTGAGAATTAAAAAGATGCGAATTGATATATGGATACACATACAAATCGGCCTAAAATAAATATGTGAAGAAGATGGATTAACTTTGATGATATGATGATGATAACATGTTTATAATGATGATATGATATGAATTAGATAATTAGTTTGTTAATTATTGGATAAAAAGGGGTAAAGGAATTAGGGTTTTTGTCGTTGTTGATTGGGACAGAAATGATGGTCGAATTTGTAACTGTTGTGGGTCGAGTTTGGTAAAGGTTAAATTCATGATTTTTGTTTGTAAACTCAGTTTGATGTCTTAGTAAAGTTTTCCAATTGGTTTGGAGTGATTTCAAGTTGATTTAGTCGTATTTTTGCTTTTTGTGGGATTAAGTGCTGAAGCTGAATTCGGGAGTCTAAAAATCAGTCCACTTTGTCGATTTTTCATTTTCAAACTATAAAGAATTGGGCCCTAAAACTTTGCAGTGTTGAACTTCTATATGTTAGGTAATACCATGAATTTTTGTGAATTTTTCCTGGATGTGTTGGTAGGTCTCTCAAGTGAATACTTTTTGAGTACTGCTGCAGGTCGGTTTTCTGAGTAGTCTGAGTTTGGGTATTTTTAATGTGGGGTTACACTAACTAATAAATTCTGGAAAAATTTGTGTGAGTTCTAAAGACATTGAAGCATCTCTGTGAATATTTGTGAATTTTATTTCTGAGTTCTAATATGGAATAAAAATTCGTATTTTGGTGACCTGATTGTGTTTAAAAGCTGAAATTCTGAAACATAAGAGATAATTGATAATTAGAAGGTTTATATTGTAAATATGATAACTAGAGGGACTAATAATGTAAATATGATGAAGGTATGCATGTTTTGGCTGGAATAAGATGTAGGGGCTGTTTATGTCAATTATGCAAGATGTGTGACTTATGTGTCAATTATATTAGTTAATGGTTTAAATATGGAAATTGGATAAATTAAAGGATTAATATGAAACTTTTGAAACTAAATGGTGTAAAGTGTAAATTTGGCATTTTTGGCTTATGTGACTTATATTTATGTGTTATAATAAGTATATTATCATTTGTGACCCTTAACTTGATTTATTGACACTTTGAACCCTAAATTATATTAAGTGACACTTCGAAACCCTAATTTCGCAAAACTTACATTATATGAAATCCTTGACATATAAGAACGTGGAAATTTGTTAAAATGAGAAAACTAACTTATATGAATATGTTAAAATGGGGAAACTTGTTAATTTTGGAAATCTGCTAATTATGGGAAGTTACTAAAAATGGAAAGATAACTAAAAGAGGTAACTTAAGTAATTTTAACTCTTCTTAATTCGAAGCCACTCTCTTCTAGGTTGGTAAAGCGGGAATGACCGTTCTCCTTTCGTTTGGCCTCGATTTGTTTTGACTCGGCTAAGGTACAGATATTCTGCTTCTTTATTAAGAGGCCTTCATTTTCTGATTATGATTCGTATTAGGGTTCACTATACCATTGCTATGTTCCCTTCATTCATGAAATCCGATCTTTGAACCATCATGATATTGAACCTTTTATGATTATGAACCTTTCATTCATGAACCTTTGCTTATGAACCTTTACTTATGAACCATGCTTATGAACCATGATTATGAACCATGATTATGAACTTATGAAACATGATATTGACCTATGCAAGTAAACTTAAAACATGATTCATGATACTTGACCTTTACCCTCAGTTTGATACTACGAGCCACTCACTAGGCATGAGGGTTTCATGTCCATGTCAGTCGATGCACCGATGGCATGACTCTAGGGCAGGAGAGTGATGACATGTCCCGTCCCTGCATGTTATGTTTACGTAGAGGCAGATTATGGCCACCTGGGGCGTATGGATGCATCCTAGATTTGTTCATGTTCATGTTATGTTATGTTATTCATGGTGACTGATGGTGTGTGCGATACACGTCTTTCACACTCTGGGAGCTAGCTACTCCAACCCATGATTGAGGACACCCCTCATATTTACAAGATACCCATGATGAGGACACCCCTCATATTTACAGGATACTAAGAGGTCTCCCCTCTACATGTTTATGATTATGATTATGCTTATGATTTCATGTTATGGGCTCGTAGTGGATTACTGACCTTTCTTTACCATGCACTTTTTTTCCTTTCCCTTATGAAACCATGTATTCTTACCATGTATTCTTACCATGTATTCATGCTTCCATTCTCATTCACTCATGTTATTTATTCATTATGCTACTGCTTGTTACGTTATATCTGTTCACTGGGCTTTTTAAGCTCAGCCGCACGTTTTCTTTTCGTGTGCGGCAGATTATAAGCAGGACGACGGGTTTTGGGTATAAGTGAAGAGACTTTGGACTTAGAAGACTTTGAGTAGAAGCCATTAGAAGAGATGTACTTATGGATTTGATAGGCAGCTTTTATTTCCCTTTGTAACCCTTTGCATTGCAAGATTTCATTTGTAGCCTTTGAGAACCATTGTATTACTTTTGATTGTATGCTTGTTTGATCTGATATGGAGCCATTTGTGTGATACTTCTACCCTTGCCGGGTTGGGGTGTTACAATTATGGTTTCAGAGACGACAGGCTGCGATTCGTAATACATTTACCCTTGGCCTGTGTAAGTTAGGACCACTAAGTTTTCCCTGTAGGCGCTCGTAAGTCAACCTTTGAAAATTTCTTTAGGATTTCCCATAGGAACCTAAGTCTTGACCAGTGAGGAATGGGTAGACTATAAGGTATGTGTTTAAGTATCATTGCTTCCGCATCACTCTGATTCGTGCTTTGTTTTTGGTTAGAGCCTGTTGATATCACTTTTGGAAATCGAAAGCTTATGCTTTGCACCACCTAAGATTTGAACCTGATAAAATTTGGAAGGCATTGAGAAATTTCATAATAATTGCCTGACACTATTTGGTCCTTATCTTCAGATTTCTTTTGTTAATCATTTTGATAAAGACCCACGTTGCACTCTGATCCTTTCGTTAATCATTTGACGCCTCTTCGGGCACTCTGAGAACCTCCATGGCGATAACGTACTGGATATGTTTTGATTGTCTTTTGCTTTTGATAAGTATCTATGAATCTTCCGACACTCTTTG
This sequence comes from Artemisia tridentata subsp. tridentata, assembly GCA_021014915.2. NCBI lineage: Eukaryota > Viridiplantae > Streptophyta > Magnoliopsida > Asterales > Asteraceae > Artemisia > Artemisia tridentata. Next base: position 269,270,676 of record CP139501.1, on the reverse strand, counting down.
ATTTCGTTTCACCCATCTCTGTCCTTATAAGAAGCCTTGTGGTGTGTAACCACGAGTATAAGAATGTTTTCCACCTCACTTTTGAATGATAAAGCTTGATTTGCGAACCGTCTGTCTTTGGATAGTTAACTTCGATTTTATTCTGACAAGGAATTTGTTGAGTGATCAGTCGAATATTGACAACTACTCTCCTATATCTCACCTTTAACGTTTGCAATAAATTTTGAACTCCCTACCATGATTACCGATCGTTAAACGTTCGCTATTACTCTGGAGACTCGTGTGTTACTTTCGCGGTTATAAAGTCTTCTTAGAAACCATTTCGTACACCAATGAATGAACCTTATCTTGGAAGCTACTTGGCACTTGGAGTCGTCTGAGCATGAACCTTGTATTGAACGTTATTTGGGCACCTGCGTTTCTGAGTATGATTCCTGGTAGAACCACCAAAAAATTTTCCATCGGAGCGTGAAGTAGGATTTGACATGATACCGAGAGATTTCTAGTCGCTAAACGAAGATGCCTTTCGGATCATACCAATTGATTGGAGCAACCGGTAAGAGCAGCAACCGAAGACCAGGAAGTGAGTTACTTAAGTGTATTTTCTGGGCGTGTTTTAGTTTCATTCGCGATTATGAAGGATGATGACTGGAGATATGTATCGATTACAGGAAGCTGAATCGTAATACTGTTAGGAACCAATATTCCTCCACCCTGAAATGACCATGTGTTTGTTTAATTTCAAAGCGCGAAGTTTCTTCTGATGAATTGATTTTATTCTTGGAATCGCCTTTCATATTCGTAAACGACTGCTATGACGGTTAGTGACGCTAATAGTATTAGCTACAGCTCTGACTGTTTTGTGAGTTTGATAAATGATGTTTTCTCGTGAGTACTTGGACAAATGGTCATTGTATGACTTAATAGTACATTCGGAGACGAGGAAAAGCATGAGAATCATTTTTTGCACCTTGTTAGAAATTTGTCGATCATTTGTGCACTCTGGAAGATGTATACAACTTATGATACCATTGAGAAATTTTGTGAACCGAGAGAAACAGCTTAGTTTGATTGAGAATGGAGTTTTGGAAAAGCTGAAGTAGAAATTAGTTTCCTCACCCTCGGGCGGAATAATTTTGGGATAAATCAGAAAGAGACCCGGTGACACTCCCCTTCTGCACAGAATGTTTTCAGTATGCATCAAGACAACTAGAAGCGCATCAGAAGAATTATTTCTATACCTGACCTGGAGTTGACAACAACGGTGGCTACTCTGATGAGAGAAGACATTCCTTACAAGGCGGAAGTGTTGGCGATGCAGAAGAAGAAATTCTAGTCAAGCTGGCGAACCTGGAGCTGATGAAGACATGCAGTCTCTCTACCCTATTCATCTTGGTTGTACTAAGATGAATTGAGAGCGGAAGCAGACTGGATGATGAAGAGATTTAAAGATCGTGCCAGAAACCCACGATAATCCATCACATTCCAAGAAGAACTGCAGGAGGCTTGATGAACCAGACAAAAGTACACGATTCTGTTTCACTTCCAGATTGACAGACCAACGAAGACAGATTAACCGGACTTGAAGAGGTTGGATGTGTTGAATGAACGGATTTTGAAACAGACCCTTTATGTTTGGAAGAATTGATTCTATGAAGGCCGAAGATTTTGATGACAAATTTTCATTTCCGTCGACCCTCTTAAGTTTCGTTATATAGTAATAAGATCCTTTGAATGATTCGGGTTCTCCATTAGTATTTCCGTTTAGTGTCCCTTCTGCGTATGTTGGATGACGGTTTTGTCATGCGAATTTTGATGTATTGTGGATAACCTGACGCTATGGACGACGTACTTCATTGATGCTTACTAATCCCGTTACGTTATTTGTACATTCTGTTTCTCTGATTTTGAATTCGTAATGATGATCGATTCAGACCAACCCTAAGGTATAGAGGGACTGTAGAAGAATTAGGTGGACTAAGATAGGTTATTTTGTTCACAACTTGAGATAAAGTATGACCATCATGAGGGCATATTTATATGATGCCAGTATTATGACGTCTGGCCAACGTGATAATACTTACATCATATAAAGTGCACTTGTTGTGTTCATAGGATGTCTCGAGAAGTGCCTTAGTGGAGACTTAGATTTCTGTTTTCGTTAGCGACGATCTGCGAATAGTGAGACTTTAAAATTATTTTGATCTGTACGTTTGATCTACCTTATCGCCGTACGTTTTGATATGTTTGGTTACGCGTCACGCGATTGTTTGACTTCTAAGTCTTGATAAATCCTAAGTTCCGTGGTAGAGCTTCCTGCCATTTGATGTTATCGATCAACTTATTTTCGTATATATGGATTTGATTAGTTACCATGAAGAGCCACACCTATGCCTTGCTATGTATACATTTCTCACATTCGATGAATTCGTTTCATGATGACACGTTATGAGTTAAAATATGAAGTTTTGGATTCTGAGAATCAAGATCTGTCGGTTTACGAAAATACCTTTGGAAGGTTACTTTGATGACTAAACGGTTTGTAAATCTGAAGAGTTAGACTTATATATGTCATCTTCATGATGCTATCATTCGATATCTGATCAGCTCTTTAACCCACCCAATCCTATCTCATCCTTTGAATATCTTTGAAGAGGATACGATTGTCATTTGTCACGTTTGGTATGTGATTCTTTTGATTGGAATTTTGTGTGATGTACCTTCTCCGGGGAAACCGAAACCACCTTTGAATCGATAAGATCAAGTCTTGGGAAACAAGATCATTCTATTTGTTGAAAATCTCCTAAAGTCTGAATTTGTGCAAGTTAAACTACTCCTTTCTGTGTTCGTAGTTTGGTGTACCTTCGTGCTGTGTTCGCCACCTTACCGTTTGCATTTTCGAGGACGAAAATTCTTTTGAGGGGGAGATAGTTGTAAAACCCACATTTTCATAACATGTTTAAGTTACCAAAATACCCTCTAATTTGAAATTTTGAAGAAATGTGTACGGTTACCAAACAAGCCCTAAATCAAAAACGATTATCGTACGATCACAACCATGAACATGTAACTTCAAGTAAGCTTCATTTGAGCTACTACAATGTTATAAGAACTCAAGAATGTAAAATTTGGACTAAGAAACAAATATTGCACGTTACATGACCTAATGGGTCCGAAAACTTTTAAAACTTGTACACAACTGATGCGTGGTTTTGTAACCTTACAACAGGTTTTACCTCTCGAGGGATCTCAAGAGGCTTACAACCCCACCAGGCAGTGTACCTGACCGATGTAGTATAGTGTAGTGGTAAGTACGGGGGATTGATCGTTCTCCACAGGGAATAGTGTTCGTTAGGTGTGAAAGGCTACTCTAATTAGGTCTAAGGGTTGAGGAAGATTCTTTTTTATGTTTTTATAGTTTTTATGAAAGCAAGTAAAATCTCGGGTTTGAAGGAATGGGCGGAATTAGTTGCTAGTCAACTAACCCAAATTACTACAAATGCAATAAAATAAATAACTGAAAATGAAAAGTGGTGAGAAACTTATGTGTAGAGAAATGTGTTTACTTAGATTTCCTTACTCCCTAACTATCTTTTACCGGTTAATTAGTGTGTATTAATCGCGTGGATGACGGGTGTATTCCTTAATACCATTCGTGGGGTGGCGTACTTACTTCCCCAAACTCTACAAGCTCCTACTTCACTCCTATGTCGAGCCGGCTAGGAAGCTCCTAACATGGGATCACTAGAATTCGCTTGTGCATTAAATACAACCATAAAAACCTTTAGTACGCGTTTGGTTCATGTTTCTTAAGACGTTCAAGCAAGTTACCGAATAGGAAGTTAGCCAGTTTTCTTAAGCCTAACATAGATAAACAATCATCCAATACAACTAACAACACACTAACAACCAATAATCAATAGCTAGGTTTCATTAGATCTAAGCAAACACAAGATAAAACTAGCCTAACATGTTAAACAAAAGACAAGCATAAGATAGAATCAAACAACACATAGACATATTGAATGATTAATTGATAACTTATCTTTCAATAAAACATGGAAGATCTCAAGGCAAAAAGCCCTGAAAAAGTAGCTAAAATCGTCTTAGGGTTTTATCCCAAAATTCCACACACTAAGCTCTCTCTTAATGACAAAAAATTAGAAAACTATATATAGATGTTTGGATCTGACGGCGTCACCTTATGCATTGTGACGCCGTCACCTCGCCGCTTTTAGGGTTCCCGGGTGACCTTCTTGACGCCGTCCCTCTTTAGCTCTTCAAAAATCCATTCTGGCCTATCAAGGCTTGACGCCGTCTAACCATGAACGTGACGCCGTCCCCTTATGATTTAAGCCGTGACGCCCTTGATTTAGTTAAAGCGTGACGCCGTCAGAATTCACATGCTAACTCACTGGCCCGTCATGAGTAAATTTCACATCCCACTTTTCTTGCCAAGGCATGACGCCGTCCAGAGTAAATCTTGACGCCGTCAAGAGTAACTTTTAGCCGATTCTTGAGACTTTGCCGTTTTCTTCACTTTAATGCTCCAAAAACGTCCAAAATGCCTCCTTTTCCAGATTTCTCCTCAAAAGTACCTAAAATGACAAAAGGAACGATTTAGGGCAATATTTGATCAAATAAATACGATTTCGGGCTTAAATGACCCCTTAAAAGCGGTACACTTTTCGCCTCATCAAATACCCTTACACTTGAGATTTGCTTGTCCTCAAGCAAATGCGCTTTTATTCTAATCAAAATACAAGTTAGGGGTCATTTAATGCAAACATAAAAGTAATTATAACAAATATTCGTTCCACTTCAATCATAATAAGCACGGAGATTACACACTAGCACCTCACAAGTAGTGTTTAGATACTCACATCTCTCAAGTGTCATCAAAATAAATCTCATAAATGAAAACGGATAATATCTCTCACTACCTGTCATAGCAAATAGATTACCATAGGCTTGGGAAAGGATCGAAAACCTCCTCCACTAGGCGTAAGCACCTAAGATAAACTATCAAAGAGAGCTTTTAAATGGGTTATAATGTTAGGTGTAGGGAAAAGGAAAACACGGTTTTGTTGGATACGGGATATTTTACTGGTGGCTAGTTAAAGATCTTGGTCAATTACATGTACTATACAATGTTGCTAAGCCAAGACTAGACTCGATCTTAAGCTAGAAACGAAATAACAAAATAACAAAAACATAAAACAAACATAAAATGAAACGGGATGGTAGTCCGTATGTTTTTTCTATTTTTCATTTTCTCATTTTTTTTTTGTTTTTCTTGATTGATTTTTTTTTTTTTTTTTTTTTTTTTTTTTTTTTTTTTTTTTTTTTTTTGCATACACTTTTACCCTACCATCCAAAATAATACATCATAGGGGCGTTGCATTCCCCTTACACTTGAATTTTTACATAACTTTACAAATACTAATCTAATGACTCGAATTAAGATAATTGAAAAACTTGGAATACTTTTAAAACATTTAGCACATATGGGGGTAATAAATGATGTTCTTCCCCATTACTCCATTATACTAGTACTTTACCCATGAGTCCCAATCGTCCCAAAACAATATGTACAAGGATATGACTCGACTTAGCAACCATGTAATCAACTAGATAATTAACTTGGGTTTAAACAAATGTTGTCACAATAATGCACTAAAGACGAGTGCATACAAGGTAGGCTAAGGCGATTTGGGTGTACATTTTAGTGGGGTGTAACAAATTCTTCCTTTAAGTAAAATGCTTAAAGGTCGAAACGAAAAGATAGGCTCTGAGGGGTGTACTAGGGGTATCGTGTACTAAAAATGAGTACAACGCAAAGGGTGTGGGAGAATTACTTGACCAATGTAGCCAATGTAATTATAACAAAAACACAGGTGTAAAACAATGGGTTAATCCTAATGCCTCTTATCATGTAGTAAATCTAACTACACGAATGTAGTCTCACTTGTGGCCTTGGAATGGTCCTAACGCAAGTTCTAGAATCTAAGTGCTACCGGTACACACATCATAGCATAAATGCTTTTCCTACCAATTCTAGGGGCGAACCTCACATATTTGGGGTGGAAAATTTTTTAGTGGTACGGTTTTTTTGTGCTAGTCATATAACTCCTATCCATGAGACGCTCATTAAGATCAAAGTTTCACTCCTATATGTTGTAAAAAAATTTAAATTTGGCACTAAAATTACCCTAATAAGTATTTATCTCAGTTTTATTACACATCTACTATTAAACAAACAAAATTCAAGCGCAATTGTATTCTCTAAAATCGTACTTTTACCCTCCCCTTACACTTAAGATGAACATTGTCCCCAATGTTCAAATAACAAGATGTAAAAGAAAAAAAATAAAAGAATGAAATCAAATACTCCCCTGATTCGCTCGTTGGATAATGAAATTACACGGTTAAATCTTCTTCCAAGGTAATGTAGAAGCTCCATGACTAATGCATCGCCACAAGCTTGATTCCATAAACATCTCCTTGTCTAAAATAACCTGTTGAACCTGAGAAAACAAACACGAAAACCTGCATAACATCGGCGGGATAAAATCTATATATAAGGATATAATGCTTGTGGACTGATAATTTTGCAGATTCCTGGAGATTATAAGTTGGAGATTTTAATAAAAACTTTTCTAAAAACAAAACTTTCAAAAATTTCTGGAAATTAAATCTGACGCCGTCAGGTTATAACCCCTGACGCCGTCAGAAATGATCTGACAAAAATTTTCATTTTAAGTTTCCGGAAAATTTCTGGAAAAAACCTTTACCTTACTTCCTGGAAATCCTGCAAAACATCATTATGACTCGATACAAGCATTTGACTCAAACAAACACGAATATGTATGCTAATTTATTATTATTACGATTCATGTTAATTTGTGTTCTAATAAACCGATTTAGATTTCCCTTACACTTAACTTTTGCAAAATACCTTTATATGTAGTTAAGACGAAGTTAAAAACAAAATAAAGCATTTTCACAATTTTCTTTTTAACATGAATTAATAATGATAAAAAAAATTAAACACACATACGGAAACAAATAAAATCAAACAAACAAATAAATAAACACACAAAGCAAATAAAACAAATAAAGTAAATGAGGCTAGCATGCGATAAATAAAACCAATGTAACAAATGTTTTAAGGCAAACAGATGCCTTCCCTAAATTATTACAGACAATATTGTTTCAACACATACAACCAAATATCAAATTGTTCAAACATCAACACATCAAATCACAACATCACTGGTGAGGGGGTCCTTGGCGATAGTCATAGCCAGGAGGAAGATGCCCGTGGTACCCATAAGGAGGGTAATCCTGCTCACGACCCGGGAAAGGGTCAATCTGCAGATGCGGGTCCAACTGATCACGTGTGGAAAGATGCTGCATCTGACGAACCGTGTGATCGTACATCCAGTCGAACCTGTCGTCCACCCTGGTCCTCCACGTATCAACCTGGCCCATCCAGGTCCCCTGGTGAGCCTGCCAGTCCCCCCTGCTCATATGCCGGTAGTAGTCAGCTGTACCGGCCTCATATCCCTCATGCTGCTGCTGCTGGGGCTCCTCCTCCTCCTCATCATCCTCATCATCATCATCCTCAGCTCTGACCGGATGATACCACATATAGGACCCATCATGCATCTCCATAATCACATCCATCTGCTTCAAGGACCTCTCCTTCACCGTCCTGCATGTATCACCACTCAAATACCTCATGACCTCGGGCCTGAGGACTCCATAAGACTGGGCCAGTCGGGTGATAAACATCCCACCATAAATCCTGTCACCTTCCCTCTCCCCAACTCCACCATGCATAAAGCTAGCAACCCAAAACGGGATGTTGCAGTAAACATCATTAGAGTAGATGGTGTACAGGTAGAAGAGATCAGAACCAGTGACACGGTGGTGAGAGCTGTGACGTCCTGTCAAACTGTAGGTGAGGCAACGATGAGTCAACCGAACCCTAGGATCCCTGATTTGGGATGCCACAGTGGTCGAGGTATACACCCCATCCCCAATAGTCTGCCAGAACATGGAGCACCTAAAATCATTCTTCATCGACTCCCCATGCAACAACCTCTGCATGAACCCTGCCTGAATGGTATCATGCTGATCGTATAACCCAAGTCTCCACCCAAACTCAGCAACAGAACACGTCCTTAGCTCACCCCCCATCCTGAAATAGATCGTGGTACCGCCCACATCGGTCCTCGCCTCAGCCATGTCAAAATGAAAGGTGGCAAAGAACTCCCGTACCAACTCCTCATATACCGGCTCCTGAATCTTAAACAGTCTTTCCCACTGGGGGCCGGTAAACCCATCCGTCTGAAAACTTTGGAGAAAAGTCTGCTCAAGACCTACTCTCCTCAGAAAGCCCCAGTCAACCACTGCTCCATTCTCGACCTTGTGTAGTAGCAATTGTGCGTATTTGCTTGTAGCAGCATCATTGTCAAAGATACCCCAACTGAGGACCGTATCCCCAAAGTTTTCTTGTTGAGATCGGGAAGAACTTCCTCGGCTGGGTCTTTGACGCTTACTCATTATCTGGAACAAAGCAGGAGGAATACAAGTGTTAATATGTGAATTAAAGACTTGGTGGTGCATCAGACAGGTCTGACGCCGTCACGCTTTGATAGGTGACGCCGTCAGATTTGATCAGTGTTCAAATCCATAATTACGAGGGAAAAATCAATATTCAAACTTCAGGCTCAATAACCACACACCACTTTTTGCAGAAAAATGGGTGATTGGATCACAGGTTATGGTTCAAATTTGTGGCCTCCCTATTAGTGAATAGACCCAATTGATTGCCAATCATCAAATGCTTTAATCTTTGTTAAATAACACTAATTAAAACACATTATGAGTTCTAAGCATGAATCAATCCTAGGGTTTCACGAGTTGGGGATTTTCGAAATTTACAAATCCTATGAGTAATTGAAGCGAAAAGAATGAGTAAAAATTACTTACCACGTGAAGATTGGAAGCGGGAATTGGCGAATTTGTCCTGGGAAAATCGGAGGTGGGGTTGGAGAGGATATGGTTTGTGGGGTTTGTGATGAAAGTGATGGAATTAAAGTTATTATTGCTGTGCAGACGGGGTGACGGCGTCACGTGCAAATTCTGACGCCGTCAGATTAGCGTATTTTGCTACTTTGTGCCAGTTTACAAATGAGCCCCTCGTACTTTAAGAGAGCAGCTAGTCAGGGTCAATAATCCTGATAGCTAGTCTTGTTAACAAGTTCCTCCTGGGTCAAATGTTTTGTTACTGTCACGGGGTGTAGTAAAATGTTGAAAAGGGTCGGTTGACGTCTTATTCGGGTCCCCATTTCCATCAAGGCGAGTATTCAGGGAGTGAGAGGAACTTTCCCAGGGGGTTTTCAAAATGATGGTGTGCTTTAATTGAGTTCTTCTTACACCTGGCTTAAAGCCAAAAGACCGTTTCCTAGCTTCATAAAAGTTAGGGAGCGTGACAACCATGCTCCCCACGAAAATGCTACGATCATGAGAGTTTTTCTCGCGAGAGGATCCAAATAAATAAGAGGGTTTTTAAAGTGAAGGCTCGGGGAGGAGGGTTTCATCATCCCATTCGTTGTATGGTTCATTAGGGACCGGGAGTTCAAAGATCTTCTCGATCTTTTTGTGTGAGGCTTCTTCCCTAATTTTCTCTTTTATTCTCGAGATGAATTTTTCTGCTAGTTCCATGAACATATCTTGGGTGTTTTTCAAGTGAGTTTCTAATTCCTTGATACGTCTCTCTTGGTTGTTCACGAAAGTTAGCATTATCCCTTCAAACTCATCTTGTCGTGAGAATTGGTGAAACGTATGTTTACCAATTGTGTTCACGCACTCATCGGGATTTTTATCAGCCGTAGGTATCTCAGCTTTCATTAAGCTCTCAACCTGCCTTTTTATGTTTGCGAACAGCTGTTCTTGGGTTGCACTCATGCAATTTAAAATCCCTCCTTCCGAGAATGTTGAGTCATCCCATTCTTCTTCTTCGTACTGTGCTAAGTCCTCAATGACTTCCCAGCACTTATCGACACTGAGCCTGCTCAATCTCCCATCGGCGGCGTAATCTATGGCTCTTCTAGTTTGATGATTGACACCATCATAGAAGATTTGGATTTGTAGCCAGGGATCCATGCCATGGTGAGGGACTTTTCGGAGTAAGTCCTTGAATCGAGTCCATGCCTCGTAGAGAGTTTCGCCTTGACGTTGTTGGAACATCAAGATATCATTCCTTAGCTTGGTAGTCCTTCCGGGTGGGAAAAACTGAGCAAGGAAACGAGTAGTGAGATCATCCCAAGAGGTAATGGATCCTGCGGGTTGACGTTCTAGCCACTGACTAGCTTGGTCCCGCAGAGAGAATTGGAAGAGACGCAATCGGGTCGTCTCTCGAGTGGCAACATCAAGGTCTATAGAATCAACGATTTTAAGAAAGTCCTTGAGATGTTGATTAGGATCTTCAGAACGAAGTCCATGGAATGCGCATCCGCTTTGCACCAACCGGATGGTGTCGGATCGCAAGGGTGTGATATTGGCTCCTTGAGTGAGCTCAATGGTGTTTCGATAGCCATGGTGGCTAGGACGGGAATACTCTCCTAAAGTACGGGCTCTAGGAGGTGGTGGTGGTTGTTGTGGTGGTGGGTTGTGTGGGTTAAGGATATTACCATCTTCCATGATGTCGGACGGTATGGTTACGAACAAAGACACGAAGAAAATAGATAGACTAAAGAAAACCTAGAAAAATAAAACAAAAATCTCACTAGAAAGGAATCTAGTGAGTAGACCTAATAGAAATAAAAATTCAACCTAAACAATAACTATTCCCCGGCAGCGGCGCCAAAAACTTGATGCGTGGTTTTGTAACCTTACAACAGGTTTTACCTCTCGAGGGATCTCAAGAGGCTTACAACCCCACCAGGCAGTGTACCTGACCGATGTAGTATAGTGTAGTGGTAAGTACGGGGGATTGATCGTTCTCCACAGGGAATAGTGTTCGTTAGGTGTGAAAGGCTACTCTAATTAGGTCTAAGGGTTGAGGAAGATTCTTTTTTATGTTTTTATAGTTTTTATGAAAGCAAGTAAAATCTCGGGTTTGAAGGAATGGGCGGAATTAGTTGCTAGTCAACTAACCCAAATTACTACAAATGCAATAAAATAAATAACTGAAAATGAAAAGTGGTGAGAAACTTATGTGTAGAGAAATGTGTTTACTTAGATTTCCTTACTCCCTAACTATCTTTTACCGGTTAATTAGTGTGTATTAATCGCGTGGATGACGGGTGTATTCCTTAATACCATTCGTGGGGTGGCGTACTTACTTCCCCAAACTCTACAAGCTCCTACTTCACTCCTATGTCGAGCCGGCTAGGAAGCTCCTAACATGGGATCACTAGAATTCGCTTGTGCATTAAATACAACCATAAAAACCTTTAGTACGCGTTTGGTTCATGTTTCTTAAGACGTTCAAGCAAGTTACCGAATAGGAAGTTAGCCAGTTTTCTTAAGCCTAACATAGATAAACAATCATCCAATACAACTAACAACACACTAACAACCAATAATCAATAGCTAGGTTTCATTAGATCTAAGCAAACACAAGATAAAATTAGCCTAACATGTTAAACAAAAGACAAGCATAAGATAGAATCAAACAACACATAGACATATTGAATGATTAATTGATAACTTATCTTTCAATGAAACATGGAAGATCTCAAGGCAAAAAGCCCTGAAAAAGTAGCTAAAATCGTCTTAGGGTTTTATCCCAAAATTCCACACACTAAGCTCTCTCTTAATGACAAAAAATTAGAAAACTATATATAGATGTTTGGATCTGACGGCGTCACCTTATGCATTGTGACGCCGTCACCTCGCCGCTTTTAGGGTTCCCGGGTGACCTTCTTGACGCCGTCCCTCTTTAGCTCTTCAAAAATCCATTCTGGCCTATCAAGGCTTGACGCCGTCTAACCATGAACGTGACGCCGTCCCCTTATGATTTAAGCCGTGACGCCCTTGATTTAGTTAAAGCGTGACGCCGTCAGAATTCACATGCTAACTCACTGGCCCGTCATGAGTAAATTTCACATCCCACTTTTCTTGCCAAGGCATGACGCCGTCCAGAGTAAATCTTGACGCCGTCAAGAGTAACTTTTAGCCGATTCTTGAGACTTTGCCGTTTTCTTCACTTTAATGCTCCAAAAACGTCCAAAATGCCTCCTTTTCCAGATTTCTCCTCAAAAGTACCTAAAATGACAAAAGGAACGATTTAGGGCAATATTTGATCAAATAAATACGATTTCGGGCTTAAATGACCCCTTAAAAGCGGTACACTTTTCGCCTCATCAACAACTTATAAAATAAATTATGTAACATATCCTAAGTACTTTCTTGCATCATTTGGTCAATTTTGACCCTTCTATTCATGCTTGGCCGCCCCCCTTTTATGGTGATTAAAACCTTCCCAAATTATGTCAAATCAAAATCAATTTCATTAAAATCACATTAACTCTCCATAATTGCTTTAAACATAAAATTTATGCCATCTCTTCCTTCCTCATTTCATTTTCACGACCCATACACCACCACTACACCAAAATATTGCTCTTGGATCATTGGTGATTATTCATACGCGTTCGTGGGAGAATTTGGTGCACATAGGAATTTATTTGGAAGCATTTGGAGGCTTGGTTCTTGGTGTTCTTTTCCATTCGACACATACATTGATCATAAGAGGTTTTGTTATCTTTTACTTTGATTATTGTTCATGTCCTTAAATTCCTTTCGTTACGATTATCATAATACGTGAGAATTAAAAAGATGCGAATTGATATATGGATACACATACAAATCGGCCTAAAATAAATATGTGAAGAAGATGGATTAACTTTGATGATATGATGATGATAACATGTTTATAATGATGATATGATATGAATTAGATAATTAGTTTGTTAATTATTGGATAAAAAGGGGTAAAGGAATTAGGGTTTATGTCGTTGTTGATTGGGACAGAAATGATGGTCGAATTTGTAACTGTTGTGGGTCGAGTTTGGTAAAGGTTAAATTCATGATTTTTGTTTGTAAACTCAGTTTGATGTCTTAGTAAAGTTTTCCAATTGGTTTGGAGTGATTTCAAGTTGATTTAGTCGTATTTTTGCTTTTTGTGGGATTAAGTGCTGAAGCTGAATTCGGGAGTCTGAAAATCAGTCCACTTTGTCGATTTTTCATTTTCAAACTATAAAGAATTGGGCCCTAAAACTTTGCAGTGTTGAACTTCTATATGTTAGGTAATACCATGAATTTTTGTGAATTTTTCCTGGATGTGTTGGTAGGTCTCTCAAGTGAATACTTTTTGAGTACTGCTGCAGGTCGGTTTTCTGAGTAGTCTGAGTTTGGGTATTTTTAATGTGGGGTTACACTAACTAATAAATTCTGGAAAAATTTGTGTGAGTTCTAAAGACATTGAAGCATCTCTGTGAATATTTGTGAATTTTATTTCTGAGTTCTAATATGGAATAAAAATTCGTATTTTGGTGACCTGATTGTGTTTAAAAGCTGAAATTCTGAAACATAAGAGATAATTGATAATTAGAAGGTTTATATTGTAAATATGATAACTAGAGGGACTAATAATGTAAATATGATGAAGGTATGCATGTTTTGGCTGGAATAAGATGTAGGGGCTGTTTATGTCAATTATGCAAGATGTGTGACTTATGTGTTAATTATATTAGTTAATGGTTTAAATATGGAAATTGGATAAATTAAAGGATTAATATGAAACTTTTGAAACTAAATGGTGTAAAGTGTAAATTTGGCATTTTTGGCTTATGTGACTTATATTTATGTGTTATAATAAGTATATTATCATTTGTGACCCTTAACTTGATTTATTGACACTTTGAACCCTAAATTATATTAAGTGACACTTCGAAACCCTAATTTCGCAAAACTTACATAATATGAAATCCTTGACATATAAGAACGTGGAAATTTGTTAAAATGAGAAAACTAACTTATATGAATATGTTAAAATGGGGAAACTTGTTAATTTTGGAAATCTGCTAATTATGGGAAGTTACTAAAAATGGAAAGATAACTAAAAGAGGTAACTTAAGTAATTTGAACTCTTCTTAATTCGAAGCCACTCTCTTCTAGGTTGGTAAAGCGGGAATGACCGTTCTCCTTTCGTTTGGCCTCGATTTGTTTTGACTCGGCTAAGGTACAGATATTCTGCTTCTTTATTAAGAGGCCTTCATTTTCTGATTATGATTCGTATTAGGGTTCACTATACCATTGCTATGTTCCCTTCATTCATGAACTCCGATCTTTGAACCATCATGATATTGAACCTTTTATGATTATGAACCTTTCATTCATGAACCTTTGCTTATGAACCTTTACTTATGAACCATGCTTATGAACCATGATTATGAACCATGATTATGAACTTATGAAACATGATATTGACCTATGCAAGTAAACTTAAAACATGATTCATGATACTTGACCTTTACCCTCAGTTTGATACTACGAGCCACTCACTAGGCATGAGGGTTTCATGTCCATGTCAGTCGATGCACCGATGGCATGACTCTAGGGCAGGAGAGTGATGACCTGTCCCGTCCTTGCATGTTATGTTTACGTAGAGGCAGATTATGGCCACCTGGGGCGTATGGATGCATCCTAGATTTGTTCATGTTCATGTTATGTTATGTTATTCATGGTGACTGATGGTGTGTGCGATACACGTCTTTCACACTCTGGGAGCTAGCTACTCCAACCCATGATTGAGGACACCCCTCATATTTACAGGATACCCATGATGAGGACACCCCTCATATTTACAGGATACTAAGAGGTCTCCCCTCTACATGTTTATGATTATGATTATGCTTATGATTTCATGTTATGGGCTCGTAGTGGATTACTGACCTTTCTTTACCATGCACTTTTTTTCCTTTCCCTTATGATACCATGTATTCTTACCATGTATTCATGCTTCCATTCTCATTTACTCATGTTATTTATTCATTATACTACTGCTTGTTACGTTATATCTGTTCACTGGGCTTTTTAAGCTCAGCCGCACGTTTTCTTTTCGTGTGCGGCAGGTTATAAGCAGGACGACGGGTTTTGGGTATGAGTGAAGAGACTTTGGACTTAGAAGACTTTGAGTAGAAGCCATTAGAAGAGATGTACTTATGGATTTGATAAGCAGCTTTTATTTCCCTTTGTAACCCTTTGCATTGCAAGATTTCATTTGTAGCCTTTGAGAACCATTGTATTACTTTTGATTGTATGCTTGTTTGATCTGATATGGAGCCATTTGTGTGATACTTCTCCCTTGCCGGGTTGGGGTGTTACAACAACATTCCGACTAATGACGGTGGCTGGGTGGTTATGGTGGCTTTGGGTTGCTGATGATGGTGGTGGGGGAGGTGGTTGTGACTGCCGATTGTTGTTGTTGATTTTGGAGATGATGAATTTGTTGTTGTTGAAGATTGTATTAATTAGGGATTTGAGAATGGTGAATTCTGTTTATTAGTGGTTGTGGGAATGATAATTTTGTTGTATATGATTTTAAAGGTTTTTGATTGAATAAAGTTTAATGGGTTTTTTATTTTGATTATAGTGGGTTTTGGTCAAAGGTGACATCTAAGCAAAAAAACGTGGTCAACGTTAGTTTATGTAAATGAGGACTAACAGTGCAAAAAATATTCATGGAGGGACTAACGGGCAAATATTAATTAAACACTTAACGGTCAAACTAACGGTCCATCCAAAATAGGGACTAAATGAGTGCAATGTTTCAAAAATAGGTATCTCTGGCGTAATTAAAACGAGTTAGGGACTAAACATAAAATCTGAGTAAACCACAGGGATCATCCGTTTAATTTTTTCTTAAAAAATTGTAAAGCAAATGTTTAGAAGCTGCTATGAACCATCAAAATATTAGTATGATTCCTTTACATAACATTTGACCAAAATAACAAATTTATAAAAATAGACCTTTAGTTTCTTATTTGTGATGGTCAAATATAAATATTGAATGATATATTAGTAAGCGTGTACAATTAGCTAATTGTTGTAATGAAATGTTATGTCTAAACATTCTTATTATTAACTTTAAAATATCTAGTTATTTCCCGAATAACACAAGCATTTATTGTATGTATTATACTATATACTAACCATCAAAATGTTGCGGGTTTCAAAACAAGGTATTAAGTGGCCCGTGTAGCTTTCCTATTGGCTACTTTCTTATTTAAGCCCCAAAGCCACGTTCCTATTGGCTGATATGTGGTTTGATAACCATTGTTCATAGCGTTTTAAGTTAATACTCTCCTAATACCGACTAATACTTTGTACGGCATCATGCAATGTATAACACATGTATACCACTTATGGCCTTTCTCTTTATCATATCCCTCTAAACTTCTTTTTCACTTCCTAGAAAATTTTAGAGAACCCATTATCTTTTCCATCTGCCTCCTCACCTCACTTCCTAGAAAATTTCAACCCTCTCATTCATCTTCTTTATCTCAGCCTCCATCTAACCATCATCATCATCATCTTTAATTTTATGTAAAGAAGAGTCCAACCACACAAGTCATCAATCACCGTCAGGTAATCATCAATCCAAAACTCGAGTGTTTTAAGTTTATTTTTTGCTAAACGGTAAGCGAAGCACCCCTTAGTTTTATAAAAAGATGTCTATAAGTTTTTATTTATATTTCTTATAATTAATTAGTTTTATATTTTTTATTACAGAGATAGCGGCTGATTCCGACACTCCACACTCAGACACCAACCTCACAATAACCAGGTATGGAAAAAAAATTTGGTTTTTTTTTTTTTTTTTTTTTTTTTGTGTGTGTGTGTGTGTGTGTGTGTGTGTGTGTGTGTGTGTGTGTTGTACACAGAGGATGATGAGGTGCAAGTTGATTTGAGGTATGGAGTGATGTGAAGGTGTTGGTGGATGCGTGTTGCGGCTGCTTCCGACACAAACATACTATGGGTTTGGAGTAATTTTTAATTTTTATTATGTTTTTGAGTAATTTTTTATTTTTATTAAGCGTTTATGAAGGTTTGAGAACGTAATCTTATTCGACCTCTTCACACTAGAGGTGGCAATTTCGACCCATTTACATATGAATGGGTCGATTTGGGTTATACTATATATTTAACAAGGCAAATGGATAACTAAAAATTGAGCTATAGAAGAAATAGGTCAACTGGATTGAATAGGTTAGGACCAGTCCAGCCCAACGTGAATTTGATGCGTGTAATCGATCTCTTATTAGGTTATTAAAAAGTCATTTCTACAAAGTTAGTCATTTTTTGATCTTTCACCCAAACACCCATTCTAAAAGTATAGCTGTAGGCACGCGGGTAAACAAAGTTAGAAAAGCACTAAAGGCAAATCTTTATTACGATCTGGTATAAACTAAACCAGATACGTATATGGACATTAGTAGTTGCAGTAAAAATGAGGTTCAGCAAATTGATGTTATGTGTACAAATCTTAGACCTGATGTGAATATATTGAAAAAGGTTAGGGAAAAAGTGACAGAACATGATAAGGTATGGTGGGGATTAGCAGCAAATAAAGTGGCTAATTGGTATTTGCAAGTTCGAGTACAGTTAAGATACATTTTTTGTAGCAAATATAGGCATCAAATCAAACCAAAGTTCCAATTTTAGTTATTTCAAATGTGCATAATATGTTAATCTGAAGATGTTTTTTTGTCAATTCATGTAGGTTATGGCTCGATCTTCACCTCTAGATAAGCATATGTTGGTGAAATATTTACGTACCACATTTGGTACGGTTGTGGCAGTCGCTGGAGACGAAACTAATGATGCCCCAGCACTTAATGAAACTGGCATAGGCCTTGCCATGAGCATTACTGGAACTGAGGTAAGCAAAACGAACCTATTACTTATTAATCAAATCATAGTGTTCTTATATACACATAGGCCTTGCCATAAGCATTGCTGAAACTGAGGTATGTTATTATTCTAGACGACAACTTACCCACAATTGTCACTGTGGCCAAATGGGGACGATCATTCTACCTTAACATTCAAATATTTGTGCAGTTGCAAGTCTCTGTCAATATCATGGCTTTAATAGTTAGCTAACTTCTTCTTCTTTTTTTTACCTATTTTTTTACACGTCATCTTCATGATCAGATTTCTGAACATATATATAATTATACTATATACTAAAAGGGAGGAACACCCTCCCCTTCAAAAGCAATCCCGTTCAAATTAAAATAATATAACAAATTTGTACACTTTGTTGTGTATTTCCTATTGGTTACCCTTTGTTAGTGGGACACATGTCTCTGTTATTTTCCTCATCGTTCTCTCGAAAATAAAACCCCAAACATTTCCAGAATCATCCAATAGCAAAAAGAAAAAGAAAAAAAAACACCTCTCCCAAGTATTCCCGGATCATCAAATCATAGATCCTTCCGGATCTTCCCAAAACTTCATTCTTCACTATCAACTTATTCCGGTTTCTTCCACAACCTAATCTTTTACAGTAAAAAACACACACTAATAACATCAAAAGACAAGCACTAATTGCTATATTGAAGGTCAAGAGGTATTGGTTTTTAAGATTAAGGTAATGAACCCTAATTCTATTTTTGAAGGTTACCAGCATTCGATGTTGTCAAGAAGATAGTTTTGAACAGACTAATTATTCCAAAGGTACGATCTTCTCTTTGTTTTAATTCTATTGATGTTTTTTAATTAATTTTTTCTTTTTTTTCTCACGTTTCTTTTATGTTTTTTATATGGGTTTTTTATGGTATTGAAATGGCTGTGGAAAGTTTGGTTATTGCGTTTTGAAGCCATTTTTACAGGCGTGGAGAATGAGAAATGGAGATGAAGATCAAGATGTGAACAACGATGAGATTGATTATAAGAGGCCAATCGTCAGGTATATAATTTTTTACTGTAAAAGATTTGGTAAACGATAATGTATCGTCAATATTTGTTGTTTTGTTTTTTAGGAAAGATGGTGGCTTCATATTCTTGGTTGACAATGGAGGAATTTGCAGCGTTTCATTAGCGGATGATTAAGAATTATAAACCATGAGGCAAGAAGAATACAGGAGACGATGGCTGAACATGGTGGGGTAAGCCTTCAAATTCCAAATACATGCATATACGGATGGTATTATTACTATGTACTGGGTGTGGGCAGCCACGAGAGTTTTTGATTTCATGCGATTTTAGTTACCTTGAATGATTGACATTTTTTGGAATACTTCCCACTTTTGATGTTAAATCCGTTTCCCGGGTACTTGGACCCCACCATAGATGAAAATGGACCAAAGGCCTTACGTGATTGGCCAGTCAACGAATGTTGCGTAGTGGTCAAACCCGATAGTCAAAGTGATAGTCAAAGAATGTGTTATAAGGTTATGGAAAGTATATATGTGGCCAAAATAGAAAGAAAGAGATTTAAGGGGCTAATGTTGTAAAGTGTTGAATGTGTTATAAAGTTAAGTGTGGCCAAAATAAGAGAAAAAAGACTTAAGGGACTAAAGTTGCCATCTAGGCAAACTTGCATCTTAACTAAATATATCCAGGAGATTCTAGTAATCTCCATATCATTCTTGGGTCTTGTTGGTCCGGTTTCTAGAGAAAGAAAAGGGAGGGAAAGGATTGTCTTGATGGCTTAAGAAAGAAGGTGATCAAGTCTTAATGCTTATGGCCACCCTTTGCTATGATCATCACAAGTAAGTAATCCCTCTAATTAGTGTTAGTTGATGAATTGAGAAGTTAGGGTTTATGAACCCTAACTTGGGAAAGATGGGTAAATGGTATTTTAAGTATAATTAAGAGGTAATGATGATTATGTGATGTGTTGATGATGGGTTTAAGTTAGTAAGTGATGGGATTGTTTATCATGTAATCAATATATGGTTATATGATGATTGAAGATGAAAGAAGTAAGTTGATGGTTGTATAAACCATTGTTATGATTATTATGTTATGTGTTAAGTATTTGTATGATGTTATGATTTAGGGTGTTTATGATGATGATGATGATGATGATAAGGTTGATGATGAGGCCTTGATTGTGCTTAGCTTGGAGCTAAGGTAAGTAAAATGATGATGACATGTGTTATATGGATTTCTAACATATATGTGTTATGTATGTTTTATGTCAAGCAATATGGACTTGAGACATGCTTAAGTGGTGTGATGAATATGGCTTATGTGATGAGTTAATGTTATTGTGTAAGATGATGTTATGTGTTAGATGAGATGTGGAGTAGTAAGCTTGTATGTAAGTGTTTATTGTATGTGATGCTTATGTGTTGATTGAAGTATAATGGTATGTTATGATTGTTTTACTTACTAAGCCTTTGTGCTTACGGTTTAGTTGTCTAACCGTTTTGTAGGTAGGCATGCTTTTATGGATGGCTTGGATATAGGGATTAAGGATTTGGTTATGCAAGATCAAAGGTAGTATGGGTATAGGAGCTTAGGTAGAATACCGAGCTCAAGTGTAAAGTTTGTACCCCCGTGAGTCAAGTAATGTTTTGTTATGAGTAGACATGTGTCAAATTGTATGCCAAGAGTTGTATAACGATTTGGTGGTCAACCGTTGTGGCAAAGTATGCCTTATGTGTTTTTAGTAAAAGTTAAAAGAGCGTTTGGTTTAAGTATAAATGTACCCATTTTGGGTGGTAAACGGGTCAAGTGTCTTTGGAATATGTCTTGTATGTTAAAGTAATGATAATGGTCAAGTTTGGTGGGAAAAGAAAGTGGTATGAGTAGTTTGTTGTGTAAATGGGTCAAAATGGGTTTTATGCATAACCCGTCAAATAATTCTCTTTTGGATCAACTCTTTGGTTCGAAATTGCAGACCTTAGTGTGGATCAAGATTTCAGTCCTGGATCTACCTTTTGGTTCGTAAAAATTAAACCTTATCATGGATCCATAGTTTTGACAAGGATCACCGTTTTGGTTCCATAATCTAGACCTTAGTGTGGAAAGTTTATAGATTTTTATAAAGTTTTAAGTTTTGGTCTAAGCGGGCACGGGGTGTAACATTTTATTTAGTTCTGTATTGTGCAACATCTATTGGTTTGCAGCCTGATGAAACGAAAATAAAAGTCATGGGAAATGATAGTGAACCTGTGTTGTTGCAGGACCAAACGTATATGCGAGTTCGCAAATAGCAGGTCTGTTGGATGGCGGTGAGGATAAGCATCGTCAGTATTGGCGAATGGTGCTACAATATATCATGCTAATATTAGGATCCAATACTTTTTTTTTATGTTTTGCCGTGAGTTTATCATGTTGCTGTGCTGCGTTTTTGCTTTGGATAAAATACTTTGACTATGTGCGATGTGTAGACTTAAGGTTTCTTCACTTTTTGGGTTAGTTTGTTAAGTTCAAGCAGTAAAGTTTACGACTTTATGTTTAATTTAATGTGGGTTTCATGGGATTCATATAGATTGTTAGCTATTTGAATGTACGATGATAAACATACCCCAAACACCTCTTACATATCCCATGTTTTACAAATAGTTTTTTAGGAGCAATAGGGAAGTGAAATGTTGATGGATTTTGGTTTAATTGTGTTTAATTTTGCGGGTTTTGAAATTTAGAGTTATGCGGTGACTGTGAACTTATTTGATTTTGGTTGGGATAGCTCATAAGATCACTTTTGCTGGCTTATGAAGTTGCTTGGTTGAGCTTATGGCTTATTCAGTCACTTTTTTTGGGCTTATGAGGCCGCTTGATTGAGCTTATGGCTTATTTGTAGGACATAAGTTGAAGACGATAAGCTCATGTATTGGATCGTGCATCATTGAAGCACAAGGTTAATGAAATTTTTTGGACTTAATATCTGCTCAGCTATTATACTCCTATAATAAACTTTAGGTTTTCATTTAATAAATCATTACAAACATAACACAAATTAGAGTTGCAAACTAAAAGTTAATTCTCACTTATTTTCTTTTATGTGCATATAAGAAAAGGATCTGTGGGGGACATTGTGGTGGTTCATGGTTGTGGCTTAGTGGTACATGTAGTCAAACATGTTCACAGTTCAGTTGGGCCGCGTTTAGTAATCTTTGGGAATTCGTTAAGGATACACGTACAAATAACGCTATGCTAATGTTTGACTGTTTTGAGATTGAACTGAAATGTTAAGGATACGCGTACAAATAACGCTATGCTAATGCTTGACTGCATTTGTTGATATTTACGCATTTATGCTAATGTAGTTATTATAAGGCGTGAGTATTATGAGACATGTTGATTCTGACAAGGAGGTACTGTTGCGACAATGCTAAATTAATTTTTGTTTTTCTGAATTATGTTCTGCTACAAAATACATTTATGAATATAAAAGGTTTTATTTTTATGTTCTCTGATGAAATGCGTATTCGGTTAGATTTTTGAAGCTGTTTTTAGCTTTAGATAGCTCTTCAAATTTGATTTCATTCTTTTATGAAGGCCTATTATTTTCTTCAATCTGGGAAATTGATCCTAATAGAATTTGTTTGTCTTCTCATGATTCAATAGGTTGAAGTTGCTTTTATGGAACTGGGACTATATATAATTGCTACTGAATTACCAGCAAAAAGAAACACTTGAGATGGAACGCGTCACGAACCAGATTTGTATAGACGAGATATGCATCGATGAGATTATAATTTTTAAATTATGATTGTTTTAGGGTCAAAAGATAAGATGCGGAACAAATTGTTAGAGAACTTATTACGAAAGCTTTTTAAATTGTGAAAACATATTGTAAGTGTTTAATCGTGTACCCATGTTGTGGTTTTGGACATGTAAAGATGTTTACAGTCATCTTATTAGCACAATGAGGTAGCGAGTTAATTGCTATTGGTTCATCATGTACACGATCGGCAACAAGTCTTGGCTTCTTTATATATATCAAAATTCCCATGCACCAATAAACATCACCGCTGCATCTGGCCAGCATTGCATCTGTTGTACTTGGTCTATATGGAAGAATCATTTAGATCATCACTTTTATTTTATCAATATATTGTAATGATTGTTTATGGACATTAGGCAAACATGTACCTTAAGATAGAATTTTGTTTAAACGGAAATGTTGCTTGCTGAAAAAACTATCCATTTTGACTCGTTAACCATTTTGCCATATCTACTTAGTGCGTATCAGTTTCATTATCGGAATACATGAACTAAATCAATATCGAAATCTCCTATAAACATTACCAAAATTGTTCCATGCGTCTACACAGCGCCCCCGCAGCAACGCGCGAGCTAACCCGCTCATTCCAAGTATTTTTTAGTCAAGTCTTAAGAGAATGCAGATTACTCTTAAAATTGGTATAACAAATTAAGTATATTGATATTTTACTAGTAACAATTAACTCTTCTACAATCACATAAGTTTCTTCCATTTCTACAAACAAATAAAAAAATTCTTTAGACGGAAGACTTGATACACGAACATAAATTAAACGTAAAACCTTTAAATTTAGATTTGTTGAAGCGACTTACTTACTTTTGCCGATTTCTTTCCATATTTATATCAAAGAAAAAAAGTATGTTTTTGGATCAATATATATTACGGAATATTGTTTTTCTTTCATATTTCCCTTTTACGGTATGAAGTTTTAAAATAGGGCATAATAATACATTGTAATTTGCTAAAGTAACTAAATTTGATGTAAAATCATTTATTATGTTTATTTGACAATAAAAGTTTAAAATGTTTAAATAGACCAAACAACCAAGTGAAATTCTTGTTCCCCGAAATCAGAAAATAATTTTTTTGTCAAGGGCAACCTTCATTTTTTTGGGCAACCGAAATTTGGAAGTGTATTTTTTGGGCAACAATCGACATTTTTGGGCAACTTGAGACACGTGTCATCATATGGGGCGAGTTGCCTAGTTGCCCGGGATAGGGGTAGACCAAAAAAATTATTTTCGATCCATTTTTGGAATTATCCCATGTTTAAATTGTGTACTATCTTTAAAAACTCAACGCATACAAAGTACAACCATAAACTTCTAAGTTGTCGACAATGTTCGTTCATTAACTTTTGAAAGTACAAACCATAGATTTCTAGTTGGCGACAATGTTCGTT
The DNA here is from genome assembly GCA_021014915.2 of Artemisia tridentata subsp. tridentata. NCBI lineage: Eukaryota > Viridiplantae > Streptophyta > Magnoliopsida > Asterales > Asteraceae > Artemisia > Artemisia tridentata. Next base: position 269,246,506 of record CP139501.1, on the reverse strand, counting down.
CATTAACTTTTGATCTTTTAACTTGTATTGCGTCACTGATGACTAAATTGCACATACCCACTGATATCATCCTTAATTACATACCGATGACTAAATTGCATGAAATATTTAACATCGAATTTAATTTAATTATTTATTTGAGTTATTTATGCTATTAGTCAATATTCAAGTTCTTCATGGTTGGAAACTTGGTACGTGAAGAATTAAATAATTCGTAAATGAATCCAAATTCCAAATTGTTGGGCTTCTTTTCAGTTTCTTCTAAAACATGATCGAAAAAGTAACTACTAGAACTATTCATGTTTTTTGTTGAAAATATTTAAAATCATGAAATTGAAAATTAATATTATCACTTCATTGTTGATGCTTGGTAGATACCACGAATATTATTGCAAGCTGGATTAAAAAACTTACAATGTTAACAAGGGAATAACATAATGTTACATCATACTGTACTCATGCTGCAACTAAAAGCGGGACAAATCCATCATACAAGTCATGAAGTCACCAACACTATCACTTAACGTTTTTCTAGCTAACTCATGAGCAATTTTATCCTCTCACGTCGTACAAAAGAACAATACACGAAGCAAATAAGAGGCATACTCGACGTATATGTAGAAATAAAGCTCTAATGTGAATCAACATTTTCGTCGTGTTTGAATGCCTTCACAAGTATACTTGAATCTGTCTTCAAAACACTTTTGTCGCAAAGTTGAGTCATCTAGATTTTTCATTTTTCTACGAGTGTAATCTATCATGTAAGATATACCTTGAAGCCTCATGGAGTCATGGGTGTGCCTCCACATCAAACAATTAAATAATGTACATGTATGAAATAAGGTGATTGCAAACTCTAAACTCTTGTTATTTGGCAACCATTATATATCACCGACACGTCCAGTGGAAAAATTTAAAAAAAAAAAAAAAAAAATCATGCAAAGGATCACAATCATTCCCTTGAAAGCAAAAATGTTTCCTGCACATTCATGATTCACAACGCAGGGTTCCTCTTGGGTGATTGCTTTCAGTTTTTCCCCTCTGAAGTCTACATATGCGAGTTGATGCAAACATGTGAGCTGTTACTTATTTAACAGAATAATGGCCAAGAATCTACTTTAACCATTGTGGTGGCAGGTTGAATGGTTTTTGTGAAAAAGAGATTTGGAAATGTAGCTAGATGGTTTTAGGTGCAAAGAAAGGTGAATTGGAATGAATATGGCATAGAATGCTTGTCTGTCCAAGTGAAGAATGTATGCAGAATGAAGATCCTGCTAAGAGTTATAGTATTAGTTTTATCCGATATAGACCCTCGTTTTGTCTGATATCGGATACTTGAATAGTTGGTTTTGATTCTCTGTTTTGGGACATGTCCAAAGCAGTATGTTTATATCGAGCATTGTACAAAATTTTGGAGTGATTAATATAATTCACCTTTGCACAAAAAAAAAAAAAAAAAAAAAAAAAACAGAATAATGGCCAAGAATCTATAGATTTGCTCAAACCGTTAAAAAAAAGGTAAAAAAAACAGGTCAATCACTACTTAGTGTGCGGGTCAGTGGTTATGCCCGCTTGGTGTTTAAATGTTCTGTGAAGCTATAATGAGTTTTGTAGTGTTAGTCAAAACCAATTTAATTCCAATGGCGAGGACCAAAATAATCAGATCTATAGTAATGAAAAATTACACTAGTCCTCCTAACCTTATAAATCCTATCAATCCTATCGTTGATCAATGTGATTATTTGGTCCCAAATTTCAAACAAACACATTAATTACATTAGAAAAGCTTATGGATACATAATTATGCCGAATCACATTACCTCATAAAAACTTCACATGTCCCTCAACTTCTTTACATAAGAGCTTCGTTTCTCCAGCCAACTTTAAGCTCTTATGAATAACTAATCCCGTTAACTTATGAGTCGACATTGGTTCATACTTCTTAGCTTCTTCCTCGCTTCCCATCAACAAAGCCTCTCGAGCAGGGATCACATTCTCCCACCAAAACTCACGTAACACCTCATGAATCAACTTCCAATATTCTTCATCTCTACATACACGGAATATAGTACTCCCATTTGTGGTCCAACAATACAAATCAACCCATTCTCTATCCATAACTTCCATTTGACCTTGAATTTGAGGCATATAATAAAACGGCAAAGTGGACCAAGGTTTAGCAGATTCGGGTTTTCCTTTATTAAACGGACATTTCACTTCAAGGATCCCGGGATCTGATAAATTACCGAGAAGCCCATCTGGGGATGCACCGATCCAATCAAAATTATCTTCTGAATGTGTTGCGAATCCTAGTGAAGTTACTTCATGACCGGTTATGGTTTTGTATTTTTCAATTGCGGTTGACTCATTTACTACACCCCATTCCATTGCATTTTTTGATGCAAGTGAAACATTTGACTTTGTATCTGATGAGAATACTTTTTCATGCCAAAGTTCATACCTTCGTTTGCCTTTCCATAAGCCAAGAGCTGTGCTGAAGGTGCTAGTTGTTAACCGGTCTTTTCTAAGGGCGAACCATTCTTCAGACCGTTGGGCTGGGGCAGTTGATGGGGTTAATTGACTAGTCAAAGTCAAAGTCAGCCATTGGGGGTTGTGTGCTAGAGAAGATGATGCTGATGACGCGCAGGTTGGAAACGGTCTGTGAAAGTTGAGCTGAAATTTATTTGGTTTGGGAAGATAATATGTTGTAGCTTTATGGTGAATAATATGTAGTCTAGTGGTCATTGCAGAAGTCTACAAGAATCATAAACAAACTAATTAGATTGAAGAAAAAGGTGAAGTGGTACGAAACACACATGACACGTTTAATGAACAAGGAGTTGAATATTTCAAATTGGTTTTCAGAAATATTTGTTGAAACCATGTTACTTTAAGTTAATTAAATTTTAAAAAGGGGAATTTCTAATGCCTTTTCCACAGCTGAGTGTTTGTTTCTTGATCATTTCAGTTCTCTTTTTGCTCTATATTTTGAGCAAACAATGAGCTCAAAGGAAATGACTCAAAATTGAAACTTTAGAACCTCATATTAATCATAATCATAATACAGTATTATATCAGGAACTTGACATGCAATGTCTTTAACTGTCCATGTACTAGATTTCCAAACAATATGTTACCATGTGTCAAGAAAGGGAGACCAGAAGCCAAAACGTACTGTCGTCACAAACATGATGAACCAAGTACCTACTGACTTGATATCAATGCCAATTCCCATAATTTGTGTAAAACTACTCAGCAATTAAGAATAGTGTTTTTCTTAGCATTTCCACAAGTAAAATAGTCAAATTGCACAAAAGAGTGGCTCATCGTTTCCGAGTTTCAGTGTTTTTCATTTTACAATTTTCGCATTATAACCTATGAACTTCCAACATAGACAATTACAATTGTTACAATTTCTAAAACTAACCACTTCTGCTAAAAAAACAGACTAAAACAACATCTTAAACTAGCGCAAATAGAACAAAAACAATATAAAATTGAAATGTAGAAATGAAAATCACCTGCAGGTAGCTCACAGCAACTCCCCTTATTTCTATTCAACAAAACTCTACAATAAACAAACATATATTCATCAATATTTGTAAATAAAATCTTAAGAAGATAACATTTTCAAAGTTGAAATTTGCTTAAGAATGTGAAATGAGACATTCTAAGGTATACCCATATGAAAAAAATCTCTCTTTTAATGGATTGTTAATATAAAAATTTGAGCTTTACATGACCCTAAACTTGGGCTACTTAGTTAGAATAGTAATATAAAAATAAATTGATACCCTTTTCAATTTAGCGGCCTATTGGTGGTTTGCAATATTCAATTTTCTAAAACCCTGATATTTTGGTATTGAAATGCTTTAGGGTTTTGTTGGTTGTGTTTATCAAGAAGAAGATAGATAGGTGAAAGGGGGTATATTTGTCATTCACACCTGTTCTTGGTTTTGTTTCGACTTAAAGAAAATGAATTGAAATAAAAAATGTTACTTTTTCGAGAATTATTTAAAGAGGAAATAGAAAGATAATGATTAAGAAAGAAATAGATAATTTAGTTGATTTTAAAGTAATTTTTTCTCTCAAAATTAAGCTGAAAATATTTACGTATTATCTTTTAACTTTCTTTACTAAAAAAACCTGAAAATTAATGGTGGGTCAAAATAATCTTTACTAGAATAGTAGGCTGAGATAGAGCCCTCAACAAATATAAATTACTTTTGTAATTTGTATAAAATAGTATTCGATTTTAAGATATTATGAATATTATTTTAAAAAATCTTTGAATTATACTATATATATATATTTTCTAGGAATGGGATTTGGGCTAAAAAGGGCTTATCAACCTAATTGCACCAAAACATGTGGCTGTAAAGTTGGGAAAATACTGTTCGGTCAATTGTTCATCGAATAAAAAATATAAAAAAAAAAGAGTTTATATACACATAGGTTACTAAACTTTCAAGCTTTATTCACTTTTCATACCGATCTTTTTTTTTTGTTCAATCAGGTTACCGAACTATCAAAATGTGACATTAAGGTTACTGAACTTTCAAAGTGTGTTCAACCAGGTTACCGAACGACTAAAATGACCAAAATACCCTCATTTTTATTTTTGTTAACTACATAAATGGTCCCTGTGGTTCATCCGGCGTTACGGATTCAGTCCAGTTGTCGTTTTTTTTAAATTTCGAAAAAAAAATTAATTTTTAAAAAAAAGTTAATTTCGAAAATAAATTTAATTTCGAAAAAAAATTCTTAAAAAATTTAATTCGAAAAAAAACATTATTTCGAAAATAAATTTATGAAAAATAAATTAATTTCAAAAAAAAATAATTTCGAAATAATTTTTTTTTTCGAAATTAAAAAATTTTTTTTCAAAAAAAAATTGTAAAAAAAAAATTCGAAAGAAAAATAAAAATTTCTAAAAAAATTAGAAAAAAAAAACATTATTTCGAAAATAAATTTATGAAAAATAAATTAATTTCAAAAAAAAATAATTTTGAAAAATATTAATTTCGAAATAATTTTTTTTTTCGAAAAAAAAAATTCTAAAAAAAATTTCGAAAGAATTTTTTTTCGAATTAAATTTTTTAAAAAATTTTAAAAAAAATTCTAAAAAAATTTTTTTTCGAAAAAAAAAAAATCGAATTAAAATTTTTAAGATTTTTTTTTTCGAAATTAAATTTATTTTCGAAATTAACTTTTTTAAAAAAATTAATTTTTTTTCGAAATTTAAAAAAAAAATCGAAAAAAAAAAGACAACTGGACTGAATCCGTAACGCCGGATGAACCACAGGGACCATTTATGTAGTTAACAAAATTAAGAATGAGGGTATTTTGGTCATTTTAGTCGTTCGGTAACCTGGTTGAACACACTTTGAAAGTTCAGTAACCTTAATGTCACATTTTGATAGTTTGGTAACCTGATTGAACAAAACAAAAAGATCGGTATGAAAAGTGAATAAAACTTGAAAGTTTAGTAACCTATGTGTATATAAAACCAAAAAAAAAATGCCTAATGATCCTACCCAAACTAATTGCACCAAATATGTGGCTGTGAAAGTAGGAAGTTACTGTTCCGGCCACTGTTTATTGATTAAAAAATTAAAAAAAAAGTTCTAATGATCCTGTAATTACAAATGGTTGGTATAAAAATCCTCTGATAAATCCTCCCCCCTCAGCACAATTATCTCCTCTCCCACAAATTCCAGATCCCTCTATAATTCACACATATCACACACTTGAAGATTTCCCAAATCTCTTCATCTCTAACTGTAACACACACACACACAAATCTCTCTCTTTCGATTCTTTCATCTGTAAAAAACTAACACCGGTGTTTTCCGATGAACGCAAAACGATTTGGTGGGTATTTTATGAGCATAAAGTGATCGTACCAAAGGTATACTCATTCATTAATTTTAATTTTTTTTCTCTTATTTTGAATGATTTTGATTTTTATTTTTTTATTTTTTTCCCTAAGAAGTATGCTAAACTGAAATATGGGTTTTAAAAGGTGGAGTTAGGAATTTGAAGGGGTATAATGAAGATGACAAGGAAAAGACTGTTGTTCATGTTTAGGATCGTGTTGCGCCGGATGTTATGTAAGTTTTTATACCGGATGGATGGTGTTCTTTTTCTGTTCACTGTTGTAGTTTGTGATTTTAAGTTACGGGGGCTTGAGTCATGGTAGAGTTAATGGGAGTTTCATTAACGAAAGGGAAGATTGTACATTAAGTGGCGGTTTTACTTTAATGCAAAATATCAAACTGTAGTCGACATAAATGATTCTTGATGTTACTGAGGTGGCAGGTTTCGACCAGTAAATAAGATGTATCATGACACTTTGTATACAACATTAGGGTAGAAAAGCACGACTTAGTTGATAAATACCTAAGAGGCTAAATGGAGAGTGGAAAGCACATATGTAAAAAATGAAGTTACTAGGTGAAGTGCAAGAAAAAAATAAAAGATGATGGGTTTTCTGGTATACATAAAAAGGAATGGACAGGAAAGGGGTCATAATACTATATAAAAGAATACAAAGTGCGCAATATAGGTTAGTAGAATGAGTAATTGCAAGTAGCATAAAGTCACACTTGAAGAGTCGGTACTGAGTACTGACACACCATAAATTAGTTTCAGTGGTATTAAATATTCACATTAAGCAAAGTAGGATATAGGCACTATAAACTTAGTTAGATCTGAAATGAAGTGTTTGCTTATTATTACGAATAGTATGATTGAACAATGACCTTTGTATATAGAGAGATGAAAGCTAATGAAATGTGCAATGAGGAAATTTAGTCTAACATTTATCACATCATATTTCCATATCCTTCAAAATGTATGCTAAGCAATTCGTCCCAAAATAAGTAGAAAAAACAGCCATTTCTGAACACCATCTTAATACATTATTGTTAAAGACGTGCTTCGGATGTATCTGACATTGAATCTATACATGTTTCTCAATTTACAGCTTCATTGGGAGTGCACTGTTACTCCAAATGTTACAGACAAAAAGAGGAGTCATCAACATACAAAATAGAGTAAGTCCAATTTCTCAATTTACAGCTACTATAAATAATTGTTTAAAAGAAATAGTTACTATACCAGCTGGCCTTTCTCAACAGGAATTTGACCATTAGATTTACCCTATGGAATGAAATAGCAACTGGATTTGATGAAACTAAATATGAAACCCTCAGATCATGTTTACCTACTGACTAAAAAACGTTCTTGATTCTTTATTTTTGTTCTATAACCTGCTATAATACACTGTATTTAAAAGAGTTAATATCTGAAACAGGAAAGCCACCATAAGGCCTTTAGAAGACAAGAAACAAAAAATCGAAGAAGCTATGTTCGCGAAACAACCAGATTCTCAGCAAAGTTGTGAAAAGCTTGAGCAGGACTTGGTATGCGTATTATCTGAAACAAAGCAAAGGTAAAAGTGTGTTCCCCACATTGCTCATTTACTCATTGGTATGAAATTTTTAACAAAGTCGTATGAGAACTCAAAATATTATTTTTAGGGAAGATGAACTTTCAATTCTGTCAAAAGAAGTTGAGAAACTACCCAAATTGGCTACAAGAAGATCCTACATTGAGCGGATAAAAGAGATCACTAAGAACAGCCGGAAACAGGACATTGACATAGAACGTATCTTAAAACGGACACGAGAGCTTCAGTTAGAGAGTAACATGATACAAGAACGCTTGCATCGAACTTACGCTATGGTAGATGAAACACTACTGAAGTAAGTGACATAACTTTAACAGTATTATTTTAGCTGTATTATTGACTCTTAGAATCAAATCCAACTAAATTGACAACATTCTTCCAAGTGCAGCATGTCTTATGAAATTTATGATATTATTCATGAACGTAAAAGTTAGCATTCCCCTCCAACATGAAACCAGTCCCTTTTCACCTCTTATGGGTCGAACGTGTAAACTAAGAAATATACCTAAATGGAAACGGGTCAAACAAGGAGAATGTCCAACACGCTAATCATTTATAGTAAAAAATAAATAAAAAATGGCCAAAAAGTATTTCATCAACTCGACAACCAGAGCTGCATCAAAATATCCATTTTGACCATATTTTATTTTACCCATAAACCAATCTGCCCATTTGGATCTTTAGCAGACCCCTTTTTCAGTTTTTTTGGAATGGAAGTGTTCATTCATTTATGTGAAAATTGCATTTAACTCATTTAATGTATTTTCATTTATAAAGCGTTAAAAAGTTTTGACATAGTAAGAACATGTTTATTAAAGATAAATTTTATAAATTAATATTATAATACGATATGAAAGTTTTATAAACCTTTAAAAAATGTTTATCATTCGATATGGTGTGAATATGCTTCTGTTTATCTTTTGTACTCACATTAAGCAAATCTTCCAACTAATCCAACTTGTGCAGTTATGCAACCAGAATGTCAGATTCACAAATGAAGCCACCATCACTTCAGTTGATCGTTCCACCCATGGTATTACAAAAGATGGTGTAGCAGTTAGAAGATCCGAACCCGCAACAGTTGTCTTCGTCTTTCATAGCATTTAAAGGTACAATGCATGTCTTCCAAACACCCTTTTTGGTTCTTAATTTTCGATTTTTCTGCTCATTTTCAGTCCTAAAAAGATGCATTATTGTGTTTAGTAACATTATATGGGGACCGAATGTGTACTGTGAAGCAGTGCTGAGGTTCAAGGTTAATAAAATTTTTAATTTTTTTAGTCACATTGTATTTATTTCAATATATAACATTCAAGGAGATATAGAACACCATATAAGTTATGTTGCTTTCTAAATTAGATAACCAGACTTTTTGATTTAAAAAAAGAGTTGCAGAACATTTTGCCAAATGAAATTGTACATTTGGATCATAACGCCTCATTTGTAACAAGCCATCTCCTCTCCTAAAAATATTGAAGAAAGCAGCCAATCTGTCAAAGAACTTCCAGGTAACAATATCCAATTTATTAGAAAAATTAAGCCAGTATGAACTTTGAAATAGCAGTACTAACTTTTCAGTTAGTACTGTTACTTATAACTTGAACAGTCATTTTTTTGTTAGTTATAATTTCGAAAAGTATCTTTGGATAACCAGCACTAGAATAAAACATACACTAGCAGTAGAATCTATCGGCTAACAAAGCAATGAAAGTCATGGATGGACAAGTTAGAAAATAATATCAGTCGACATCTTTTTTAATTCCACACTTGTAGTTGACAATTTGTTTAAATTTAAAGAAGTAAGAGAACATGTTTTCTAGAATTGGGGTTTTTTGTTTTTTAAAGTTTTTGTTTTTGTTTTTGTCTTTTTTTTTTTTTTTTTTTTTTTTTTTTTTTTTTTTTTTTTTTTTTTTTTTTTTTTTTTTTCATTTTCAGGAACAAAAAATCTGTTGGCAGTTTGCGGTGTGCCTATCATGCTTTTAATCCACGACAATCATTCTCTTCCTAGCACATGTATATTTATCATACCTCAGTCTTCTTTTTTGTTATACTATCCGACCTCGGTCTTTTTCTTTTCGGTCTTAATGTTGTTGAATGCGGTTGTGTTAAATGGGTATGATTCGGGATTCACTAAACCAGTCAGTCATGCATTACTCCTAAAATGGATAGTTACAGCAGTTCAATTCCTTGCCTTTTTTTCTTTCCAGATGCACTTTTTAACTACCATACCGTTAGTCTTATTGAGTTAGATATTATGGTCTATTTAGTTTGACGAGTCAAAAATGGGTCAACTTTTAGGACATGGCAAAAGGATTTTGGTTTTGGTTGACAGCTTTAAAACTTTTTTTTTGGTTTTCATATACTTAACTGTTAAATATTACTCTGTGGTTAACTATTTAGATTTATATTGTGCGTGATAAATGGTCAAACCCATTTGTTTGCAATGACAGGGTCTTAAGGCCAGAAGGAAAATCAATCCCAAATGCATAAAGATACAGATGTTTAAATATTGATAATTTTTCTAATGTATTTTGGCTACTATTCCCGTCGCAACGCGCGGGCTACCCAGCTCGTTTATGTATATTTAACAAAACTTATTATCAAGAAATGTAAAGGAGGGAAAAAGTGTATTGTATTATTAGAAAGTTAGTTACAAATGAGGGTGTATGAACCTTATATACAAGTTGACTTTTACCACACACTATGTATCTAGACTATTTACACTACAAGATACATTGGTTACATATTATTACAGTTGACCAAACTAAGATTGTGTAAGACTTGCATCTTGGAAGGTTGCCTTCTTTGTATTGCATTTACTAAGCTTGTGGCTTGTGTATCTTCCTGAGCTTGTGTAGCTCCTTTATCCTCCCCCCCCCCCCAAGTTGGCATGGAGTAAGCATTACAAATGCCTAACTTGGAGAGACATGAATAATGTAGAGCTCTGTTAAGTCCCTTTGTGAAGATGTCTGCTACTTGTTCTCTGGATGAAACATAAAATGGAAGAATATCCCCTGCTTTGATCTTGTTTCTCACAAAATGGCAGTCAATTTCTATGTGTTTTGTTCTTGCATGATGAATAGGATTTGATGCTAAGGCTATAGTGGACACATTATCACAGAAAATAGGTGTAGGGGTTGGAACTGTGATGTGGAGATCTTTGAGGAGACATGTGAGCCAGCTTATTTCACAAGTGTTGTCTGCCAAAGCCCTGTATTCAGCCTCTGTTGATGACCTGGAAACTACACCTTGTTTCTTAGATTGCCAGGAAATAAGACTTGTTCCTAAAAAGATTCCATATCCTGTGACTGATTTTCTTGTAAAGGAGCAACTTGCCCAGTCACTGTCACAGTATGTGATGAGTTTCAATGGGCTTGTAGCTGAGAAGAAAAGACCTTGACCTAGACTTAACTTGAGATATCTGAGAACTCTTATTAATGCAGTCATATGAGGTATTCTGGGCTCCTTTAAGAACTGACTGAGAGTTTGAGCAGCAAATGATATGTCTGGCCTAGTGATTGTAAAATAAATCAGTTTTCCCACTAGTGTTCTGTATAAGCTTGGATCAGTGAGTGGAGTACCATCAGTGAGATTGAGTTTAGTATTGGGTTCCATGGGTGTTGCACTAGGTTTAGAGTCTAATACATTGCCTAGTCTGAGAAGATCTAGGGTGTACTTCCTTTGTGACATAGAGAGACCAGTTGAATTTCTGAGAAACTCTATTCCAAGATAATAATTAATAGCTCCCAAGTCTTTAATACTGAAGGTGTGATGTAACTGAGCTTTGAGGTTTTCAATGAAGCTTTTGTCATTGCCTGTTATTAAGATATCATCCACATAGATGAGGATGGAGATGAGGGAACCATTGTGAGTGAGGGTCAGTAGGGATGTATCAGCATAACTCTGTGTAAAGCCTTTGGTGATGAGGAATGAGGTGAGTTTTTCAAACCACTGTCTGTTTGCCTATTTGAGACCATAAAGGGACTTTCTGAGTTTGCAAACAGTATTTGGTGGAAGGTTTTGTGAATATCCTTGAGGGACTGTCATATACACTTCCTCATGTAAATCACCATGTAGAAAGGCATTGTTGATATCTAGTTGCTCAATGTACCAGCCTTGAGAAACTGAAATGGATAATAGGGTCCTGACTGTGACCATTTTTGCAACTGGTGCAAAAGTTTCTTTGTAATCCACTCCTTCCTTTTGGGTGAAGCCCTTGGCAACTAATCTTGCCTTGTATTTTTCCACAGAACCATTAGCATTGTATTTGATTCTAAACACCCATTTGCAACCAATGGGTATTTTGCCAATGGGAAGTTGAGTGAGTTCCCAAGTTTGGTTCTCTTCAAGAGCCTGAATCTCTTTGTACATAGCTACTTTCCATTTTGGATCTTTGGAAGCTTGGAAATAGGTGTGTGGTTCAAGTGATTTATCTATGCTATTGATGAAATGTAATGACTGTTTTGTGAGATTAGAATAATTTAAGAAGTTTGAGTGATGATGTTTTGATAGAGAAGGTGGAAGGTGGTATGGATAATCACTGAGTTTGGCTGGTTGATGTTTGACTCTGGTGGAAACTCTCTGAGGTGGTGGGGATGATAGATTTTCTTGTGGTTGATTGTGGTTGTTAGTGGTTGATTGTGGTGGGGATGCTGGATTTATTTGTGGCTGATTGTTGTTAACTGTGGTTGATTGTGTTTGAGGTGTTGATGTAGGAGATGGTGGTGTTGTGTTTGAGGTGTTGATTGTGTCTGAGTTTGGTTCAGGTGATTGTGTATGAGGTGATGATATTGGTGTAGTAGTATGAAGATGTGGTTCAGGGGATGGTGTTGATTCAGGGGTGTGTTGTTCAGGTGATGGTGTGTTGTAGGGGATGGATGTTGGTGTTGTGTGAAAGATTGGTATTGGTGTTGGTGCAGGGGTGTGTTGTTCAGGGGATGTTGTTGGTGTAGGTTGAGTCTGTGTGATTGTAGAGGGAAGGTTAAAAGGAAAAATGTGTTCTTCAAATGTTACATGCCTGCTGGTATGGGTTTTGGAGGTGTGAGGGTCATAAAGGAGATAACCCTTTTGGTTTTGAGGATAGCTTATGAAGACTGCTGGGATAGCTCTTGGGTGAAATTTGTCATGTGTGTGTTGATGGATGTAGGCTTTGCAACCAAAGATTTTGAGGTGATCAAGTGATGGTGGATGATTGTATAAGAGTTCATAGGGACTTTTGTTTTGGAGGATTTTGGTGGGTAATCTGTTTATGAGATAGGTAGCTGTTAGGATACAATGACCCCAAAGGTGTTTAGGTAAATTGGATTGAAATTGAAGTGATCTTGCAACTTGCAAGAGATGTTTGTGTTTTCTTTCTACCCTAGCATTTTGCTGTGGGGTATAAGGACATGATGTTTGGTGTATTATGCCTTTTTCATTGAAAAATTCATGAAGTGTAGAATTCACAAATTCAGTGCCATTATCACTTCTTATCTTTTGGATTTTTGTTTTGAACTGTGCTTTAACATATGAATAGAAGTGCTTTATTGTGGATGTGACATGATGTTTGTTGGGTAGCAAGTAGGTCCATGTTGCCCTACTGAAATCATCCACAATTGTAAGAAAAAGTTTGCATTTATTTACAGTTAGGTAATGGTAGGGTCCCCATACATCCATGTGAAGCAATTCAAACTTTACATTTGCATGAAATTGACTAGGTTCAAAAGGTAAACTGTGATGTTTTGCTAGAGGGCATATAGTACAATGATTATTTACAAGGTTAAAATCTGAAATAGAAAGCTGTTTGATGTTTTTGAGCACTTGAGTGGAAGGATGTCCCAGCCTGGCATGCCACATTGAAGCTTGGCTTGTGTTGGATAGAATTGTAGATGTTGGTGAAGAGGTTGAGGGAGTTGAGGGAGATGAAACTGGTAAAACATAGAGGCCACCACAGAGAGTTCCAATGTTACACCCCGTGCCCGCTTATACTAAAAACTTTGACTTTTTTACGCGGAAACGTTTGACTAAAACGGACTCATACAAATTCTTCATTCAAAGACAAGAATCTATAACATTTAACCCTTTAAAAATACTTGTAAGAACATATACTCAAAAACCTTTCAAAACATTTCACACAATTTTATAACACAACCAAACAGCCCTTCTGTGACCAACGATACGCCGTATCCTTTTGAGGGATACGCTGCATCACATCTGAGAGACCATGCGCCGTATCACCTTAAACCTCTGATACGTCGCATCTAATATACTAGATACGCCGCATCACCTTAACTTCTGATACGACGCATCTAATATACTAGATACGCCGTATCTACCCATCCGACACAGAACATCAGCAGGAAGACCTGCATAACTCAACACACCACACAAATCTACTTTGACACCTCAAACTTGACCCGACTCATTACTTTAACATATATAACATGTTCCAATACACACTTGACCCATGAATAACCCAAAATGGGTAAAAACAAGCTTATGCCAAACACTCCTTTAACTTTGACTATATTCACATGAAACATACTTTGACCCATCAAACGACTACCAATTCTTCATACAACACTTGGCATAGAATTTGCCACTTGACTACACTTTAATAAACATTACTTGACTCACGGGGGTACAACGTTGCTCATGAGCTCGGTATACTACCTAAGCTCCTAACTAAACACTACCTTTAGTCTTGCTAATCCAATCTCTTAATCCACATATCCAAGCCTTCCACATAAACATGCCAACCTACAAAACGGTTAGACAACTAAACCGTAAGCGATAACGCTTAGTAAGTAAAACGACTATAACATACCATTATACTTCAATCCACATAATGCCTCATATACATAAACACTTACATCATGGCTTACATACTCAAGTCTCATCTAGCACATAACATCAACATATCTCATAGCATCATCTCATCACATAAGCCATAAACATGGCATCACATAACATCAACCAAGCTCATCTTCTCAACATAAACATACATAACACAATATGATAGAAATTCATATAACATATGCTATCATCATTTTACTTACCTCAAACCAAGCTACACAACACATCAAGAACATCATCATCAAGATCCATCATCATCATCATCATCATCCTTCATAAATAATAACAACCTAACAACATAACAAATAATAACATAACAAGGGTTATCAAAACCCATCAAAACATAATCATCTTTCTAATTAAATCATCATATGATCATACCCATTTCATATGATGATTTCCCACTTAAATCACTAACTTGAGAGGGATTACTTACTTGATAATCAAAGCTAAGAAGGACCATAAACATGGGTCATTTATCTTCTTCATTAAAAGCCATCACCTAGCTCTATCTTCCCTCCTTTCTCTTTGGTTCGACACTCACAGAAACACACTCTCTTTTACAGGAGAGTGTGGAGACTTATAGATAAATGGGGAAGTTTCTAGCTACAAGGGCAATTCTGTCATTTCTGCTTATTTAAGATCGATGCGCCGTATCTATCTTCATAGATATGCCGCATCCATGCTACCCCTTATATACGCCGTATCTCATTCTCCAATACGGCGCATGGACTATAACAAGTCGGTTCTACTTTCCCTTTCTACCATACGCCGCATGTACTTCCTAGATGCGCCGCATCTAGGCTATAACAGACTAACACTTAACACTATAATCATTTGCCCTTAGACAACCACATACTCTTAGTCAAACACACTTAAGCTCGGGTCAACTTCATCTAGGGTAGGGTCCCAATACCCGGGAAACGGGTCTAACAATTCTACCCCCTTATTTGGATTTCGTCCCTGAAATCTCTCGTCTAAAACTATCCAAAACTAAATTCATGACATATACATGTCCTTATTCTCATGCTTTCTGATGAGTGTGTAAATACTCATCATTTTTGTCTTATCTGAACTGCCAAAACATCCAAAAATACTCAGAAATGCATCAAAATACTAAAAATATCCCAGGGATTGTGTTTTATATGTTTCAAATGCAAAATGTTTAAAAACAATTGAAAAACGAACAAAGTTTGCAAAATTGGCAGTTTCAGTCCCTCAACTTTCAAAACTTGTCAAATTTAGTCCCTAGGCATTTGTTTTGTAAGAAAAGTCACCAAAGGTCCTTTTGAAATCATAGGTTGTCATATTTAGTCCTTTGGTGAAAAGTCTCAATAATGTACAAGTTTGGTCCCTGCACTTTCAGAATTTGCAAAAATGGTCCATAGGAAATATTATTGTTGGAAATATCATGTATGGTCCCTGGATTATTGGAACATGGCAGGAATTACCCTTGGTTTATTTTGGAAGATGTACAAGTTTGGTCCTCCAATTTTCAGAAATTACAAGAATGGTCCTTGTGTTTATTATACAAATCCAACCGGACCCTTATTAATAAAAAACCCAACCCTTTATAATTAAACAACCCATCCCATTCTCTTATTACAACCCCAGCCCAACTACAATACCCAAGCCCAATCAATAAAACCCGACCCAATCCCTTTTATTTAAACATGAGTTTGACTTCGGTCAAACTCATCTCTGCAATACCACCCCCGCCAAAAACCACCCTCCAATACCACCATCTCCACCGCCCTTCTGACACCACCCACCCCCTCCTCTTATCTCACTTCACCTAACACTCCAAATGCATTCAATGCTTCTTCCCCACTCACCTCTGACCCATTTTCCACTCACTCAATTTTGGCGCCAAAAACAAGAATCGAAGGCTCAGATCGATTGAAGATTAATCAAGGGTGCACAAGTGTTCAGAGATGAAGTGAAGACTTATCCCACCTTAGTATAGTATAAATAGCAATGTATTATAAGCAAATAAAGTAGTAGCTAATTTTAGTATAATCGTATTTCATTATCCATAGTTGTAATATTGTAATTTTCACTTCTCAGTTGTAATTCAGGTTATAATCAATCAAAGCAATCTTAATTCAATTACTTTTGTTCTAAATTTCGATATTGCTAAGTTATATGCTCACTGTTAAGATAAATAAGTTCGAATCCTATTAATACTTAAACATAAGCACTCCCCAACCTTGCTATAAGCTTACACAAGCTTATAATAGCTTTCTGTAAGTTTATATAGAGAATACTAGTTATCAAGTTCAAATAATGAAGATGGTCAACAAGAGTCAACTGCTGAAGCAATAAGCTCTTATTTGGAGTATAAGCTAATTTGGAAAGCTTTTTGTGGTTTTCTAGCTTGTGTTAACAAGCTAGACTGGTTCTGTTCTAGTCCTGCTATCCCAATAGCCCACCTCAGTTGTAAGCAAAATTTCAAGTTTTGCTTTATTACTGTGCAAGTGCTTATTTGTAGCTTATCTTTATTATTTCTTGCTTATTAATAGTTTGTAATAGTATTTCATTAATTAAAACAGTTTTAATAGCCTTTGTCTTTCACTTTACTAAAAAACACTAAAAAAGCCAAAAATAGCTAATACTAGTATAGCTTAATTGACTGCTTATTTCTGTTATAAAAGTTGCTTATCATAGTTTAAATAAGTTAGTTAATCATTAAAATCAGAGCTTTTAGTTTAAAATATTGTGTTTTCTTTGAAAATTCACCACAGAACACCCATTAAGGAGTGTTTGTTTTAAGCTGTCACTAGGTCCAAACCATTGTGTACTGTACATTGACCTTAGTCCCAACTTTGATTAGCTTATTCTTGACTGATATAAGCTGTTTACAAGTTTTGATAGGCCATTTAGACAGATTTTGCACTTTTGCTTTGGCTGTGGGGATTTCAGCCCTCAAAAAGGCCAAATAAGCCATCAGCAGCCATAAGCTCATATAGCCCTTAATCTTGGCTTCTCTGAGTTCCATTTGGTCCATTTAGTGTAGTGACAAAAGTTGGTTAGGTCTCAAGTGGTCTGTGCAATATTGTGCAAAGTCTGCACAATCAGACCCATACAAGCAGTCTGCTCACCTTTTCTAGCTAAGTTTTTAGTGCTTATTTGTTAAGCTCAGTGTCTGATTTTTGGTTTCCAAGTAGATTACATAGCTAACTTTTAGTTTCTGAGCTTGGATTCCTTTTCATAACTTATTTCATTGCTCAAATCTAGCCTGCAAAATTGCCCATTTCCCTGATTCCACTCTGCAATCAGTTTTGCTTTTCAAGTAGTATCTGAACTAGGGCCAAATTGGACTTCAATTGGGTTGATTGAGATGGGGCTTTTTGTGTTTTAGAGTACCCATTAGTATAGAGAAGCTTTTGCCCCCTTAATATTCGGCTTTTCAGCTTATTTAGATTGCTTAATCTGCTCTGCTAGTTTGCCATATTTCTGCTATTTCTGCTTAAAATTGTGCAACTGCCATAGTGCTTAATTGGCTTATTTTGTGGATTAGCTATTTGAATTAAGTTTTTTTGAGCTTATATAAGTGTATTGAACCTGTCCTGAGCATTTGGTTAAGTTTTGTGCTTTTTAGCTTATTTTTAGCTTATTAGCCAAACTGCTTATCTGCCCAAATCTGCTTATTGGGCTTAGATAACTTATGATTTTATTTTTCATAGCTTCTAAATATTAATTTTGACTTATCCTGAATTTTTCAGATTTTTCTAAAGTCATTTGATATTTTTAATCTTTTTTATTAGTTTCTATTAGTAATTAAATCATAATAAATAAAATAATAATCAGAAAAATATAAATCTAATTTTCATAATTTTCTTTTGTCATTTTTAATCTATGAAAAATATAATTATATTTTTAGACCTTAAGAAAAACAAAAATAGAAAAATAGTGATAGCTTCTATTTAATAGAATTTATCTTTTTAAATTTTAATTAAGCAAGTTTCATTTTTATAATTTTCTTAGCTTCTATTTACTTAATAATATTTATAGAAAAAGTTTTAGAATTTTATTTGTTCATTTAGTATTTTTTTTTTAAATTTAAATAGTTTAATAAGTAATTAAATAAATAAATAATTAATAATAATTAAATAAAAAGTATAAAAAAATATAATTTAAGTTTTTAAATAAGTTTTAAGTCATTTTACATTTTTAGGTTTTAAATTTCATATATTTCAGTTTTTGTCCCATTTTAGATTTCCTGTTACGCATTTTTAGTTTAATTCGCGTTTAAATTTCTTGTGTATATTTGTTTTTAATTTGTTATTTAGAATTATTAAAAAAGCAAAATCAAATACCTAATCACATCAGTCACTCTAATCCTAACTTTTCACAGTTTGCCCATTCACACCTCGTTGGGAAACGATTCGGGTAATTACTTACCTGTCTTCACACTACAGACGAACGTGAGTTTTTGCAAGTATCCTTTTTCACAAAGGGGTAATTTGTAATTATTCACGCGTATCCGCTGTTTGCATTTATTTATAGGTGTATTCTGCAAGGGATCAAATTTTGGCGCCGCTGCCGGGGAGGTTGTGCTGCGACTATTGTGTAGAGTATAAGCGATTAGTGATTTGAGATCCTTCTTCTAGAAGTTCCTATTTCCCAAAAACAATATAAAATACAAAAATATTTTTCTTTTCTTTTCTATATATATTATTATTATTATTATTATTATATAAAAAATTAAAAACCCAAAAATATTTTCCGTTTTCTTTGTTTAATAATAACAATAATAAAATTTACCATCGAGAACCAAGACAGAGTACTACCTAACTGGGGGTACGGCCATAATAAGTTCCCAAACATCAGATTTAAAACTTGCCTTTGTATCACTTGCGAATATCGGCTCACCTTTAATTGATAAACAAACTATAACGGAGGTTTAAGGATAGTTTGACATTAAATTGTCGGACTGAAAGAAGCGGGTTTTTAAGGAGCATTAATTGCCCACCTTTGCTTCTCCGCCACTCTGTGCGTTTATCTTTTAGAGAGCTACCGTACGCTTGTTGATTATTGGTTTAAGTTCACTTGTGTTTTGATTCGTTCTTGATTTAATTAAAATATTTTACTTAGTGCATGCGCACTCGTTCTTCCACGTCATCAAGCCCTTTACGTGAACTCGTAGATATTCTGAGAAGACGTAATCGTAGACGTGCTGCCCAAATAGTCGAACCCGAGATTCGTACTGTTCTCACTGATAATATGGCAGACGAACGCACAATGGCTGAAATGCTCCAGGCACCCACCGAGGGTTACGGAGATGCCATCGTTATACCAGTCATCGATTCTGATCATTTTGAACTGAAAACACATTTGATTCAGCTCGTGTCCACAAACCAATTCCACGGGTTTGAACGAGAGGATCCATATGCACACATTCGTTGGTTCAATAAATTGACCTCCACAATCAACTACAAGAATGTGCCGCAAACAGTTATCAAATTGATGCTATTTCCATTCTCACTTGAGGGGGCAGCCCGGATTTGGCTGGATAAAGAACCCCCTCGATCCATTGAAACCTGGGAAGATCTCGTTAAGAAATTTGTCAATTATTTCTTCCCTCCATCAAAGACGACGAATCTAAAAAATGAAATTGCTGGATTTCGTCAAGGTTTTGATGAAAATTTCGGAGAGGCATGGGACAGATTTAAAGATCTCCTAAGAAAATGCCCACATCACGATTTCACGGTGTTACAACAGATAAATACATTTTATAATGGGTTGACCCAAAACGATCAAGATGCACTTAACGCAGCCGCCGGTGGCAATATCTTGAATCGTAAACCTAGAGAGGTGGTTGAAATTTGTGAAAATAAATCAAAAGTTCCTATTTCTCGAAACAAAGTGAATGTTCCTGTCACTCCTACTTCTTCTTCATCCGGTAACTCATCAGAGTTAGCCTTCCTTACGGATTCAATGCGTTGCATGATGAAGGAAATGAAAGAACTGAAGAGTGAAATTCATAAACCGGAACAAATCAAAGCAATAAACAAAGTGTGTGAAACTTGTGGTGGCCCACATGCGTATTATGATTGTCAAGCAACCGATGCTTCTCTTTACCCAGCTCCCGTAGCTGCAGTAAACCAAAATCAATACCGTCCGCATGCTGAGACTCAGTACCGAGCACCGAATGCTATGGTCCCACCTGGTTTTCCACCCGTGCCAAATCAGAATAATCAAAATCGCTTTGTTCAAAATCAGGGACAAAATTTCAACAATTCCCAAAATTTCAATCAAAACCGAGGTCAGAATCAGGGTAATCATAACCAAAAACCATGGAATGTCCAAAATCAAAATCAGACATCCTCAGATGAGTTGCTTAGGCAATTCATAAAATCTCAAGAGGAGACAAATAGAACTCAATATCAGACAAACCAGTTATTGGTTACCCAAATAAATGACATAAAAAAATCATTAACTGATCTACCTTCTACCTCGGGAGGTCTCCCAAGTAACACTGTTGTCAACCCAAGGGGTGAACTCAAAGCTGTCACTACACGTAGTGGTAAAGCTCATGTTGGACTCAAGGTGATAAAGGACCCGGTACTTCCCACTAACAATGGAAGTGCTAAATACGTCCAACCTTCGGTCGTCCAACCCTCGGTCATCCAAAAATCTACACCCACAATTGCTCCTCAACCGTCAAGAATAGATCCTACTCTATCACGATTTACGGTTAAAAGTTTGTCAAGCAAACGTAGTGAGCAAAGAACAGCCAGATATTATTCCGATATGCTCAATGCTGTTCCTGTCAGTGTACTTGATGACAGTGATGATGATGAGGATACAACTTTCGTCAAAGCTATCACCACTCGGAGTGGTGCTGCTTATGAGGGACCATCTGGTCCTATTCCTCCTCCGTTGTTTGAAATGGAAAAAAGACGGAGGATACCACGGACAAAGTGCAAATTCCAAGCCCACAAAGTACAGCACATGTCCATCCTCCGGTTGTCCCGAAGAAATCCAAACCAGTAGTTGTCTTTGAATCTGTTGAGACTCCGGAAGTTGTAGCCCCTAAATCCAAACCTCATATTCCTTACCCATCACACTTAAACGAGCAAAAGCTCCGTGAGAAGGCTAGTCAACAAATGGACAAATTCTTTCAAATCTTTAAAGAATTACATTTTGACATAAGTTTTGCGGATGCTATCATTCTGATGCCTAAATTTGCATCAACAATCAAACACTTGTTAAGCAACAAGGAAAAACTGATTGAAATGGCTAAAACTCCATTAAATGAGAACTGCTCAGCGGTTATCTTGAAAAAGCTTCCGGAGAAGCTTGGAGATCCTGGAAAGTTTCTACTACCTTGTATATTTCCGGGAATGGTTGAATGCTATGCCTTGGCCGATCTTGGTGCAAGCATCAACCTGATGCCTCATTCAGTATGGAAGAAACTTTCTCTTCCGGCTCTTACTACTACATGCATGACTCTTGAGCTTGCAGATCGAACCATATCTCATCCATGCGGCATTGCCGAAGATGTGTTTGTGAAAGTAGGTAAGTTCCATTTTCCAGCTGACTTTGTGGTTGTTGAATTCGACGCAGATCAAAAGGTTCCTCTCATTCTTGGAAGAGGATTCCTGAAAACGGGCCATGCTCTTATTGATGTATTTAAGCATGAGATCACATTGCGTGTGGGTAATGAAGCTGTTACCTTTAACCATGATCAAACATCGAAGTACTCCTCAAATTATGACTCTAAATCGGTTAACCGAATCGATGTCATTGATATTGCTTCAAAGGAGTACTCTCAAGAAATTGTTGGTTATTTTCATAATTCTGTGAGTGGTGATCCACCCACATCTTCTCTACCTGTCATTTCCGACTCTTCCCCTTCTCTCACTCCGTTTGAGGGAAGTAATTTCAATTTGGAAGAGATCGAGGCTTTTCTCAAGTGTGATTCATTTCTGGAAGGAATTGATGACGCTGAGATTGATCTGGAGGGAGATATTCGTCTTCTTGAGAAATTGTTGAATCAGGACAATTCTCCTCCACTCCCTCCCGTTGAACTTCATAATGAGGAAATCAAATCAGTTGAGAAAAACGATGAATTTCCTGAGGTCGAACTTAAAGACTTACCACCTCATCTTGAGTACGCATTTTTGGAGGGTGATGATAAATTACCCGTCATTATTGCTAAAGACTTAAGTGATGAGGAAAAGATTGCTCTAATAAAGGTTTTAAAGTCACACAAGCAAGCAATTGCTTGGAAACTCTCCGACATAAAGGGTATCGACCCTGAATTTTGTACTCACAAGATTTTAATGGAGGATGACTTTAAACCAGCAGTCCAACACCAGCGAAGGGTGAATCCTAAAATCCACGATGTTATCAAACAGGAGGTTCTCAAACTTCTTGATGCAGGATTGATTTATCCCATCTCTGATAGTCCTTGGGTTAGTCCCATTCACTGTGTTCCAAAAAAGGGTGGCATAACTGTTGTCACAAATGAGGAGAATGAGTTGATTCCAACTCGATTGGTTACTGGGTGGCGTGTTTGCATTGACTATCGTAAGTTAAATGATGCCACCCGAAAAGACCACTTTCCTCTACCCTTCATGGATCAGATGCTTGAGAGATTAGCGGGAAACGAGTATTATTGTTTCCTTGACGGTTTCTCGGGTTACTTTCAAATCCCCATTGATCCACAAGATCAAGAAAAGACTACCTTCACGTGCCCTTATGGAACTTTTGCTTATAAACGTATGCCTTTCGGCTTATGTAATGCTCCAGGCACGTTCCAGAGGTGCATGATGTCCATATTTTCCGACATGATCGGGAAAACGATGGAGGTCTTTATGGATGACTTCTCGGTCATTGGGGATTCATTCGAAACATGTCTCTCCCATTTAGAAAACATGTTGAAACGGTGTGAAGACACCAATCTTTGTCTAAATTGGGAGAAGAGTCACTTTATGGTCAGAGAGGGCATTGTCCTCGGCCATAAGATATCTAAGAACGGGATTGAGGTTGACAGATCTAAAGTTGATGTCATTGGTAAATTACCTCATCCCACCACCGTCAAAGGTATTAGGAGTTTTTTGGGTCATGCCGGTTTCTATCGTAGATTCATACAAGATTTTTCAAAAATCGCCCGGCCTATGACTCATCTCTTTGAAAAGGATGCTCCTTTTATTTTCTCACCCGAGTGCATCAAAGCTTTTGAAACATTAAAGAAAAAGCTTACTGAAGCACCCATTCTAGTTGCCCCCGACTGGGATTTTCCCTTTGAGCTCATGTGCGATGCAAGTGATTTTGCTATCGGTGCAGTCCTGGGGCAACGAAAAGCCAAACACTTTCAGCCTATCCACTACGCAAGTAAAACCATGACTGAAGCTCAAACTCATTACACCACTACAGAAAAATAATTATTGGTTGTGGTGTATGTCTTTGAGAAGTTTCGGCCATATTTGATCTTGACAAAATGTGTAGTGTATACGGATCACTCGGCTCTCAAATATCTCTTTGCAAAACAAGATGCAAAGCCGAGATTGCTCCGTTGGGTTCTCCTCCTGCAAGAATTTGATATCACCATACGTGATAAAAAAGGAGCTGAGAACCTAGCTGCTGATCATCTATCCCGATTGGAGAACCCACACCAAGATGTTTTCGAGAGAAAGGAAATAAATGAAACATTTCTTCTCGAGACACTTAATGCGGTTGCTTTTCGAGGAGATTCTACTACCCCATGGTTTGCTGACTTCGCAAATTACCATGCGGGTAACTTCATAGTGAAAGGGATGTCGACCCAACAGAAGAATAAATTCTTCAAAGATGTTAAACATTACTTCTGGGACGACCCCTACTTATTCAAAATCTGTGCGGATCAAGTCATCCGACGGTGTGTTTATGGACAGGAAGCTATTGACATTCTCAAAGCTTGCCATGCTGGACCCACTGGGGGCCATCATAGTCCAAACTACACCGCCAAAAAGGTGTTTGATTCCGGGTTTTATTGGCCCACAATCTATAAGGATGCCCAAGATCTTATCAAAACTTGTGAAGCTTGTCAGCGTCACGGAAATATTTCACAACGAAATGAAATGCCACAAAATGCTATTCAAGTTTGTGAAATCTTTGATGTCTGGGGCATTGACTTTATGGGGCCATTTCCATCATCTCGAGGAAATAAATACATTCTCGTGGCTGTTGACTATTTGTCAAAATGGGTTGAAGCAAAAGCTTTACCCACTAATGATGCCCGAGTGGTTGTAAAATTCCTGAAAGCTCTGTTTGCCTGTTTTGGAACTCCACGTGCTATAATCAGTGATCGTGGTACGCATTTTTGCAATGACAAATTTGATAAAGTCATGCAAAAGTATGGTGTAACTCACCGTCTTTCTACTGCGTATCACCCACAAACAAGTGGACAAGTAGAAGTTTCAAATCGTGGTATTAAAAGAATTCTGGAAAGGACTGTAGGAGAAAATCGTGCATCCTGGTCGGATAAATTGGATGATGCATTATGGGCCTTTCGTACAGCTTACAAAACACCCATCGGGTGTACACCTTACAAGCTTGTGTACGGAAAGGCATGTCATCTACCGATCGAATTAGAGCACAAAGCCTACTGGGCCTTGAAACATGCTAACTTTGACCTCCAAACTGCGGGTGATCACCGTAAAGTTCAAATGAATGAATTAAATGAACTGCGTGATCAAGCATACGAGAACTCTTTGATCTACAAAGAAAAGACAAAGAAGATTCATGACTCAAAAATCAAGAACCGCGTTTTTAACGTTGGTGATCGAGTCCTTCTTTTCAATTCAAGATTAAAGATCTTCTCAGGCAAACTCAAATCCCGTTGGTCTGGTCCATTCACTATCACAAAGGTTTATTCATACGGTACCGTTAAGTAATCTCAAGCTGACGGGCCTAATTTCAAAGTGAATGGTCATCGTTTAAAACACTACTTTGGAGAGGACATACCACCTATGGTTGTCCCGGATCTTCAAACTTTCCCCATGAACCAATAAATGCGGGGATCGAGTCAAGCTAGTGACTCGGTGAACAAAAACATTAGCAAAACATGGGTTTTCACCCGTGTCTCTGTTTTCTTTCTTTGTTCTACCATCTAGTGTGGGGGAGATGCCCCACATGTTGTATATATGTAAATTTCAAAAAAAAAAAAAAAAAAAAAAATGTGTATATAAAATAATGGCTATTAGTATTTCCCTTTCACGTTCTAAGTGTTGGTTTAACAGCCGGTTCTTTGAATATTGAGGGCAATATTCAGTTCTAAGTGTGGGGGGGAATTCTAGCGAATTTGATCAAATGTACCATCTAGTACCCCCATTTTAGCCAAAATTTTAAATTTTTTTCTCACTTAGAACGCAATAAATGGTTATCAGTCCGCCATGTCTAACCCACATAAGGATTGGCTAATCCGAGAGCAAACGGCTCTTGGTAAAGATATATCAAATCCGTTGATGGCTTGCAATTTGCCGAAAATTGTATGGTATTCGACTCACCATATCTTTATAAGTGAAGAGTTGGCTAGCCCGCAAGGTTATGGCTTGTGGTAAAGGCAGTGAAAAACCATATTGGTATTCAGCTCACCAAAGATAATAGTTGTAATTTATCTAAGAGTTGGCCAGTCCAGAAGCAAACGGCTTTTGGTAAAGACAAATCAAAACCGTTGACAGCTGATGATTTGCTCAAAATCATTTGGTTATCATTGTACCAAAGTATCACATACTAAAACATTGGCTACTCCAGAAGTAATGGCTTTTGGTAAAGAGAAAAATCCATTAAAACTTCATAAAAGATTGCTAGGGACTAGCAATAGTTTAGTGTGGGGGATTGATGAGTGTGTAAATACTCATCATTTTTGTCTTATCTGAACTGCCAAAACATCCAAAAACACTCAGAAATACATCAAAATACTGAAAATATCCCAGGGATTGTGTTTTATATGTTTCAAATGCAAAATGTTTAAAAACAATTGAAAAACGAACAAAGTTTGCAAAATTGGCAGTTTCAGTCCCTCAACTTTCAAAACTTGTCAAATTTAGTTTCTAGGCATTTGTTTTGTAAGAAAAGTCACCAAAGGTCCTTTTGAAATCATAGGTTGTCATATTTAATCCTTTGGTGAAAAGTCTCAATAATGTACAAGTTTGGTCCCTGCACTTTCAGAATTTGCAAAAATGGTCCCTGGGAAATATTATTGTTGGAAATATCATGTATGGTCCCTGGATTATTGGAACATGGCAGGAATTACCCTTGGTTTATTTTGGAAGATGTACAAGTTTGGTCCTCCAATTTTCAGAAATTACAAGAATGGTCCTTGTGTTTATTATACAAATCCAACCGGACCCTTATTAATAAAAAACCCAACCCTTTATAATTAAACAACCCATCCCATTCTCTTATTACAACCCCAGCCCAACAACAATACCCAAGCCCAATCAATAAAACCCGACCCAATCCCTTTTATTTAAACATGAGTTTGACTTCGGTCAAACTCATCTCTGCAATACCACCCCCGCCAAAAACCACCCTCCAATACCACCATCTCCACCGCCCTTCTGACACCACCCACCCCCTCCTCTTATCTCACTTCACCTAACACTCCAAATGCATTCAATGCTTCTTCCCCACTCACCTCTGACCCATTTTTTTACTCACTCAATTTTGGCGCCAAAAACAAGAATCGAAGGCTCAGATCGATTGAAGATTAATCAAGGGTGCACAAGTGTTCAGAGATGAAGTGAAGACTTATCCCACCTTAGTATAGTATAAATAGCAATGTATTATAAGCAAATAAAGTAGTAGCTAATTTTAGTATAATCGTATTTCATTATCCATAGTTGTAATCTTGTAATTTTCACTTCTCAGTTGTAATTCAGGTTATAATCAATCAAAGCAATCTTAATTCAATTACTTTTGTTCTAAATTTCGATATTGCTAACTTATATGCTCACTGTTAAGATAAATAAGTTCGAATCCTATTAATACTTAAACATAAGCACTCCCCAACCTTGCTATAAGCTTACACAAGCTTATAATAGCTTTCTGTAAGTTTATATAGAGAATACTAGTTATCAAGTTCAAATAATGAAGATGGTCAACAAGAGTTAACTGCTGAAGCAATAAGCTCTTATTTGGAGTATAAGCTAATTTGGAAAGCTTTTTGTTGTTTTCTAGCTTGTGTTAGCCAGCTAGACTGGTTCTGTTCTAGTCCTGCTATCCCAATAGCCCACCTCAGTTGTAAGCAAAATTTCAAGTTTTGCTTTATTACTGTGCAAGTGCTTATTTGTAGCTTATCTTTATTATTTCTTGCTTATTAATAGTTTGTAATAGTATTTCATTAATTAAAACAGTTTTAATAGCCTTTGTCTTTCACTTTACTAAAAAACACTAAAAAAGCCAAAAATAGCTAATACTAGTATAGCTTAATTGACTGCTTATTTCTGTTATAAAAGTTGCTTATCATAGTTTAAATAAGTTAGTTAATCATTAAAATCAGAGCTTTTAGTTTAAAATATTATGTTTTCTTTGAAAATTCACCACAGAACACCCATTAAGGAGTGTTTGTTTTAAGCTGTCACTAGGTCCAAACCATTGTGTACTGTACATTGACCTTAGTCCCAACTTTGATTAGCTTATTCTTGACTGATATAAGCTGTTTACAAGTTTTGATAGGCCATTTAGACAGATTTTGCACTTTTGCTTTGGCTGTGGGGATTTCAGCCCTCAAAAAGGCCAAATAAGCCATCAGCAGCCATAAGCTCATATAGCCCTTAATCTTGGCTTCTCTGAGTTCCATTTGGTCCATTTAGTGTAGTGACAAAATTTGGTTAGGTCTCCAGTGGTCTGTGCAATATTGTGCAAAGTCTGCACAATCAGACCCATACAAGCAGTCTGCTCACCTTTTCTAGCTAAGTTTTTAGTGCTTATTTGTTAAGCTCAGTTTCTGATTTTTGGTTTCCAAGTAGATTACATAGCTAACTTTTAGTTTTTGAGCTTGGATTCCTTTTCATAACTTATTTCATTGCTCAAATCTAGCCTGCAAAATTGCCCATTTCCCTGATTCCACTCTGCAATCAGTTTTGCTTTTCAAGTAGTATCTGAACTAGGGCCAAATTGGACTTCAATTGGGTTTATTGAGATGGGGCTTTTTGTGTTTTAGAGTACCCAGTAGCATAGAGAAGCTTTTGCCCCCTTAATATTCTGCTTTTCAGCTTATTTAGATTTCTTAATCTGCTCTGCTAGTTTGCCATATTTCTGCTATTTCTGCTTAAAATTGTGCAACTGCCATAGTGCTTAATTGGCTTATTTTGTGAATTAGCTGTTTGAATTAAGTTGTTTTGAGCTTATATAAGTGTATTGAACCTGTCCTGAGCATTTGGTTAAGTTTTGTGCTTTTTAGCTTATTTTTAGCTTATTAGCCAAACTGCTTATCTGCCCAAATCTGCTTATTGGGCTTAGATAACTTATGATTTTATTTTTCATAGCTTCTAAATATTAATTTTGACTTATCCTGAATTTTTCAGATTTTTCTAAAGTCATTTGATATTTTTAATCTTTTTTATTAGTTTCTATTAGTAATTAAATCATAATAAATAAAATAATAATCAGAAAAATATAAATCTAATTTTCATAATTTTCTTTTGTCATTTTTAATCTAGGAAAAATATAATTATATTTTTAGACCTTAAGAAAAACAAAAATAGAAAAATAGTGATAGCTTCTATTTAATAGAATTTATCTTTTTAAATTTTAATTAAGCAAGTTTCATTTTTATAATTTTCTTAGCTTCTATTTACTTAATAATATTTATAGAAAAAGTTTTAGAATTTTCTTTATTCATTTAGTATTTTTTTTTTTAAATTTAAATAGTTTAATAAGTAATTAAATAAATAAATAATTAATAATAATTAAATAAAAAGTATAAAAAAATATAATTTAAGTTTTTAAATAAGTTTTAAGTCATTTTACATTTTTAGGTTTTAAATTTCATATATTTCAGTTTTTGTCCCATTTTAGATTTCCTGTTACGCATTTTTAGTTTAATTCGCGTTTAAATTTCTTGTGTATATTTGTTTTTAATTTGTTATTTAGAATTATTAAAAAAGCAAAATCAAATACCTAATCACATCAGTCACTCTAATCCTAACTTTTCACAGTTTGCCCATTCACACCTCGTTGGGAAACGATTCGGGTAATTACTTACCTGTCTTCACACTACACACGAACGTGAGTTTTTGCAAGTATCCTTTTTCACAAAGGGGTAATTTGTAATTATTCACGCGTATCCGCTGTCTGCATTTATTTATAGGTGTATTCTGCAAGGGATCACTTTCTAAGCCAATTCCTTGCAACGATCTAAATGATCTTGCAAGTTCTAAACCCACTATACTCAATCATAATTCATAATCCATTATAAGCACGCTTCTCATTGCAAACTTTTCCAAGATTTCCAGCAATGACGACTTGTCATCCGGAAAATCTACTACTTTGACTCTATATGAGTCAAACTTCATCACTATAAACACAACATACGCCCATGCACTAACCATAACATAACATCATATACCGGAAATTCTCAGATTTCACATAACACCAAATACGCATCTATACTAGAAACCGGCAATTTATCTCAAAATATACAAAGTACCATACAAACGGCACCTTCAAAATCCATTACACAACACTTAAGCATACTTTCTTATCAAATTTCTGGAAATGCTCACAAATTAACTTATCAAATTAAAACATAATTCATTTTAGACGTCTAACTTAAGGTTTCACACATGACCTTAATGCCGCTATAAGTTTTATTCGTATTTATCTTTTCTTATGACGTCTAACCGGTTTTAGTTTTTACTATCTCATATCACTATCCGTACTCATGTCATATCGGTTACTCATAAGCCCACTCATTTGTAATGCTTCATTCACATAAAAAGGCGTCCCGATCTATGTAAATCAAGAAATACAAATTCATGGTTCGGTGATTTACAATTTCTTCATTCAAATGAAAAGGCGTCCCAATCCATTTAAATCAAGAAACCATAAACCATCCTACTTATACGCTTCCGACCTAACACTCGTACTTATCTACTTCCCATCTTTTCTAGCCTTGGATCCAATCTCACTAACTTTCATCCATGCCATAAGGCAAGCTTAACATCATGCCATAAAAGGCAACTTAACCTCGTGCCATAAAGACTCCTTAACATCGTGCCCTGAAGATACCTTAACATCGTGCCCTAAAGACACCTTAACATCGTGCCCTAAAGACACCTTAACATCGTGCCATAAAGACACCTTAACATTATGCCGTAAAGGCATCTTAACATCATGCCAAGGATGTAGGCAAACCATGCCGGTGAAGGCAAGCTAACAATCATGCCATAAAAGGCAAGCTAGGCCATCCCAAAGGATGCCAAAACTAGAGCATTGGATCCAAGCTATATCTGTCTTATCATCTTTACTCATTTTATCTTTCATGCACTTTTATAATTAGGCACACATTGTCATTTATTCAATTTTCATTGCCTTACGCAATCTCAACATTCACTATCACTCTTTCTATCGTCTAGGCAAGTTTCTATATAACACTTGCACATTTATTATCATCGCATTTTCACAATGCCACTTATCTTTCACCCGTCAACCCCATGTTGACTCACACACTCGCTATGTACCATTTTTTATTTAGACAATTTATATGTAATGCTTATTCATTACAACTCACACATTTCTACGTGTTCTTACAACACACTCTTACTATTACCCGTCAACCCTTGTTGACCATATTCTCACTTCATACTGTCACTTCATTTAGTTTATTCAACTTGTATGCATACAAACCTTACATAGGTTTATTCTGTAACACTTTCTTTAATTTCATCTTACATATTCAAATATATTAACATGATCACATTCATGTTTTTCAACTCTTTCTAGCGCACTTCAAGTCACCTATGACTTCTAGCGCAATCTATATTTTATTCGTCACTTTGACTCATCATACTTTACCATATATCACTAGCACTTTTTCAATTTATCATGTTTTATATGTAACATGTTCTCATCACTTCTTAACTTTTCACTTTAAATTTCTCATTTAGTTTAGCATATAAGGACTCACGCTTCTCAAAACATCTAGCTATAAACATACTTCGCTATTCACTTCTTTCTTATCTTTATCTTTTTAAGCAATTATGCTTTTTCAAATTATTAGCATGCTTCTTAACTTATTTCACATAACAATGTGTTCTTTTTAACTTTACCGACCACAACTAGGTCAACACATAACATGCATTCATATACATCTATCTCAACTCATACACTTCAATACAAACGTGCTCTCAAGCACATCACATAAAGCTTAAACATACCATAACTTACCATAGACTTATCATCACAAAATCAATCATACCATAACACTTAACATCATATAAGCAATCATATCATAACGCTTAACACTTATCCAACAAGTGTTAAAACATTCAAAATCAAAATCAATTCACATAGTCTATGGCATCGCATACCACATTGCATAACCAAGCAATGTCTAAGCATCGACCTTCTAACTAACCACAAGCAATAGCCCATCTTATAGCTAAGGCATCATAAACCTTAGTTCGCTTACCAACCCGTCTCTAATACCACTTAGCCTTGCTACTCGCATTCATAACTCTAACTCTATCATACAATCACATATCACAATACAATCCCCGACACCAACCAAGGTGCACGGCTATCTAATCATATAAACATTTCAAGTCCTCCACGGACTTGCATCACATAATCACAACATCAACACTGGCACCAACCGAGGTGCTCAGCCAACTAATAAATTTAACACCTCAAGTCCCCATGGACTTGCATCTCATACACATCAACAATATCACAAGCATACATCACCTATCATCAATAGGCTCGACTAGCATAAAACATAATTCGTCTAACACTTAGCAATTAGTTTCCGCGCAATCTAACACTTACGTCCAAGGCTTCTACGAGTGGTTTAAGACTAGGCACCCTATAGTGGAAACCTAATTCACTTAAACCGAAGCTCTGATGCCAATTTGTTACGCCCCGTGCCCGCTTATACTAAAAACTTTGACTTTTTTACGCGGAAACGTTTGACTAAAACGGACTCATACAAATTCTTCATTCAAAGACAAGAATCTATAACATTTAACCCTTTAAAAATACTTGTAAGAACATATACTCAAAAACCTTTCAAAACATTTCACACAATTTTATAACACAACCAAACAGCCCTTCTGTGACCAACGATACGCCGTATCCTTTTGAGGGATACGCCGCATCACATCTGAGAGACCATGCGCCGTATCAACCTGAGTGATACGCCGCATCACCTTAAACCTCTGATACGTCGCATCTAATATACTAGATACGCCGCATCACCTTAACTTCTGATACGACGCATCTAATATACTAGATACGCCGTATCTACCCATCCGACACAGAACATCAGCAGGAAGACTTGCATAACTCAACACACCACACAAATCTACTTTGACACCTCAAACTTGACCCGACTCATTA
Source organism: Artemisia tridentata subsp. tridentata (assembly GCA_021014915.2). Taxonomy (NCBI): domain Eukaryota; kingdom Viridiplantae; phylum Streptophyta; class Magnoliopsida; order Asterales; family Asteraceae; genus Artemisia; species Artemisia tridentata. Next base: position 269,213,643 of record CP139501.1, on the reverse strand, counting down.
CTTTAACATATATAACATGTTCCAATACACACTTGACCCATGAATAACCCAAAATGGGTAAAAACAAGCTTATGCCAAACACTCCTTTAACTTTGACTATATTCACATGAAACATACTTTGACCCATCAAACGACTACCAATTCTTCATACAACACTTGGCATATAATTTGCCACTTGACTACACTTTAATAAACATTACTTGACTCACGGGGGTACAACGTTGCTCATGAGCTCAGTATACTACCTAAGCTCCTAACTAAACACTACCTTTAGTCTTGCTAATCCAATCTCTTAATCCACATATCCAAGCCTTCCACATAAACATGCCAACCTACAAAACGGTTAGACAACTAAACCGTAAGCGATAACGCTTAGTAAGTAAAACGACTATAACATACCATTATACTTCAATCCACATAATGCCTCATATACATAAACACTTACACCATGGCTTACATACTCAAGTCTCATCTAGCACATAACATCAACATATCTCATAGCATCATCTCATCACATAAGCCATAAACATGGCATCACATAACATCAACCAAGCTCATCTTCTCAACATAAACATACATAACACAATATGATAGAAATTCATATAACATATGCTATCATCATTTTACTTACCTCAAACCAAGCTACACAACACATCAAGAACATCATCATCAAGATCCATCATCATCATCATCATCATCCTTCATAAATAATAACAACCTAACAACATAACAAATAATAACATAACAAGGGTTATCAAAACCTATCAAAACATAATCATCTTTCTAATTAAATCATCATATGATCATACCCATTTCATATGATGATTTCCCACTTAAACCACTAACTTGAGAGGGATTACTTACTTGATAATCAAAGCTAAGAAGGACCATAAACATGGGTCATTTATCTTCTTCATTAAAAGCCATCACCTAGCTCTATCTTCCCTCCTTTCTCTTTGGTTCGACACTCACAGAAACACACTCTCTTTTACAGGAGAGTGTGGAGACTTATAGATAAATGGGGAAGTTTCTAGCTACAAGGGCAATTCTGTCATTTTTGCTTATTTAAGATCGATGCGCCGTATCTATCTTCATAGATATGCCGCATCCATGCTACCCCTTATATACGCCGTATCTCATTCTCCAATACGGCGCATGGACTATAACAAGTTGGTTCTACTTTCCCTTTCTACCATACGCCGCATGTACTTCCTAGATGCGCCGCATCTAGGCTATAACAGACTAACACTTAACACTATAATCATTTGCCCTTAGACAACCACATACTCTTAGTCAAACATACTTAAGCTCGGGTCAACTTCATCTAGGGTGGGGTCCCAATACCCGGGAAACGGGTCTAACATCCAAGGCTTGAGGTTCCTTCATGGTCCTGAAAGGTACATGTGTTATGTGTGAATGTGATTGATTTGAGTGTGTTTTGTAATAGTTTGCTCATGGAAATTAGGTTGTATGTGAATGTAGGAATGTATAAAACATTGTGTAATGTGATGTTTGATTGAAGTGTGACTGATCCTATAGTGTTACAGGTTGTTGTTTGTCCGTTTGGGAGGTGAATAATGATGGGTGTGATGCAAGTAATGACATTATGCATAAGAGTTATGGAAATGCAGATATGATCAGATGCACCACTATCTATAATCCAAACTTCCTTAGACCTAGTAATGTAAGTAGCAATGAGTCTCTTACCTGCCATGAAGTTGCATGATCCAGATGGTGAGGCCTCAGAATTGTTCTGCATCATCAGGAACATTTGATTCAACTGATTCTGAATTTGATCCATCCTGGCTGTGACAGAATAGTCTGGTGGCAGGGGTATCATGGTGTTGGATTGAGTTTCCAGTGGTGAATCCCCAGTCATTGCCATGTTGATGGTCTTCCCTTTTGCTTGGCTTGATGATGACTGGAAATTGGGAGTATACTGCCTTCTTTGGGTTTGTGGTGGTTAGTATTTGTTGTGCATTGGGTGTCCAACAGGATATCCTACCAGTTTATAACATTCTTCTTTGGTGTGACCCTCTTTGTAGCAATTCCCACATATAACTCCTGGTTTGAAAGTACTCTTTTTAGGTTGTGACTGTGGTTGGTTGTTTGAATACCTGTTGGTCTTAGAAGGCTCAGAAGTGTGATGGTTCCTATAGGTGTTGAGTGCAAAGGGGACTGATGGTGTGGTTTGTTTAGGAACCTCTCTTTGCTTCTCCTCTTGTCTGAGCATACTATAGGCCTTAGCAATCATGGGCGAATGTTGAAGTAGTAAAATTTGACCCCTAATGTTTGTGTATGACTCATCTAATCCCATGAGAAACTGTATAAGTCTTTTCCTCTGGTCCCTCTCACCATTGGTTTTGCCATTTTCACAAGTACATTTGCAGGTACAGTTATAAGGAGCCTCAAGAGCATCTAATTCATCCCACAATCCTTTGAGCTTATGATAGTAAACTTCTATAGAACTATTCAACTGCTTAAGGTGCACTATGTCATTGGTAAGCTGATAAATCCTATGGCCATCTAGTTGAGAGTAGTGATCATGCAATTGATGCCAAAGTGAATGTGCAGAATTTACAAAATTGAGATTGTTACTGATTTGCTCTGAAACAGTATTAAGTATCCAGGATATTACCATATCATTGGCTCTCTCCCAATAGGATCTGATTGGTGATGTCATCTCAGGTTCTTCATAGTCTCCATTAACCAATTTGATCTTGTTCCTAGCACTTAAGGCTATCATCATGGATCTTTCCCATGTGCTGTAATTCTCAGAACCAGTCAACTTCTTAGCAATAAGAATCATTCCTGGATGATCTTGAGGATGAAAATACAATGGATGATTCACAGAAGTGATGTCTTTAACTGAGTTGTTTGATGTACTTGAATCAGAAGTAGTCATTGCAATTGATGTTTGTGAAGAATTGAAGATGAATTGAATTCTTGATTGAAATTTGGGGGTTTCTTGATTGATAAAGATTTGAGTGAAATTGATGTAGTAGTTGTGTGTGAATTGTTGTGAAGATCAGAAAATGATTGATTGTATTGAATTTGAGTGGATTCTTGATGGTTAGTTACGGTGGGAATAGTAGTTGTGGTGGTCGAAAGTTGTTACAGGTGGTGGTTGAGTGGCGGAATTATGGTGGTGATGATGGCGAGCAGGATGATTGCTCTGATACCATATCAAGAAATGTAAAGGAGGGAAAAAGTGTATTGTATTATTAGAAAGTTAGTTACAAATGAGGGTGTATGAACCTTATATACAAGCTGACTTTTACTACACACTATGTATCTAGACTATTTACACTACAAGATACATTGGTTACATGTTATTACAGTTGACCAAACTAAGACTGTGTAAGACTTGCATCTTGGAAGGTTGCCTTCTTTGTATTGCATTTACTAAGCTTGTGACTTGTGTATCTTCCTGAGCTTGTGTAGCTCCTTTACTTATACTTTAATTAGTTTTTTTTTTCCTTCAAAATAAAAGCATAATAATCTTATTATAATCTTATGTAACAAACATGTTTTTGGAATATCGGTTTTGATCTTAAATTTTATTAACTAATTAAAATATAATCTATTTTACATTTTAAGTTTTATAAGTAAAAAAAAGTTTCAAATGCCATGAGTTTTTTTTTTTTTTTTTTTTTTTTTTTTTTTTTTTTTTTTTTTTTTTTTTTTTAATTAATATTAATTAATTTTGACAAAAAATGGTTTCAATTTTCAGTTTTTTATTTATCAATCACGAGACTCATTTTTGCCTTGTAAAGCACCGAATTTTTGTAACGATCAAATTTGGTTTTCTTCAAGAAAAGTCATTTTTAATTTGGTGTTTTCTCGTATTAAAAAATTCCGCACATCTTTAAACGTTTGAACTTATCAAACCTAATGTATCTAATTTTAAATCATTGAGTGATCCATTACTTGTTTCATTCATCATCATTCCATCAACTATATGTTTCCACAAGTGATCAAAGCTCAACCTATAAGGCTAGTCACAGTGGTGACGTGAGTCACCGGGTACCACGTCAGCTTTCTCTTTCCGGTGACCAGACATGACCAATGTGCCACAGTGGTGACCGACTTTTTTTTTTAATCAAACATTTAAAAAAAAACTTAAAATTCATTAAAATAAAAACATTACATATATTATTCAATTAAACATTAAAAACATTAAGTAAATTATTCAAATAACAATAAAAACATTACAAAAATTCTTCATCGTCGTCCTCATCGTCACCATCACTACCGTCTTCGTAAGACATAATTAAAAGAATGTGTTTGAAGATATTGATAAAAATGTTGTTTGAAATTGTGTGTTTAGAAGTGTGTTTGAGGTTGATATTTATAAGGTTGTAAAAGTGGTAAACTTTGATTTTTTTTTATTTTTTTTTTAACACAAACGGCTAGATCAAAGAATGAAAGTCGGTCAATATATCGACCGACCTTGAATTTATACCACACTCAACCGATGTTTGCTCAATGTGCCACATTGGTTATGACCGATGTTCAAATCGATCAAGAAAGTCGACCGACCGATTTAATCCGAGACATTATACGCGGCCTAAAAAATGAGTTGCATGAACAACCAATGAGCAATGGGCAACAACATAAGACAAAACCAATTAACGATATCTATGAATTCAACACCGACAAAAGGATATCCACAAGACAATTTCATTAAGCTCCTTGAGCATCCAAAAGCCTTTAGAAACCTTAAAATTTATATATTAAACAACTAAAATGTTAAATTGACTCGCTCGTAAAAAGTTATGCATCGGCACTCTTAAACTTAATGGCCATTTTTCTTTCCAAAAAGACAAAAATAAGGTTATGAAAAAGTAATTAATCATTTAAATATAAATGAAATCTTATCCATTATTTTTACATATATATATATTGACTCTTGAAACTCAAGGCTTTATATTCAAAACACAAAACCATCACCCTCGCCTGAAAATGAAGCTCCGGCCACCACAAACCACCACCACCACCAGTACCATCTACAACCTCCCTAACCATAAACCATACACAGGAACCATAAACTTATCCATGCATAACAACCACCTTTATGCAGCCATTGGAAACATTGTCCACGTCATTGACACAACATCATTCACCCTACTTGACACGTTCACTGTGGCCGGAGCATCATCCGGGTCCGTTAAGTCCGTTACATTTAGTAACGGATACATTTTCACAGCTAATCGAGACAAAAGAATTCGAGTATGGAAATTAAGGAAAAATAAAGGACACCAACATATTGCAATGTTGCCTACGTTAGAAGATCGTTTACAACATTTGTGTTTACCAAGAAACTACGTTAATACTAGACGACATAAGAAAAAGCTATGGATTGAGCATTATGATGTTGTTTCACGCCTCGCAGTGATTAATGAAAAGTTGATATGTTCGGTTTCGTGGGATAAGTATATGAAAATTTGGAATGTAGGGGATTTCAGATGTGTGCAAAGTATAAAAGCACACGATGACGCCATTAATGACGTCATTGTATCTGCGGACGGTGAGATATTCACTGGGTCCGCAGATGGAAAAATAAAAATTTGGGCAAGTGTGTTTGGGAGATATGGTTTGACTACCACGTTGGAAAAACACAAAACGGCTAGTGTGAATGCATTAGCATTGAACGAGGATGGATCGATGTTGTTCTCAGGGGCTAGTGACCGAGTGATTTTTGTGTGGAGTAAGGTGAAAGGTAATGATGGTATGGTTTTGAACGGGGTGTTACGTGGTCACTATAAGGCGATACTTTGTTTGATAAATGTGCGTGATTTGTTGTTTAGTGGGTCAGCTGATCGGACTGTTAGGATTTGGCGACGTGATTATAAAGGAAAGTTTTGCTGCTTAAAAGTGTTGGATGGATATGAACGACCGGTGAGATCAATTGCGGTGGATTGGAGTGAAACAACATTCGAGTCTAAAGGTCGATTTAACGTACGTTTGTTTAGTGAAAGTTCGAATGGAGTTATTAAGATATCTACGATTGAGGTTTGAGGGTGTGAATTTTCCGGACTATAATATGTATATATCCATGTATAAAAATGACTGTTAGTACATTATACATTCTGTTAATTGTTTACAAATGTATAATGCGTATTCACAAATTCCTTGTAAGTTGTATGAAATATGTAAATGGGAGGCTATTTTCATGTTAGTTTTTTTGAGAAAAGAGAAATTTTATATAGTTCACAAAAAAGTACAAAGATCCAATTAATGTACATGGACATACTCCCATTACATTCTAAAATTGGATCCCACAAATAAGCTAACTTTAATCAAGTATTCTACTTCTAAATTCTATCTAAGAACTATACTGAACTTTGAAGCATACAAACAAAAATCAACTCTATACAATCATCATTATGCACTATTGTAATTGCTCCTCTTCAAACAGATATTCCATTTAGCTTCCACTTCAGAGACTGCAGCTGACTCTTTGACAGAGAAATTCATCATTCTCAACTTCATAGTTTCAACAATACTTTGCACTAAACTATCTTTTGTTCTTGCACCTTTATTGAATAGTATGTTGTTTCTTTCTTGCCACACATAGTATACTGCTGCACCAATCATAAGCCTCCTTAGAATGCTCCAAATGCTATTATTAGCAGTCAATAAGGAAATCTCTTCAATAACAGTCTTCCAGTTATAAGAGAACTTTGTATCTAGCAATGAGTGCAATTCAATCCAAACTGCTTTAGAATAATTGGTATGTGCTTAAACACATACCTTTTCTTGACCAAAACCGGACCCAAATAGACCAAAAACCCGACCAAAATGCCAAATATATTGTGTTTTTGTGTTTTTACATATGCAGGCACGGATATCGAAGAAAAGGACAAAAATCAAGCAAAGACCGGGAAACCGAGCACGAGATATGGAAGTGTTATTTTTAGCCGATGCCGGGATGCAAAAAGTCGAAGTCAACCTTGAAGTTTCATCAAATGACAAGAAAAGCCCTTGGATTAAGTTTACAAGAATGGCAAGATCAGTCCCTGAAAAATCAAAAGTTACAAAAATGGTCCTTATTATTTCACTCATACACAAATCCTAAATTTGCTACACCTTGTGTCCGGATTTAAAAAGTCCAATCCATTCACAAACCCACCTTAAAATAACCCACAGCCCAAATCCATCTAAACCACAACCCATTCTCTTACCCGGCCCAACCTTTCTTAAATAAACCCGATCCACCCACAATTAAACCCGGAAGTCAAACTTTATTTAATAACAGTCAAAGAAAAATAAAAAAAACCCACACATTTACCCGCCCACATGTTCTTCCCCAATTTTACCTCAAGAACCCTAACTCTTACCCCGTACAATTACCACAATTAAGGGCATATTCGTACAATTGCTTGGCTTCTAGAACAATCAAAGGTGTCAGAAGGGTGTCAGACTCAAAGAAACACACGGATGGATAACGTGGCACTCTCCCATTGGTCCGAACACCTCATAGAAGTTTGATCGAAGGGCTGAGATCATTTGCAATGATTAGGAGAGGATTGTACGGTGTGGATTAGCTCAGAGAAAGCACAATCCCTCGGATTGCCAGCATGTCAAGAAGGTCTAGAATGCTCCTCACTTGGCTATAAATAGGAGGTCGATCTTCATGTATGGAGAGTTAGTTTTTAGTGTAATGTTACTCTGTCAAAATTTATTTTCTGTTTTGTAGTTTTAAATTTCTATTGTAACCTTTAAGATTTTATTAATGAAAATTTTATTTTAGTTTTAATTTGATTCTGTCTTAATTAATTTGTTTGTCTGAATTTAGTTTATTGAAGTTGTTATTAGTTGATTTAAATCATTTCAAGCTTATTTCTGTTTTAATCTCAAACTTTTGTTAAATCTCTTTTGAAAATCCAAAAATAATTCCAAAAATATTGAAAAAATACAAAAATAATTGAATTACCAGCTTCAATAAGCTGGTTTCTAATGTTTATAAGCTCATATAAGCTTAAATAGCTTATTGTGAACTTTCATTTTGTTCAAGTCTGTGGTTTCTCTCATAAGTCAAAAAGTCAAACATCAGGTCAACTGTGGTCAACATAAGCAGTTTGAAGGATAAGCTGATTCAGGAAAGTACTTATTGGGTGTTTTTGGGCTTATTGAAAAGTCCTGGTGTCCCTTGTTCTGTTCAGATTAGTTGTTTCTACATAAGGTCACTTGTATGTTCAATTTAGTATAATTCATAGCTTAATAGAGTAAATTGCTTAATAGTGCTTATTTAGGTTTAGAAATTGCTTTTCAATATTTAGTTTAGTCAGTTAGGCAGTAGTTAATTAATATTATAGCTTATTTCAATAGTAATTAGTTTAAGGTTGCAAAGTAGCATTGGTAAGGGGTGTTTGGTTTATTGTGTTATTAGCTTATTTACTATTCAGGTGCACTTTTATGATTTTGATACAGCTAAAATAAGGGGTTATGAGCAATATTCAGTAGGTATTAAGTGGTTTTTAGCTCACTATAGTGATTTTGGCCTTTTTGTGGAATATTAAGCTCAACACTGCCATCATTAAGCTCAGTTAAGCTAAGCTTCTTTAAGATCTCATTGTAGCATTTATGAGTTGGATTTTAGTGTTTAAGTAAGTTCCCAAAGTTTGGATTGCATTGGTCAAGTTTTGCACAAGTTTTGCGACACTTTCCCATTTCTGCTGAACCAGACACTTCTGTGCAGACATTGGTTTTTGACTGCTGATCTGAGCTTTTTGGTAGCTCATTGAATTAAGCTTTGAATTTGATATTTGGTTTTAAGATAGTCAGCATAGCTAGCTTAAAGTCCAACATCTGGGATTCTGCTTTTGAACTTATTTGGAAGCTTATTTTGGGCTTGCAAATTCATCCAGTCAGACCTGTCTGAGCTTGTCCCATTTTCAGTCCAAAAAGCACTTTTTCAAGGGTAAATTTAGATACGCAATTGAAGTAGAAAATTGGAATTTGAAGTACTTTTGGATAGCTAGTAGTATAGGGAGTCTTTTGCCCCCATAAGATTCCATCTCATTGCCTATTTGGACTGCTTATTTAAGCTATGAAGTTGGCTGTTTAGCCACAATTTCTGTCTCAACATTGGACTGATTAAGTGCTTATCTGCTTATCCTGAGTACTTCTTTGATCACCAAAAGTTGTTTTAAGCTTAATAAAGTGTGTTTGTTGGAATTTGAGCTTTTGATAATTTTTGGTTCACTTTTGCTAATTCTTGGCTTATTTCCAACTGCTTATTTGCTCTGTACTGTTCTGCTTATTAGGGTTTAATCAGTTCTTGAATTTATTTTTCATAGATCAGAAATTTAATTTTATAATTACTCAAATTTTTCCAGAATTTTCCAAAGTGTTTTAATATTTTTAAATCATTTAAATTGTTTTAATTAGTTTTTAATTCATAAAAAATTATTAAAAAGTCAAAAAAATATTTTTCTTTTTCCAAAAATTTTATTTTATCAGTTTTAATATAGGAAAATTATTTTTATATTTTTAGGTTTTAAATTTTAGAAAATCACTTTTTATTTACGTTTTAAAATTCGTCGCGTAACGTTTTTAAATTCTAATTTTCGTTTTTAGGTTTACATGCTTAGTGTAATTGTACTTTTAGCTTAATTAGTTGTTTTCTTTTATTATTTCATTGTTCGTAGTGTAAAATCACAAATCAACCACTCTTTTACACACATTCACCACACGTATTCGACAACGTTAACGACAACTCGATATTCGACCTTCGTTGGGACACGACCCGGGGAAAACGCATACGTTGCCTTTTCCTTTGGAATAAAAATACTACATCAAAAATGGCGCCGCTGCCGGGGAAGGCTTGAAAAGAGTTGGAGTTTCGCCGAAGAATTGTGTTTTGAAGACCCTTCCTCGGAAGTTTTCGTTTTCATAAAAATAAAAAATACAAAAATATAATAATTAAAAAACACTTTTCCTAAAGTGTTTTCACCATTAATAATAAATCCTCGCTCTCGAGAGGGCGTTGTAAACCATTCCGAATAAACAACAAAAGAGATCGTGAAGTTAAACGTTTCTTGGATTATTTCTTTACTACAACCTATACACGGGGTTTAAGGATGGTCTTGACATTAAATTGCAGACCGAAAGAGGCGGGTTTTTAATCACCTTCGAGTGGACCTTTGCTTCTCCGCCACGCTGCGCGTAGTTTTGAAAGAAACGAGTACGGTTGATCAACGATCACCAAAAAGATAATAAATCTCATTTTTCATTAAATATAAAAATCCAAAAATATTTTATTTTCAAATTTGGTTTTCCTTTTTGATTTTGTGTTTGTTTTTGGTGTATGCACACCCGATCTTCTACTTCTCACCCTCTTCTTTCACCACTATCAAATCCCGAGAGGATTATTCGTCATAATCACCGTGTTCATTTCTTAACCGTTGAGGAAATGGCCGACGACCCAAACAATCAACACCCGCCGATGGGTGGTGAAAATCACATGCCAGCTCCCGATCTCCGAACGATGGAGGAGCTGTGCCAACCCACAATGCACGGACGTGGTGGCCCGATTGCCCCCGTCAATATTCAAGCCGCCGATTTTGGACTTAAGCACCATATGATTCAACAAGTCCAAAATTCGTGCCAATTCCATGGCCTACCGGGTGATGATGCGAATAAGCATCTTGATAAATTCATAACCGTCACCCAAAGTATGAAACAAAATGGGGTCTCCGATGACGCCCTCCGTCTATATCTCTTTCCTTATTCATTGACGCATCATGCCACCGCTTGGTTTGATCGTCTTCCCAAGAACTCCATTCGTAGTTTCGATGAAATGGTTACAAAGTTCTTGGCGAAATATTTCCCACCATCGATGGTGACGAAATTAAGGAATGAGATTAGCAATTTCCGTCAGCTTCCCGATGAATCATTATTTGAGGCATGGGAACGCTACAAGTTATCGATTGATCGGTGTCCGAACCACAATATGTTATTGGTCACTATTATAGATACCTTCTATAACGGTTTGACATTACGACACCGTGATACGATTAATGCTGCTGCCGGTGGTACGTTTATGAAACGTCGACCCGAAGAGTGCTATGATCTTATTGAAAACATGACCGCCCACCATAATTTTTGGGATTCCTCTGCCGAGAGGAATGAGTCAACAAAATCTAGCACTGATTCTTCTACCTCCGAGATAGCCGCTCTCTCTAAACAAATGAATGATTTGTCAACGGCTGTCTTAAGAATTCATCAAAATCAGATTTCAACTCAAAACAACAACAATCAAGTCAATGTTGTTAATCATAGTTGTGAGACATGTGGTGGTCCACATCAGTATTTCGAGTGCCCAGCCGCCGGTGGCTACACTCAAGAGAATGTTTACGCTGCAACGGGAACCTTTAATCAGGGAGGTAACGGTTACCAACCCCAAGGTGACCGTAATTTGCTCAGCTACCGTTCTAACAACTTCCTCGGACCACCCGGTTTCCCACCAAATCAAAATCAGCAAGTGCAAAACCGCAATGTTCAAAATAACCAAAATCAAAATCGGGGCAATCAAGGTTATCAAAACCAAGGGAATTATAACCAAGCCTCGAATCAAGGAAATTTTCAAAACAACAACCAAGGTTTTAATCAAAACACCCGAGGGGCAAATCTTAACAATAATCAAAATCAAGGATTTTTGCAAAACCAATCGCCCTCGGATGAGATTTTGAAACAGCTTCTCCTTCAAAGTCAACAACAACAAAAATTTAACAAAAATCAGGAAGAAACAACCAGGTTTTTGATTAAGGAAATGACTGAAATGAAAAAATCTTTAAATGATCGACCCTCGGGTTCGGGTACTACTACTCTTCCAAGCAACACGATCGCCAACCCGAGGGGCGATGCTAAGGCGATCACTACTAGGAGCGGTGTTTCATATGATGGACCCACGGCTCCGGCTACCTCTTCTTCTCTACCTCCCAAGGTAGTCTTCCGTGAGACCGAGGTGACCAAGGACACGGAACCTCCTACTAACAACGGAGGAACCAAAGACGTCCAACCTCCGGTCATCCATCCATCTGAACCGAAGAATGTTAAACCAAAAGAAATTCCCGTCAAAGAAAACCTTCCGTATCCTTCGAGATTGAGTGATCAAAAGCTCCGTGAGAAAGCTTCAACTCAAATGGAGAAATTTTTCCAAATTTTTCAAGAGTTACATTTCGACATAAGCTTCGCGGATGCTTTGCTCTTGATGCCTAAATTCATTTCTACTCTCAAAAGTGTGTTGAGCAATAAGGAAAAATTATCGGAATTAGCAAAAACTCCAGTGAACGAAAACTGCTCAGCGGAAATTCTCAAAAAGCTTCCGGAAAAGCTTGGAGATCCCGGAAAATTTCTCATCCCATGTGAATTTCCGGGAATGGTTGAATGCCACGCCTTGGCCGATCTTGGTGCGAGCATCAACCTAATGCCGTTATCCATCTGGAAGAAACTTTCTTTGCCCGAACTTACCCCCACTTGCATGACCCTCGAGCTTGCGGATCGGTCCATAACCCTTCCTAAGGGTTTAGCCGAGGATGTCTTTGTAAAGGTGGGGAAGTTCCATTTTCCAGCAGATTTTGTGGTAGTTGATTTTGATGCCGACCCCCGGGTTCCTCTTATTCTCGGAAGATCATTCTTGAGGACCGGGCGTGCTTTGATCGATGTCTATGGTGAAGAAATCACTTTGCGGGTCGATAAGGAAAAAGTTACGTTCAATATTAATCCGAACTCGAAACCTCAAACCGACAAATGCAATATCGCTACGGTTGATCAAAAGTCCGATCCCGTAATTGCTCCTAAAAGAGTTGATCCAAACCTTTCAAGATTCACGGTCAAGAGTATGTCAGAAAAACGTGCTGAGCTCAAGGCTATGAAAATCAATCCTAGATCGAGCAAATGGTTTGAGTGTTGTGCTGCAAATACTAAGAGTGTTCTTGACGACGATGATGAAGATGAAACGGAGACTACAACGGAAGCGGTGGAAATTGCTAGCTCTAAGAGCACACCACTTGTCCCACCTCCAGAACAAGTTTATCACATCGAGATTCTTAATTCCGACTCTTCCCATCCTTCTCCTACGATGGAAGAAAATGTTATCTCTAGGGAAGAGGTCGAGGTGTTCTTTGATAAAACTCCAATTTCTCCGGAAATTGTTGAGACTGACAGTGATCCGGGGGAAGATGATTCAGTAAAAATAATTGATGAACCGTTCCTTTCCCTTCCCCCGGAAGAAGTTTATGAAGAAGTTATTCTTGAAGAAAAGCCGTCAGATCCTTTGGAGCTTGAGCTCGAGGATGCTTGTACCGATTATGAGAGTTTTACGTTTGACACGGCTAGTGGCAATCCCACTTCTGATCTCAATCTTTCTATCCCATCTTTTGAAACCTTCTTCTTCGATATTGATCATTCGGAGGAGACGAGTAGTGGCAGTACCACTTCTCATGCTCATATCTCTCCTCCCGAATATGAATCATTTCATTTTGATATAAATGATCTTTATCTCGACAAGTTCTCCGATGAACTTTCTTTCTTTCTATCTCCTCCAGAATATGATAAATTCTATTTTGATCTGGAGGAAGGTTCTAGTCTGGGGGGAGGTATACCTTCTCATGAAGATTTCATCCCAACCCTCCCGCCCAAGACTTTTGACAAAACTTCTGCTGATGATGAAGAGCTTATTATGATCATCATCAAAATCTTTATGCTCTTCATCACATATACTGTGGCTTCTCCTATCCTTCACTCCATCTGGAGTGAGGATACCATCTTTGACCCCGGTATTACCATTTCTGGTTCTTCTTTCTAAAAATACCGCGGGTATCTCATCGGAGTGGAACTTTCATATGCTTCAGTGTTTATCCAAACATTTTAAACGAAAGTCCGATTGAGATTATCTTTTCCACATGCTCCCCCATGGACAAATAAATTCGGGGTCGAGTCAAGCTCATGTGACTCGGTTACCAAAAACAAGCGCTTCGTGGGAGGCACCCCATGTTTATCCATCTATCTATCTTCTTATCTTATTTCTAATAAAACATGAGGAGGGTCTCCTCTTCCATATCTTGTGTTTTGTGTTTTTTGTGATGTGTCCAGGAATGCCCGATGATGAAGACTCTCGTGCTCGTAGTTTCCTTCACGCTACTCGAGTACTCATCATTCGTTGCTCATCCGATATCCTAAAAATCTTATCGTTTTACATCTATCTTTTGGCATAATTAATAAACGGCCTTAGGTTTATGTAGGAGAGCCCTTACCTTTAAGACATTGAGGACAATGTCTCGCTTTAGTCTGGGGGGTAATCTGTCAATTTTATTTTTGCCATTTTCTCATGCAACCCCGTTTTTAACTTCAAAAAAAAAAATAATAATAATAAAAAAAAAAATCCAAAAAATGAGAAAATTTTAAAATTTTTTGCAAAAATATAATAAATTTTGACATTTTTGTTGATTTTCCGCTGGAGAGAGTAGGAATAAAATTCTGACTTGACTGGGCGTGTTGAGCCCTAGCTTGTCCTCTTAACCGTTTATAATCTATAAGCTCGTGCTAGTCTTTTACACAAGGAGCTATAAAATGCGAATTCTTTTTAAGAGTTTGCAAGTTCCCGTATTCGACTTTATATATGCATGGCTTGATTATTTGGCTAAGCATTCGCGGATCTTATTATTTAAGATTTTAAATTTGCGAAGAACGAGAAATGATAGAGTTGTTTATAAGTTAGATTGCTAAACGTGGAGTAGTTCGATCTCTTTAGAGCTCATCGAAGTTAATTGTGGCTTTTTGTTCCCATAAGCTTGTTTCACCCAATAATAGTAATCTAGGAATAATTAAAGCTATTTTGGTTTTGGCGAAATTTAGTTTTTAATCCTTCTTAAGAAAATCCTTGCTTATAAGAGTTGGGTACACATCAAGGTACTGCCAGTGTTACGGTGTAATAGACTATTCCATCTTGCCGGCTCGCAACCGATGTTGGGATTGTTATAAAAGCCGTAGGACTTGGGGTTTGGCAACACAAATAATTAATGAATAATGAATAATAATAATAATCCAAAGCCATAAAAAGTTTTCTGCATCTTGCCGGTTCGCAGCCGATGTTGTAGACTTCTAATAAAGGCAGAGGAAAATTTTCAAGGTCATAATAGACTATCACATCTTGCCGGCTCACAACCGATGTTGTGATTGTTATAAAGGGCCAAGGATTAAATACGTTAATGTGCTTAATAATGTTTAAAAATGCCAAACTTCGACTCCGAGGGTATCCTAATAAAGGCTTCCGTCTCTGGACTCGTAGATGAGTTGTTTCGGTCGCAAATAAAAGGGATATCCTCAAAATCGTGTTAAATCAGAGACCTTGATGTGGACCTCATTTTTGTATGCAACGGTTTTCGAGGGAAGGCTTGGAAACTACTTAGCGTCTAAACTAGGTATCTTTATCGGCTTAAAAATTATCGAAACGAGAATTTGAAGAAATTCATTTCTCACCAAAAATAAAATAAATAGAGGAAAATAGGAATTTGGGAACAAGTAGTCCACAATTAGCTTTTATGAGTAGTGTTGGCAATCTAACTTGTAAATGACAATGATTTCGTTTTTAAGCTTAGTTTGGGGACTTGTGAAAAATCAGGGACGATGAATTTTATCCGTATGGTCACTTCTTTATGAGTCGTGTTTCCTGCTCGAAGACCCTAAAAGTTATCGAAAGATAATGATTGTCAACAAAACCATCACATGGTCACATAAGAAAATACAAAAATAGAATAAAAGGAAATTGGGGAGTTTTTAGAACTTAAGATTTCTTAATCTCTTTTGAAAATTTTGCTACTTCTCAAAGTTAGTAAAAAGAGATTAGAAATTTTCGGTTCCAAAAACGTGTTCTTATAACATTGCATGAGGACATTGCAATATCTTAGTCTGGGGGAAATTTGGTATGTGCTTAAACACATACCTTTTCTTGACCAAAACCGGACCCAAATAGACCAAAAACCCGACCAAAATGCCAAATATATTGTGTTTTTGTGTTTTTACATATGCAGGCACGGATATCGAAGAAAAGGACAAAAATCAAGCAAAGACCGGGAAACCGAGCACGAGATATGGAAGTGTTATTTTTAGCCGATGCCGGGATGCAAAAATTCGAAGTCAACCTTGAAGTTTCATCAAATGACAAGAAAAGCCCTTGGATTAAGTTTACAAGAATGGCAAGATCAGTCCCTGAAAAATCAAAAGTTACAAAAATGGTCCTTATTATTTCACTCATACACAAATCCTAAATTTGCTACACCTTGTGTCCGGATTTAAAAAGTCCAATCCATTCACAAACCCACCTTAAAATAACCCACAGCCCAAATCCATCTAAACCACAACCCATTCTCTTACCCAGCCCAACCTTTCTTAAATAAACCCGATCCACCCACAATTAAACCCGGAAGTCAAACTTTATTTAATAACAGTCAAAGAAAAATAAAAAAAACCCACACATTTACCCGCCCACATGTTCTTCCCCAATTTTACCTCAAGAACCCTAACTCTTACCCCGTACAATTACCACAATTAAGGGCATATTCGTACAATTGCTTGGCTTCTAGAACAATCAGAGGTGTCAGAAGGGTGTCAGACTCAAAGAAACACACGGATGGATAACGTGGCACTCTCCCATTGGTCCGAACACCTCATAGAAGTTTGATCGAAGGGCTGAGATCATTTGCAATGATTAGGAGAGGATTGTACGGTGTGGATTAGCTCAGAGAAAGCACAATCCCTCGGATTGCCAGCATGTCAAGAAGGTCTAGAATGCTCCTCACTTGGCTATAAATAGGAGGTCGATCTTCATGTATGGAGAGTTAGTTTTTAGTGTAATGTTACTCTGTCAAAATTTATTTTCTGTTTTGTAGTTTTAAATTTCTATTGTAACCTTTAAGATTTTATTAATGAAAATTTTATTTTAGTTTTAATTTGATTCTGTCTTAATTAATTTGTTTGTCTGAATTTAGTTTATTGAAGTTGTTATTAGTTGATTTAAATCATTTCAAGCTTATTTCTGTTTTAATCTCAAACTTTTGTTAAATCTCTTTTGAAAATCCAAAAATAATTCCAAAAATATTGAAAAAATACAAAAATAATTGAATTACCAGCTTCAATAAGCTGGTTTCTAATGTTTATAAGCTCATATAAGCTTAATAGCTTATTGTGAACTTTCATTTTGTTCAAGTCTGTGGTTTCTCTCATAAGTCAAAAAGTCAAACATCAGGTCAACTGTGATCAACATAAGCAGTTTGAAGGATAAGCTGATTCAGGAAAGTGCTTATTGGGTGTTTTTGGGCTTACTGAAAAGTCGTGGTGTCCCTTGTTCTGTTCAGATTAGTTGTTTCTACATAAGGTCACTTGTATGTTCAATTTAGTATAATTCATAGCTTAATAGAGTAAATTGCTTAATAGTGCTTATTTAGGTTTAGAAATTGCTTTTCAATATTTAGTTTAGTCAGTTAGGCAGTAGTTAATTAATATTATAGCTTATTTCAGTAGTAATTAGTTTAAGGTTGCAAAGTAGCATTGATAAGGGGTGTTTGGTTTATTGTGTTATTAGCTTATTTACTGTTCAAGTGCACTTTTTTGATTTTGATACAGCTAAGATAAGGTGTTATAAGCAATATTCAGTAGGTATTAAGTGGTTTTTAGCTCACTATAGTTATATTGGCCTTTTTGTGGAATATTAAGCTCAACACTGCCATCATTAAGCTCAGTTAAGCTAAGCTTCTTTAAGATCTCATTTTAGCATTTCTGAGTTGGATTTTAGTGTTTAAGTAAGTTCCCAAAGTTTGGATTGCATTGGTCAAGTTTTGCACAAGTTTTGCGACACTTTCCCATTTCTGCTGAACCAGACACTTCTGTGCAGACATTGGTTTTTGACTGCTGATCTGAGCTTTTTGGTAGCTTATTGAATTAAGCTTTGAATTTGATATTTGGTTTTAAGATAGTCAGCATAGCTAGCTTGAAGTTCAACATCTGGGATTCTGCTTTTGAACTTATTTGGAAGCTTATTTTGAGCTTGCAAATTCACCCAGTCAGACTTGTCTGAGCTTGTCCCATTTTCAGTCCAAAAAACACTTTTTCAAGGGTAAATTTAGATAAGCAATTGAAGTAGAAAATTGGAATTTGAAGTACTTTTGGATAGCTAGTAGTATAGGGAGTCTTTTGCCCCATAAGATTCCATCTCTTTGCTTATTTGGACTGCTTATTTAAGCTATGAAGTTGGCTGTTTAGCCACAATTTCTGTCTCAACATTGGACTAATTAAATGCTTATCTGCTTATCCTGAGTACTTCTTTGATCACCAAAAGTTGTTTTAAGCTTAATAAAGTGTGATTGTTGGAATTTGAGCTTTTGATAATTTTTGGTTCACTTTTTCTAATTCTTGGCTTATTTCCAACTGCTTATTTGCTATGTTCTGCTTATTAGGGTTTAATCAGTTCTTGAATTTATTTTTCATAGATCAGAAATTTAATTTTATAATTACTCAAATTTTTCCAGAATTTTCCAAAGTGTTTTAATATTTTTAAATCATTTAAATTGTTTTAATTAGTTTTTAATTCATAAAAAATTATTAAAAAGTCAAAAAAATATTTTTCTTTTTCCAAAAATTTTCTTTTATCAGTTTTAATATAGGAAAATTATTTTTATATTTTAGGTTTTAAATTTTAGAAAATCACTTTTTATTAACGTTTTAAAATTCGTCGCGTAACGTTTTTAAATTCTAATTTTCGTTTTTAGGTTTACATGTTTAGTGTAATTGTACTTTTAGCTTAATTAGTTGTTATCTTTTATTATTTTATTGTTCGTAGTGTAAAATCACAAATCAACCACTCTTTTACACACATTCACCACACGTATTCGACAACGTTTACGACAACTCGATATTCGACCTTCGTTGGGACACGACCCGGGGAAAACGCATACGTTGCCTTTTCCTTTGGAATAAAAATACTACATCAATAATCACACTGGAAAAACAGGTGCTCATGTGAGTCCATGAATTGCTTGCATAATGTACATTCCATGACCTCATTTTGCCTCCATCTAGCAATTTTGTCCTGTGTCATCAATCTTTCTTGCACAGCCATCCATAGAACAAAAGTGTGTCTAGGGATACTATGACGAAACCAGATCATAGAACTGTTAGCCTAGCCCATATTGTATTTATTGTAATGGGCTTAGCCCATAATCTAGAATAGTCGGTAGTATGGCTATATATGTTCCATGTAATGTATCTTTGCAGAATCAATGAAATCACAATATTCAGTACCATAATCAAATACAATCATTACCGAATATATGTTGACATGGTATCAACAGCCTAGTCAACCGATCCTCCTAACCCAAACACAAACTGCCACCCACTAATTCAATTCGGCAGCCTCCCTTTCGACCAAAAATCAATCGCCATTTTTTTTATTTTCCTTCTTCATAGTGTTGGTGATTTATGCTAAGGTCACAAATCCACACAAACGTTCTTGTGGTATTCATGCTAGGTCACGAATCAGTTGTGGTTATTCGTGCTAGGTCACGGATCTTTATCTTGTTGCTGTTATTCTTTTTCTATGATTGGTTCTAATTTGGCTGCCAATTGGGAGCAGCACACGACATATAATTTATCCCTTTAGTCCATTCACACTACATATAATTTATTTTATTTGGTTCCCTTTGGAGCTAAGGCCATACAAAGAAAATAAAAAGATTGGGTATTTTGGTGGCTGTGTTGACACAAGCAGTAGAAGACAACATATATATTTAATCCTCATTCAATTGAGAATAAATATATATAATACTAAGTGTGGGATACATTCTTAAGGACGCACAGGAACAAGAGGTGTTTGGTTCGACAGTATGACAGGAGACAACATTATTGGCCCATTACCTTATGTTAATCCACCACCTGGATTTGGTTACCAGCCCATTTTCCAACCTGGTCAAATCCAATACATCAGACCCAGGTATCCAACCATAGGTTCGGCACAACAGGCTACTTCTGGACCCGTAGCTGTTCCTACAGGGTCGGTGGGACCCACTTTGCCTCATGTTTTTACTGCCGGGACACTTCGTGCTCTCGCGACTGGCGCATGGAACATGGACACAGGTGCGAGCTCATACCTTAATGCATCTGTTAATAGTCTTAGTAACGTTTTTAATACTTGCATGTATCCATCTGTATCGGTTGGTGACGGGCATAACATTCTGGTCACCAATACGGGTCGTAGCATTTTGCCTACTCCTTCTCGACCCCTGTACTTAAATAACGTCCTTATTACCCCTCATATTGTCAAAAATCTTATATCTGTCCATCAATTTGTTTGTGACAATAATTGCACTGTTGAATTTGATCCTTTTGGGTTTTCCGTCAAGGATTTTATGACACGTCGGGTGCTTCTCTGATGTAACAGCACGGGCGACCTATACCCTGTCACGACCCCGTGTCCTATTCCCCAAGCTCTACTTGTAAGTCAACATACGTGGCATCAGCGCCTTGGACATCCAGGGAGCGAAGTGCTATGCCGTCTCGTCTCAAATAATTTTATATCTTGTAATAAGGAGAAGCCGCATGTGCTTTGTCATGCTTGCCAGCTTGGCAAACACGTTCGACTTCCATTTGTCAGTTCTGATACTATTGTTAATGCATGTTTTGATGTTATTCATTCTGATGTATGGACTTCACCAATTTCGAGTCTCTCGGGTTTTAAATATTACGTTTTGTTTTTGGATCACTATTCTCATTTTGTTTGGGTCTACCCGTTGATAAATAAATCTGATGTATTATCAAAATTTGTTCTATTTCGCAAGTACGTTCACACTCAATTTAAGTGTGAAATCAAATCGTTTCATTGTGACCATGGCGGTGAATTTGATAACCGCACCCTTCATAAACTTTTTGCCGACAATGGCATTCAGTTTCGTTTCTCATGCCCCAAGACATCTCAACAAAATGGGAAGTCAGAACGGATGATTCGCACCATCAACAACCTCATTCGAACCCTACTTTTCCAGGCCAACCTTCCACCAACCTTTTGGGTTGAAGCTTTAAACATGGTTGTCCATTTAATCAACTTCTTACCTTCCACAACTATTGCCAACGAAATCCCGTATACCCGACTGTTTGGCCAAAACCCGGATTATAGCCTTATACGCACATTTGGCTGCTTATGTTACCCCCACTTATATCCTAATCACAAACTTGAACCACGCGCCACACCCTCCATCTACTTGGGACAAGCTTCAAATCATCGTGGGTATCGTTGCCTCGACTTAAACACCAATAAAATAATCATTTCTCGTCATGTAACTTTTGATGAAACTGTTTTCCCATATGGCACCCCTAAACCAACATCGGCACCCAAATACAATTTCTTGGATGACTCACCAGATATAAATCCTCCATTCATTCCATCCGCCCCGTTATACAACCCATTGTGCCTCAACCCACAAACGAGCCTGATGCGTAGTTTTGCGACCTTACAACAGGTTTTACCTCTCGAGGGATCTCAAGAGGCTTGCAATCCCCACTAGGCAGTGTACCTGACCGATGTAGTATAGTGTAGTGGCAAGTACCGGGGGATTGATCGTTCTCTAGGGGAATAGTGTCGTTAGGATTGAAAAACTACTCTAATAGGTCTAAGGGTGAGGGAAGATTCTTTTTGTATTTTTATATTTTTTATAAAAGCAAGTAAAATCTTGGGTTTGAAGGAGTGGGCGGAATTAGTTGCTAGTCAACTAACCCAAATAACTACAATTGCAAATAAAATAAAATAACTGAAAATAAAAAGGTTGTGGAACTTATATGGAGAGAAATGTGTTTACTTAGATTTCCTTACTCCCTAACTATTTTTTACCGGTTGATTAGTGTGTATTAATTGCGTGGATGATGGGTGTATTCCTTAATACCAATCGTGGGGTGGCGTACGTACTTCCCCAACTCTATAAGCTCCTACTTCACTCCTATGTCGAGCCGGCTAAGAAGCTCCTAACATGGGATCACTAGAATTCGCTCATGCATTAAATACAACCATAATAACCTTAGTACGCATTGGTTCATGTTTCTTAAGACGTTCAAGCAAGTTACCGTATAGGAGGTTAGCCAGTTTTCTTAAGCCTAACATCGATGAACAATCATCCAATACAATTAATAACACACCAACAACTAATAATCAATAGTTAGGTTTCATTAGATCTAAGCAAACACAAGATAAATCTAGCCTAGCATGTTAAATAAAAGACAAGAACAAGATATAATCAAACAACACATAGACATATTGAATGATTAATTGAGTACTTATCTTCAATTGAACATGGGAGATCCAAGGGTATGAAACCCTTAAAAATGGCAGAAAAATCGTCGTAGGGTTTCTCCTCACAAAGTTGCACACTAATGACTAAAAATTATGAAAGTATATATAGGAAAACAGATCTGATGGCGTCACCCTTTGGGTCGTGACGCCGTCACCTCGCCGCGGTTAGGGTTTCTTGATGGCCTTCTTGACGCCGTCCCCCTTTAATCTTCCAAAATCCTCTCTGGCTTATCAAGGCTTGACGACCTTCTTGACGCCGTCCCCCTTTAATCTTCCAAAATCCTCTCTGGCTTATCAAGGGTTGACGGCGTCACACTGGGGCTTGACGCCGTCACAGGTACTTTCCAGCAGATTTTTGAGACTTTGTCGTTTTCTTCACTTTTATGCTCCAAAAACGTCCAAAATGCTTCCTTTTCCAGATTTCTTCTCCAAAGTACCTAAAATGACAAAAGGAACGATTTAGGGCAATATTTGATCAAATAAATACGATTTAGGGCTTAAATGACCCCCTAAAAGCGGTACACTTTTCGCTTCATCAAATACCCTTACACTTGAGATTTGCTTGTCCTCAAGCAAATGCGCTTTTATTCTAATCAAAATACAAGTTAGGGGTCATTTAACGCTAATATAAAAGTAATTACAACAAATAGTCATTCCACTTTAATCATAATAAGCACGGAGATTACACACTAGCACCTCACAAGTAGTGTTTAGATACTCACATCTCTCAGGTGTCATAAAAGTATATCTCATAAATGAAAATGAATAATATCTCTCACTACCTGTCATAGCAAATAGATTACCATAGGCTTGGGAAAGGATCAAAAACCTCCTCCACTAGGCGTAAGCACCTAAGATAAACTATCAAAGAGGGCTTTTAAACGGGTTATAACGTTAGGTGTAGGGATATGATAAACACGGTTTTGTTGGATAAAGGATATTTTTACTGGTGGCGAGTTAAAGATCTTGATTAATTACATGTACAATATGGCGTTGCTAAGCCAAGACTAGACTCGACTTAAGCTAATGAAAGAAATAACAAAAAGATAAAATAAACATAAAATGAAACGGGATGGTAGTCCGTATGTGGTTTTTTTTTTTTTTTTTTTTTTTTTGACATACACTCTTGCCCTACCATCCAAAATAATACATCATAGGGGCCTCGGTTCTTCCCTTACACTTGAACTTTTACATAACTTTACAATTAACTATTCTAATGACTCGAATTAAGATAATCGAAACACTTGTAGTACTTTTAAAATATTTAGCACATATGGGGGTAATAATGTTGTTCTTCCCCATTACTCCATTACACTAGTACTTTACCCATGAGTCCCAATCGTCCCAAAACAATATGTACAAGGATATGACTCGACTTAGCAACCATGTAATCAATTAGATAATTAACTTGGGGTTTAAACAAATGTTGTCACAATAATGCACTAAAAATGAGTGCATACAAGGTAGGTTAAGGCGATTTGGGTGTACATTTAAGTGAGGTGTTAACAAATTCTTACTTTAAGTAAAATGCTTAAAGTTAGAAACGAAAAGATAGGCTCTGAGGGGTGTACTAGGGGTATCGTGTACTAAAAATGAGTACAACGCAAAGGGTGTGGGAGAATTACTTGACCAATGTTGCCAATGTAATTATAACAAAAACACAGGTGTAAAACAATGGGTTAATCCTAATGCCTCTTATCATGTAGTAAATCTAACTACACGAATGTAGTCTCACTTGTGGCCTCGGAATGGTCCTAACGCAAGTTCTAAAATCTAAGTGCTACCGGTACACACATCATAGCATAAATGTTTTTCCTACCAATTCTAGGGGCGAACCTCACATATTTGGGGGTGGAAAATTTTTTTAGTGGTACGGTTTTGTGCTAGTCATATAACTCCTATCCGTGAGACGCTCATTAAGACCAAAGTTTCACTCCTATATGTTGTAAAAAATTTTAAATTTGGCACTAAAATTGCCTTAACAGGTATTTCTCTCAGTTTTATTACACATCTACCATTAAACAAACGAAAAATCAAGCGTAATAGCATTCTCTAAAGTATCGTACTTTACCCCCCCCCCCTTACACTTAAGATGAACATTGTCCCCAATGTTCAAATAACAAGATGTAAAAGTGAATAAGGTAAAAGAATGAAATCAAATACTCCCCTGATTCGCTCGGTGGATAAAGAGGTAACATGGTTAGATCTTCTTCCAAGGTAATGTTGAAGCTTCAAGATTAAAGCGACGCCAAAAGCTAGATTCCACATACATCTCCTTGTCCAAAATAACCTGTTAAACCTGAGAAAACAAACATGAAAACCTGCATAACATCGGCGGGATAAATCTGTATAAGGATATAATGCTTGTGGAATGATTATTTTGCAGATTCCTGGAGTTTATAAGTTAGAGATTTAATAAAAACTTTTATGATTCTGGAAGAAAAACAAAACTTTCAAAAAAAAATAAAAAAAATCCAGAAAACTGTTCCTGTCGCCGTCAGAAGTGATCTGACAGATTTTTCATGTTAAGTTTCCGAAAAATTTCTGGAAAAACTCAATCCTTATTTCCTGGAAATCCTGTAAAATATCATTATGACTCGATACAAGCATTTGACTCAAACAATTACTAATATGTATGTTAATTTAATATTGTTATGATTCATGTTCATTTGTTCTAATAAACCGATTTGGATTTCCCTTACACTTATCTTTTGCAAAATACATTTATATGTAATTAAGACGAAGTTAAAAACAAGATAAAGCATTTTCACAATTTAGTTTCGAACATGAATCAATAATAATAAAAATTAAACATACATACGGAAGCAAATAAAATCAAACAAACAAATAAATAAACACACAAAGCAAATAAAGCTTGGGTTGCCTCCCAAGAAGCGCTTGTTTTTGTTCGAGTCACGAGCCTGACTCTACCCTTATTTAACGGATAAAGGAGAGGTTTTTCCTACACTTAGGATTAAGTGCGGGTGATAGTAGCGATACACACCATCTTGGTGGAAGTATGCCGCGTGAGGAAAGAGTGGTGGATGAATTATATACTCAAAGGGGTGTGCTCCTTTCATCATAACCTTACCTAGTTCACTTTGGTCAATGGGTGAATTAAAGTTTTCTCCTAAAAAGGGATCATCTTCTATCAACTTCGAGAGATTCCTAGTTGGGAATCCATCTTGACCTAATAAACCCGGTTTAAACCCATAATGTTTCTTGTGATTAATCATGAATGGGTGATGTAAGTATGAAAGGTTATGGTTCACTCCTATATTGTCTTCCTCACTACAAGGCTTAATGTCTACTACCTTAAACTTAAGACTACCCGGACTATATGTTTTGATGGGTGGATCGGGACCTAATTCAATTCCTAAATTTTCATCCAAGGATGGAAGATTAGGTAACGGTTTTGGTTGAGGCTCCGGCTCATCAAAACTAGGAACTTCCATAGGACTAAAAGAAAGGTTGTGATCACTAAAAGCATTCAAACCTATTTCTTCTAGTTGTGTTTGGTCCAAGGGCTCTACCTCTATTGGGGTTCCTATAGTCTCCTCAACTTCTTCCGGGTAAGTCACGGGCGGTGTGTGTGCCTCAAATGATGGTAGGACTTGTGGGGTACTTGGTGGGCTTATGTTACTTACCTCATCATTCCTTGTGTCAAGATCACCTATATCCTCATCATGTGTTTTAGTAGAATCTAACCCTAACATTTTCCCTAGTATCTCAAGTGCTTCTCTAGGCATCTCAACTTCTATATCCGAATCATAAGGATCATCCTCAATATTTTGACTGCTGTATTCAAATTGCCCAAAAGATTCATCATATGCTTCTTGAGATTCATCGTCATCGATCATAAAACCTAGGTCTTTTTGATCAATGTGATCATGCTCGGCTAGATCCTCCATCACATCAAGATCACCTAAGTGTTCACTCTGTATTATGGTAGTGCCTAACCATGACATTCAGCTAGGTGGCTCAACTCTACCCTCATCCCCAAACAAACTTGTTTCATGATCCTTGAAATTTATGGTCAATTGACTTGTATTAATGTTTGTTGGGTTGTCTACTATATAATAATATTGGGCACAATTCTCAATAGCTTCTCATGCTTCTTCAGCACTTAATTCCCTAAGATCCCTGCCGGCAAAATAGTAAATGTCCCTTTGGGCATGTCGGTCGACACGATCGTAAAAGATTTGAGTTAGGGACCATGAATCGAAGTTATGATGAAGGACTTTTTGGAGTAAATATTTAAAACGGGTCCATGCATCATAGAGAGGTTCATCTTTATGTTGTTTAAACATCAAGATGTCATATGGAGTGGGTGAATTACGTGGTTGGTAGTATGGTGGATTCACGTTCTCCATAATGGTGAACGGAAGAGTCAATGGAAATTACGAACAAAACACACAAAGAAAAATAGATAGACTAAAGAAAAACCTAGAAAAATAAAATAAAAATCTCACTAGAAAGGAATCTAGTGAGTAGACCTAATAAAATAAAAATTCAACCTAAACAATAACTATTCCCCGGCAGCGGCGCCAAAAACTTGATGCGTGGTTTTGCGACCTTACAACAGGTTTTACCTCTCGAGGGATCTCAAGAGGCTTGCAATCCCACCAGGCAGTTTACCTGACCGATGTAGTATAGTGTAGTGGCAAGTACCGGGGGATTGATCGTTCTCTAGGGGAATAGTGTCGTTAGGATTGAAAAACTACTCTAATAGGTCTAAGGGTGAGGGAAGATTCTTTTTGTATTTTTATATTTTTTATAAAAGCAAGTAAAATCTCGGGTTTGAAGGAGTGGGCGGAATTAGTTGCTAGTCAACTAACCCAAATAACTACAATTGCAATTAAAATAAAATAACTGAAAAAAAAAAGGTTGTGGAACTTATATGAAGAGAAATGTGTTTACTTAGATTTCCTTACTCCCTAACTATTTTTTACCGGTTGATTAGTGTGTATTAATTGCGTGGATGACGGGTGTATTCCTTAATACCAATCGTGGGGTGGCGTACGTACTTCCCCAACTCTATAAGCTCCTACTTCACTCCTATGTCGAGCCGGCTAAGAAGCTCCTAACATGGGATCACTAGAATTCGCTCATGCATTAAATACAACCATAATAACCTTAGTACGCATTGGTTCATGTTTCTTAAGACGTTCAAGCAAGTTACCGTATAGGAGGTTAGCCAGTTTTCTTAAGCCTAACAGCGATGAACAATCATCCAATACAATTAATAACACACCAACAACTAATAATCAATAGTTAGGTTTCATTAGATCTAAGCAAACACAAGATAAATCTAGCCTAGCATGTTAAATAAAAGACAAGAACAAGATATAATCAAACAACACATAGACATATTGAATGATTAATTGATTACTTATCTTCAATTGAACATGGGAGATCCAAGGGTATGAAACCCTTAAAAATGGCAGAAAAATCATCTTAGGGTTTCTCCTCACAAAGTTGCACACTAATGACTAAAAATTATGAAAGTATATATAGGAAAACAGATCTGACGGCGTCACCCTTTGGGTCGTGACGCCGTCACCTCGCCGCGGTTAGGGTTTCTTGATGGCCTTCTTGACGCCGTCCCGCTTTAATCTTCCAAAATCCTCTCTGGCTTATCAAGGCTTGACGACCTTCTTGACGCCGTCCCCCTTTAATCTTCCAAAATCCTCTCTGGCTTATCAAGGGTTGACGGCGTCACATTGGAGCTTGACGCCGTCACAGGTACTTTCCAGCAGATTTTTGAGACTTTGTCGTTTTCTTCACTTTTATGCTCCAAAAACGTCCAAAATGCTTCTTTTTCCAGATTTCTTCTCCAAAGTACCTAAAATGACAAAAGGAACGATTTAGGGCAATATTTGATCAAATAAATACGATTTAGGGCTTAAATGACCCCCTAAAAGCGGTACACTTTTTGCTTCATCAGAGCCAACAACACCAATTCCCACCAGTCCTAATACATCCCAACATCACGTAACCCATGACCCATTACCATCCCCATCACCACCCGCCGCCCAACAACAGACACCAAATACATCACCACCCGCGCACCAACACCAACATATTATCTCAAATCCTCCTAATAACCCAAACCCTGTCTCAATTCATCCCATCGTCACACGATTTCGTGTAGGGACTAATCGTCCTACTGTGCATCTCAATATGCATGTGTCTTCGGTCTCACCATTACCAAAAACCTATCGTGATGCGTTTACTGATCCTAATTGGCAAAATGCTATGCGTGATGAATACACTGCACTTATTAAGAATGGAACTTGGACTCTTGTGCCTAGGCCCACGGACACCAACATTATTCGCTCTATGTGGCTTTTTTGCCACAAGTATTTGGCTGATGGCACTCTTAGTCGCTACAAGGCTCGTCTTGTGGCCAACGGAAGTAATCAATTGGAAGGGGTTGATGTGGATGAGACGTTTAGTCCGGTGGTTAAACCGGGCACTATTCGGACTGTACTAAGTTTAGCTACTTCTCGACATTGGCCGATTCACCAGCTTGATGTCAAGAATGCTTTCTTACATGGAGATTTGAACGAGACTGTTTATATGCATCAGCCTTCGGGATTTCGAGACTCTGTGCACCCTGATTATGTGTGTTTATTGAAGCGGTCTCTGTATGGGCTCAAGCAGGCCCCTAGAGCATGGTTTCAGCGATTTGCATCTTATATCACTCGGGTTGGATTTTCACATAGTCGTTGCGACTCTTCATTATTTATATACAGACAAGGGATGGATACTGCCTATCTATTATTATATGTGGACGATATTTTTCTCACAACTTCTTCTGATAGTTTGTTACAGTGGGTTATTAGTTCCTTACATCAGGAGTTTGCTATGACTGATTTGGATCCACTTAATTACTTTTTGGGTATCTCTATTTCTCGTGATTCTACCGGGTTTTTTTTTTTTTTTTTTTTTTTTTTTTTTTTTTTTTTTTTTTTTTTTTTTATCTCAGAAGCAATATGCACTTGAGGTTTTGGAGAGAGCTCATATGGTTAATTGTAATCCCAGTCGGACTCCTGTTGACACTGAGTCCAAACTGGGGGATGATGGTGATCCAGTCTCTGACCCTACATTATATCGGAGTCTTGCAGGTTCTCTTCAATATCTCACATTCACTCGCCCAGATATATCATATGCAGTTCAGCAGTTCTGCCTTCATATGCATGATCCTCGAGAGCCTCATCTATCAGCTCTTAAACGGATTTTGCGATATGTCCGGGGTACATTACACTATGGGTTACAGTTGTTTGCTTATTCTACTTCATCCTTGGTAGCATATTCTGATGCGGATTGGGCTGGTTGCCCCACTACTAGGAAATCCACTTCCGGCTACTGTGTTTTCCTTGGCAACAATCTTTTATCTTGATCATCTAAGAGACAGCCAACTCTATCTCGTTCTAGTGCCGAAGCAGAATATCGTGGGGTTGCAAATGCTGTTGCTGAAACTTGTTGGTTACGAAATTTACTTCGTGAGCTTCACACACCTTTATCTTCCGCTACGCTAGTCTACTGTGACAATGTTAGTGCAGTCTACTTATCATGTAATCCGGTTCAGCATCAGCGAACGAAACACATAAAGATTGATATTCATTTTGTTCGTGACTTGGTTGCCACTGGTCAGCTTCGGGTTCTCCATGTTCCCTCACGTTACCAATATGCAGATATTTTCACGAAAGGCTTACCGTCGGCACTGTTTGAAGAATTTCGCTCCAGTCTCAGCGTCCGGTGTCCTCCCGCTGCGACTGCGGGGGAGTGTTAGCCTAGCCCGTATTGTATTTATTGTAATGGGCTTAGCCCATAATCTAGAATAGTCGGTAGTATGGCTATATAGGTTCCATGTAATGTATCTTTGCAGAATCAATGAAATCACAATATTCAGTACCATAATCAAATACAATCATTACCGAATATGACAAGAACACCATTTCACTTTAGGCCCATTACTATTACTTGTCATGTCATGCCATACTGTCTTGGTCTTGTATTCAGTTCTCATCCCTGTTCTAGTCATCCAAACAGCTTTATCACAAACATTCTCATTAAGGATTGGAGCCTGTATATTACTTAGTTGAGGAAACTTAAAAAACCATTCTGCAGGCCAACACCATTCACCTTGTAGGATTAGATCAACAACACAACTGTTCGTTTTAAGCCTTGCATCATAGATCTCTCTTGTAGATATGAAATCACATAAAGGACCCTCTATACACCATTTATCATGCCAAGCTGAAGTAGACTTCCCATTTCCCAGCTTAAAGTAGACATGCTTTCTTACTTTGTCTCTCAGTTTTAATATATTCTTCCACCCATTACTGCAATTATTCTCACAAGGCACCTCCCAAACACTCCTTCCCTTCAATTTTTCAATATTTATCCATTTAACCCAAAGATTATCTTTCATAGCAGCAATGTTCCACAAATGCTTCATAATGAGAACTTCATTCCAGATTTGGAGGTTTTTAACCAAGTCCACCCTGATCTTTAGGTCTGCATATATTCTCCCATGAAATTTTTGCTTTACCTTTTGTTAGCTCTCCTTGGCACCACAAAAATCCCTTCAACACTCTATTTATATCCTTAGTCACTGCCTTAGGGAGAATGAAAACAGAAGCCCAATATATTTGCATTGATGACAAGATAGAGGCAATTAACTGAAGCCTACCAACATAGGATAAAGATCTATTCCTCCAGTCATTCACTCTACATTTGACCGTATCAATCAGAGGCTTACAATCAGTTATACTTAGCTGTTTTGTAATAAGTGGTACACCTAAGTATTTCACTGGTAATTTCCCTATGGTGAAAGGAAGGATTTGAATAACATCATTTTGTTCAGGTTCAGATAGACCACCAAAAAACATAGTACTCTTCTGCATATTTACTTTCAACCCAGAGTACATACTAAACTCTTCTAAAGATTTCTTAATTACATTAACAGATCTGCAATCCCCATAATTGAACACAATAAGATCATCAGCAAATCCTAAATGTGTGATTTTAAGCTTTTTACATCCCTGGTGATATTTAAAGTGCTCTGCATTCTCAATATTCTTCCTCATTATGAGATTGAACACCTCCATAGCCATAGTGAATAGATAAGGGGAAATTGGGTCCCCTTGCCTTAATCCTCTACCTCCTTTGAAATATCCTACTCTCTCCCCATTGACATTTATAGAGAACTTAGTAGTTGTTACAGATGTCATTATCCATCCAACCATTCTCCTATGAAACACAAATCTTTCCAAAACATTCTTTAAAAAGTGTCAATCTAGTGTATCATAAGCTTTTTGTAAATCTATCTTAAGAGCACATTTCTTGACAGTTTGTTCCTTATTATACCCTCTAAGGAGTTCTTGTGCTAATAAGATATTATCTGTGATTTGTCTACCAGCTATGAAAGCACTTTGATTTTCATTGACTAATTTCCCCAACACCCCTTTAATCCTTGTGGTCATAATTTTGCTTATGCACTTATATAAGACATTACAATAAGCTATAGGTCTAAAATCAGAAACCTTATTGGGTGTTGCTATCTTAGGGACAAGTGAAATTAAAGTACGAGTAGCATTTAACTCACCTAGAAGTTTCCCAGAATTGAAGAATTCTTGAATAGCCAAACAAACTTCTTTCCCTAAAATATTCCATGCAGCTTTAAAGAACTTTGATGTGAAGCCATCTGGACCTGGAGCTTTTGAATCTTCAATCTCAAACATAACTTCCTTTATCTCCTTATCCAAAACAGGCCTGAACATATCCTCAGCTTCACTCAGTGATAACTTGTATCTTAATTCTACAAATCCATCAGGTAATCTTGGGATGTTGTCCTTAGTCCGCAGGAACTTCTCAAAGTGCTTGATGAATTGTCCTGCAACTTGATCGTTTTCAAACCTACTCCCACTTTCATCACAAACCTGCATAATTCTACTCTTATGTTGTCTGCCCTTGATTATCTTGTGAAAAAATGCAGTATTTCTATCTCCTTCCTTTAACCAGTCAATTTTTGCTTTTTGCCATAGGAGACTTTCTTCATCTTTAACTGCTTCACAGTATTCTTGCAGAAATTTACAACTTTGTTCTTTGAGTTTTTCACAACGAGGATTTTTATCAACTTCCCCTTGAATTTCCTTTATCCTATTTCTAAGGCTACTTACTCTTTCATGGACATTTCCATTCTTCCATCCCAACTGGCTTAATTTGTTCTTGAGCATTTTCATTTTCTTTACAACTTTATACATCTGATAACCTTCTACTTCTTTCTTCCATTCTGACTGCACCAATGGTAGAAATTCCTTCTTCTCAGTCACAAAGTTAACCATTCTGAATGCTTTTTTCTTCTGAATTCCACCCTTAGGAATTATCATAATTGCAGGTGAGTGGTCTGAAATGAGGTATGGCATGAATACACTGTGTGCATCAGGGTATTGATCCAAGAAATCTTCATTGATCATGATCCTGTCCAATTTCTTTAATGTTCTGCAATTAGGATTCCTAAGACTTTTTGTCCAGGTAAATTGAAAACCAGAACTCAACATATCTTCAATCTCCAATTCTTCAACACAGCTTCTAAATTCAATCATATCATTAGATGAATTAGAGCTACCATTTGAATGTTCCTTTGGATCTAATGTGACATTGAAGTCCCCACTAATGACCCATGGTTGCCTGCTTATTATCTGCTTATATGCACCCAATTCCTTCCATAATTT
Organism: Artemisia tridentata subsp. tridentata; assembly: GCA_021014915.2. Lineage (NCBI taxonomy): Eukaryota > Viridiplantae > Streptophyta > Magnoliopsida > Asterales > Asteraceae > Artemisia > Artemisia tridentata. The sequence goes on along the minus strand of CP139501.1, from coordinate 269,180,559 downwards.
TCTTCTTTCAACCCCTAAGTTACTTGCATACACAAAGAAGCAAAAAAAACTTTGACTTTTGGCATACAGTTTCAAATAAGAACAACATACTCTGTTTTCTCTTTGTGATTAGCCATGCTGTTACCTTATTTTGATTCCACCTCACCATAATTCTGTAGCCCTTGTTGTTGTTCTCAGCATTAGTCACAAACTCCCAATTGCTAAACATAGCTTGACCCATTTTATTAACATTTGGGAATTTCACATGGGTTTCAATTATTGCACAAACTTGCAACTTCTCCTCAGTGATTATTTTCCTCACCTCATCTTGTTTATCAGAGGTACTTAGTCCTCTAATGTTCCATGTTGCTACTTTAATATCCATATATACTCTCTTTCTATTTTTAGCTCACTTTTCTCTCAATTCTTTTAGCTCACTTAACACTGTGTCTATTTTTAAAACTCAATACTCTCTTTCTATTTTTATGCTCACCAATTCTCTCAATTCTTTTGGCTCACAAACACTTTGTCTGTTTTTATCACACACGATGTTCTCTTTCTGTTTTTGAACTCCCTTATTCTCTCAATTCTTTTGGCTTACAAACACTCTGTCTGTTTTTGCACACAAATCCTCTGTTTCTGTTTTTGACTCCCCAATCTCTCAATTCTTTTAGCTCACAATACACTCTGTCTATTTTTATTCACACAAATACTCTCTTTCTGTTTTTTATCTCCCTTATTCTCTCAATTCTTTTGGCTTTCTATACACTCTGTCTGTTTTTTACACACAAAGAAATACAAAAAAACAAAATTCAAAACTATCTATATACAATACAATCTAGATACACTTCAGATTATCAGTTAAGGGTATTACAACTAACACCCTCAATCTCATTCTTCAGCAGACTATCTCCAGTTGAAGATAAGTCTTGCACAACATCCTCTTCATTCTCTAAGCTTTTTGCTGCACCTAGCAATTCTTTTTTGTCCCTATAGTACCTTTTCATATCTTCATTCCAGCTTTCCCATTCATTCACTGTTGGGTCACCATTTGTTTCTAACACCATATCAACTTGTTTTCTTTCCTGGACATTTGGCCTTAACTCCTCTTCATTAACCAATGAGTCTAGAAGAGAGAAACTATTCTTTCCTATAATCCCCACATTGGTCTGGTAACATCCACCACTAGTACTAGCATCTGTATTAACCTTGTTAGATCCAGTATTAGTGCTACTACTTCCTGTTTCCTTATTAACCTTTCTCCATACTAGGATTTGATACCACTTCAACACTCTTCTTAGTTCTGTATTCCTGCTTATTACTATACTGCTCTTGACCATTCATTTTGTTGGGATAAGCACCACTCTTAGGATGATCATTTGTGCCATTGTGACCAGTTTTCTTATTCTTAATATTGTATGTTTCATCCCTACCTCTCCTATGTGTTACTTTTTGGAATCCATCATTCATATCATTTTGAGCATCATTTTGTTTCACACTTTCAGCATCTTTAGGAATCATCCTACATTTACCATCATCATGGCCAAAAACATAGCAGTGGCTACACCTATCAGGCTTCCAAGTATACTCCACTTACACATATTTAGTCATACTAGTGCTTGCATCCTTTCTCCTGTAAGAAATTTCAATGACATCTTTAAATTGCTTCTCAGCATTCAATTCAATGAACACCCTAGCAAACCCAAGTCTATCCTCCCCTGTCTTGCATACTTTGGTAGTCATTTCATCCATAATGACAGGTTTTCCTAGACAACTTGCTAGTGAGCTAATTCCCTTAACACTCCAAGCTTCCAATGGTACATTTAGTAGCTTAACCCAAACAGGCAATTTCTTAGGTTCTGTCTTGTCCAAACAAATATCAATGCTCCATCTTTGGACAAATAATGGTTTGTTGTTAACCATCCAAGGGCCATTACTAATAACATGGAGTATGCCCTGTTCATCTTGGAATTTAAAGAAGAAAATCCCGTTATCATTCACATTCATGTCCATAAGGCTATATTTGTTCCACATTCTCCTCAAATGGTATCTAGCCTCATTGAAACTAACTATACAACCTAAAAATTGGCCACACACAGTTTTTTCCCACTTATTAATTCAACAATCTCTTCATCAAAAATAGCAATTTCAACCCCATTTTCATTAACCTCAGTAGGGATCATTTGCAATGTGTTATCATGATTAGAGTTCTTAAGTAAATCAACCAGTGTGCAAGTGTTTCCCTTTTCAAGTTCATTCTTACTAGTGCAAGGGCTGCTCTTATTACAAGTTTCATCACTTACACAATTAGCATTTTGATTAACATTTACATCCTCATTTGTACTGCCTACATTATTACTAGTACTAGCGACATTTGGTTCACTAACCATAGTATCATCATTTAACTAAGTATTCAATCATTATCACTAGTTATAGCAACATCAGTGGTAGGAGAATTATTTACATGAGTTTGTAAAACAGGAAAATCATCCCCATTCAGATTACCATCAAACATACTCTTATCCCCCTTGTTCTTTGCCTCTCCATTAACCCTTTTATCTCCCTGAATGCTTCCATCATCATCCTTCTTCAGGATGTTCCCCTTCTCATTTCTCCTATCACCATTTCTCTTTTGAAGACCACGAACTTGAATCCCCATATCTTGCCGGAATTCTAAATGTTCTTTTTGATGATCTCTTACTATTCGACATTCTTACAACTAAGACTAAACTTCAATTCAATATAAATTACACTAATTTTTTGGTTTATTATGTAAGAAAAGTAAAAAGATTCAACACGAATGCAAGAAATTCTAATTTCGACCCATTAGGTCAAAAAAGGCACCAAAATCACAAATTGGGGGAAACTGCGAATCTTGATGAAAACCTAATTAAATCACATCATTGTGTGCGCAATGATGATGTGAGTGGATTGATGGTTTCAGACTTGAATTTGGCTAAGATTTGACTGGGTAATTTGATAGAAAACTATGATTTTAGTGGTAAATGAGAAAAAAGCGGAAAAAGTTGTTACGAGAGAAAAAAGAAAAAGAGAGAAAAGTTGTTACGGGAAAAGTTGTTTTTTCTTGCTGCACGTTGTTTCTATTTTCATGTTAGTTGTATGAAATATGTAAAGTAAGATGATTGAGATGTCTAAAAATATGACTAAATTTGTGCTTAACTCAACATGTCAATGATTTATTGGTTTGTGAAATACCAATTAGGCATGTCAATCAATGATTATACGTAAATTGGTTGCAATTTTTATTGGTGTAAGATTGTAAGAACATTGGTCATAAAATGCACGAAGATCCTAAGAAAAACACAAAAGAACGACCGAGCCAAACGTAGTAAAAACCAATTGATGAATAGAAGCCATGTAGAGGTTGCTGCTACCACCCCTATGAGTACTTTGGTGGCCACCGGTTGGAATAACATGAGTTCCATCACCTACGCCTTCTTCCGTGCCTGCATGAGCACCGCTTGCATGACCACCACCAGCTTCTCCTGCATGAGCACCACCGCCTACTCCATGAGCTCCACCGCTTACTCCATGAGCACCCCCGGCTACTCCATGAGCACCACTGAACCCATATGTTGTTTATGTGTGGTAATTGGGGTGAGATTGGTATCCTGATAGCAATTAGAAGTCACGAACAGTACGTTTTCAGATCGATTAAATTGGAGTGTATACCAATTAACGACCGGATAAAATCTAATTGATTCAAGTTTGTGAATGATTATATGTTTGCAGTAATTCGTTTTTGATCAAAGTCGTTTTGATCAGCCTTATCTCTCTCTATTCGAAATAGAGAATATATAAGACGGTTTATAGGGGCGGTTATCAAAGCCTAATAACTGTAAAACAGTTATACTCTATCAGCAGAAACCGTTCAGCAGGAACCGTTCGGCAGGAACGATCCACTATCAGCAGGAACCATGCTATCAGCAGAAACTGCACTATCAGCAGAAACCGCACTATCAGCAGGAACCATCGGCAGGAACTGCTGCACTAGCAGCAGAAACGAGCATCAACTTAATATGTTTTATTTGGTGAAAAAACAAATTCTAATGAATTTCCAACATAGCAATGTTATACCAAATAAAAATTTTCCAGCTGACCTGGCAGCTCGACCCCAGCCAGGGGCTCTGCCCCTTGGACCCTGCCAGGGGCTGCCGCCCCTTGGACCCTGCTTCTCTCAGGGGCGTTGCCCCCGAACCCCCACCAAGGGGGCTACGCCCCCTTGGAACCCCCGTTAGTCCAGTTAATATCCAAATAAGTGTCGACCCTTATTTGCATATTAAACTCAATCTATTTTACACTAAAATACCAACACCACTGAACCCATAAGCGGACAGGAAAGGATTGGTATATAATTTAGATTGATCAATCGCATTAGATGATGCATGAATAAGGTAATTAAATGATAGAAATAGAAAAATCAGTATCTTCATCTTCTTGATATTATATTATTATGAATTTGTACACAAGTTAGCTAAGGAATAAAAGTGGAATTACAATGCGTTTTGGGTGTGCAGCAAGTAGGTTAGACATGCAATTTTTATGTTTTTTGGATGACCTCTTAGATTTCCTTCAATGATTGATCAATGCTCGTAGTTTGATTATTTATTCTTTTTCATTTATTTATTATTATTTTTATTTATTTTTTATCTTATTTAGTATTGGGAAAAATATATAAATTAGCTCACTGGTTGAAGTATTGATTTTGAACAGTCGAAACACGAACATAAAAATGTATAGAGAAAGTTAGAATCTCGTACAAAAGAGATTGCGTCATTATGAGATAGAGTTTTACTCTCTGCATCTATCATGTGGAAGAATTCAATGGCATAATTTAAACACTTTTGGAGTGATTTATTAGTTCAGTCATTCACATTTTTTACATAGTCGATGAAATATTATCAAGGTTATTTATAACATGAACTTTCATTAATATTGTGCTCTAGCTTGTTAAGATTTTATTTGCTTTATGACGGTTTGCATGTATATATGTTTTGTGACTAAGTGGTGTGTTAATTGCTGAATCGGGAAAGAGCTTAGGGGTGTCGGATTTTTGCTTATTTAACAACTTATTATCTTATTGTAATTTAATTTACTAAAGCTAACCAATTTTGAGTGTCTAGATTAAAAAAAAAAAAAAAAAAAAAAAAAAAAAGTTGCTTATATCAAGCTAATAATTATCGGTATATACAAATTTACTGTAGAAATCAGAGGGAAAATAACATATTGTATTAATCCGATTCACCTAGCAACATTACAGCAGACGGGCCCTAACCAACGGGCTTTGGGCTTTACATTGTATGCGTACCATAAGATTAAGGGTGCGTTTGGTTTGTAGGTGGAATTGGAATTAGATTTGGATTTGGGAAAAGTTTGAAAGAAAATGAGGAGAGAGAAAATTAATAATTATTTAAATTATGTATTTGTTTATATATAAATTAAATTAGTTTGAAATAGAAAAAAATAAAAAATAAAAGTAATGATAAACAAATATGTGGTTGAAATACTTTTAAAGAGTTAAAGGTAAAATGTGATTGGTGGATATCACCAAAAGATACTAGTGAAGGCATCTATGGATCTATGATTGAAAATCATGTGTCAGGGAATCAAAAATGAAACCAAACAATGAATTTCATAATTCTTTGAATCCATACCACCTTATACCCGTAAACCAAACGGCTCATAAGTTGTTTATGAATTGGGTTTGACAATCCTAATCAAATTTGGAAAGATTTAGAGAGAGATATGCATGGTAAGCGTGTCTAACTTTTATTAAATAACCAAATTTCCATATTATACTTGATCTAATATATATACTTATCCTACATACATATATATACGTCTCTTTTTCACATTCACCGTTTCTCCATCATCTTGTGCCATCCGCTATTCATACGTACGTATAGGTAAGTAGTTTAAAACAGTAATCTTAACTTTTTTGTTTCTTCTACTTGTTGATTTGTATATTTTCTATGCATACGTACATATATCAAAGTTGCCTTGTTGTACTTCATTGATTTGTTTTATATTGGTTTATGAAACACAACTACTTGCTAGGGTTGCGGATAAACACTTGATAAAATTATAGAGTAGCGAACAACAAAAACCTTGGTGTTTAATTTATGTGGTTTAAGTAGAGTTACAAATGGCTTTAATGATGAGACTTGTTTTTGTTTGAAAAGTTCGATTTGTATGTCTCAAAGACCAACACACGTTGCCGATCACACACAATTAAAAGGTTGCACAGTCCATTAAATCTTTATAATCATATTTACGATGTAAGGGAAATCTTAAAATCGGGCATGTTCGATAAAATATATGCATAGACGCGTTATGTATATGAAAAACAATTATAGCCTTATTTATGCAAAATAGTAATCAATTTTTTGGCTTATCTTCAAAAAACAATAACTTACTTATTGTTGGTTAGTGACAAGCTAGTTTGTGTTAGAATTTAATAATCATGATAAGTTCATATTTATTCTAATAACAATCAAACACATATGCGAAAGCGTAGGATCTTATTTAACATATAAAAGATTAACCGAAAATTAAAGTAATGTACCTTTTGATTCTAGCAAAAACAAAAATCAACTTCAATCTTATTCATCAATAATTAAAGTGGATTAACGAGATACCCCTTATCGTTTTGTATCTTAATCCAAGATATATAAACTATAGTGAGTTTATACCACAATCTTGTACACACGTACTATAACCGAATTAATGATTATGCTAGTAATGTAAACACAATTAAACCAAAACAATTTTGCTTAAGAAAAACTTGGATCGATCAACCCTAAGGGTTAAATGATCGATCGGTTAGACAAAGACGAAGAAGAAGAATAAGACTTGAGGGTTATAGCAAGAGTAAAAAACAATAACCCCTAGCCTTTAAATTTATAGACTAAGTATCTTGGAGGACAAGTTGGCATTGGATTGGGTTATAGAAACCCACGCCCAATCGGTTTGGCAATCCCTAGGGATTCCGGAACCTTCTTGATCCTCTAATTACATCTATAGTCCTTCTCATATTCACTAACGGTCGTTAGTCTATTCATGTTAATTACTTAACGTCCGTTAGTCGTTATTTTGTGTTCTAATAATTAAATACATAACGGTTTATATATTAATTATTATTACATTAATTCTTCATACGTAATGTGTGCAATCCCGTGGTCCCGAGTTCGATTCTAGACATACACGTTTAATATTTGTCCATCAAAACTAACAGCTCCCACTTGGACATCTATTAATAGTGTAATGACATTGGTTAGCGTCTAGCAACACGTCAATGCCCCTAGTACAACTCGGGTGGTGGTCTCCTGGAAAAACCATTCGATGATTCATCATCATACTTATCCTTTTGTTTCTAATACTACATTAATAAAGATATGGATCTTAGTCATTCTTTATTAACCATTATGTTTCTCGTTGTTTCTGATTGAGCAAGATTACCAAATCATCTGAACGTATTCCAGATAGATCTTGGGTGCGGCCGCACAAACATCTTGTCAACCCTACGAGGGGCCCAGCAGTATTAAACTTCAAAACAAATTTGAAGGAACAAATTCTCTCTTGACTACGAGCCTAACCCATGAACTTTGCAACACTCCTGAAAACAATCCTTATAGCTACCAGTTACATATAGCGGTAAATTGCTTCACATAAATGCACTACATTTATGACAGTTATCTGGTATCTCAAGTCTGAGGATAACTATATATACATGAATTACTTGATGACAAGATCCATAAAGTAAACTCATGAAGTTGAGATAAGTCTTACATTCAATTCATTGAATATCATGTGAAATTGGCATGTCAACGCATCAATATACTTTCAAGTATATTCTACCAATACTCAGATTTGTCTTAATTTAATGATATTACCATATCATTAAGCGACAATGGACAATTTAGAATAATCAATATATTCAAGGATTAAACATGCAAATACAGGATATATTATTAAGAAAATGACAATCAAACATAACAAGTATTTTATTTCATTAAAATAATAATTGTTCGTAACATCCCATTATCCAAACACTAATCACAGATGGGCATGAAACTACTAGCTAAACGAAGTCCTATGCCTTCAGCATGTTGATTAAGCTTTCCACCAGGTAAAGCCTTCGTTAAAGGATCAGCTAGGTTATTATCTGTGTGAACTTTGAGTAACTTGATTTCACCTATCTCCACTTGTTCTCGAACATAGTGATATTTAATCGGGAAATGTCTAGTGTCCTTCATGATTCCAGGTTCATTGGCAAATGTAATTGCGGCTGAATTGTCACAATACATCTTTATAGGTCTTTCGATTGAGGGCATAACTCCAAGCCATGAAACGAACTTCTTAATCCAGACAGCTTCCATTGCAGCTTCTGAAGCAGCAATATACTCACTTTCTGTTGCAGACATCGCTATGGTACTCTGCTTCTTGCTCTTCCAATCCACAGCTCCTCCATTAATGACAAAGACATAACCTGTCTGAGACTTCGTATCATCTTTATCACATTTCCAGGAAGCATCGCAGTAACCTGTAACACCAAGTTCTGCTTCTGGATTTCCCCCGCATACTAAAAACATATCTCTTGTAGCTCTCAAGTACTTGAGAATATGTTTAACAGCAGTCAAGTGGAGTTCACCAGGATTCTATGGATTTCAACTGGTTATATTTTGAGCAAACGCCACATCAGGCCTTGTGCATCTCACCGCATACATTATAGATCCCACAGCCGAAGCATAAGGGACTCTCTTCATGCGTGCCACCTCTTCAGGTGTTGAAGCACATGCTTTGCTACTTAAGCCATGATGTTCTTGCATCAGCAAATATCCCTTCTTGGAATTTTGCATATTGAATCTCTTCAATATTTTATCAATGTAAGCACTTTGGCTTAATCCAATCAACCGCTTTGATCTATCTCTATAAATCTTGATTCCCAAAATGTATGTTACTTCTCCTAAATCCTTCATGGAAAAACATTTCCCAAGATAGGCTTTCACCTCTTTCAATCTTGGAATGTTTTTACCCATGATTAATATGTCATCTACATATAGGACTAGGAAAATAACATCACTCCCACTAGCTTTGTGATATACACATGGCTCATCGAGATTCTGAGTAAACCCAAACTTTTTGATTTCTTCATCAAATCTCTCATTCCATTGCCGTGATGCTTGCTTCAATCCATAAATGGATCTTTGAAGTTTGCATACACGGTTTGGAAATTCTGGATTCACAAACCCCTCAGGTTGCGCTATATAGATGTCTTCATATAGGGAACCATTTAAGAAGGCGGTTTTTACATCCATTTGCCAAATCTCATAATCATAGTACGCTGCTATGGATATGAGAATCCTAATAGCCCTTATGTCAGTTACAGTAGAAAAGGTCTCCTCGTAGTCAACACCATAAGTTTGGGTAAAGCCTTTAGCTACCAAACGGGCCTTATAGGTGTGTACATTGCCATCCATGTCAGTTTTCTTCTTGAAGAGCCACTTACTTCCAACTACCTTGGCATTGAGAGGAATGTCTACTTCAATCCAGACTTGATTATCTCTCATGGATTGCATTTCCCCATTCATAGCAATCTGTCATTCATCCTTTTCAGGATCATTCATGACAGCTCTATAATTAGCAGGTTCTCCAAGATCCCCTTATATAGTTTCCTCAACTTCTACGTTAAGACATAGACGTTCAGGTGCTTTCACAGTCCTTACAGATCTGCGAATGGGAACAACTTCAGGTGGAGGACCCAGACTTTCAGGTTCCACAGGAAGTTCGCTAGTGTTTTCAGAAGGTAATGTATCCTCTTGATCATCTTCCAGATCATAGATCCTCCCATTGAATTCTTGAGATATGAGATCTTTTTCAAGAAAATCTCCATACCTAGCAACAATTACTTTGTTTTCAGGTGGGTAGTAAAAGTAGTAACCCACCGTTTCCTTTGGGTATCCTACAAAGATAAACTTTACAGATCTTTGTTGGAGTTTATCTGCTGAGTCACGTTTAACAAACGCCTCGCAACCCAAGACCTTTAAATAAGACAAGTTAGGCGTTTTCCCAAACCATAACTCATAAGGTGTCTTATTAACCTTCTTAGTCGGAACCATATTCAGAATGCGAATAGCAGATTCCAAGGCATAATCCCAAAAGGATAAAGGTAGAGTTGTAAGATTAAACATTGATCGCACCATGTCCAACAATGTACAATTTCTTCTCTCAGATACACCATTTTGTTGTGGAGTATATGGAGATGTTAGATGCTGGACAATTCCATTCTCAGCTAAATAATCTTTAAACTCTTGACTCAGGTATTCACCACCTCTGTCGAATCGAAGAGCTTTAATCTTCTTTCCAAGTTGCAGTTCTACTTCTGCTTTGAAAACCTTAAGTGTTTCAAATACCTCATGTTTATGTTTAAGTAAATAAACATATCCATAACGGCTGAAATCATTGGTAAAGGTTAAGAAGTAGCTAGCACCTCTCTTTGACACATGTCTAAGTGGTCCACATACATCAGTATGTATCAAACCAAGTAGATCAATAGCCCTTTTCATACGATTATTGAAGGGCTTCTTTGTCATCTTTCCGGATATACAAGATTCGCATTTATCAAATGATTCATCATTGATATCTTGTAAAAGCCCATCACGTTGCAGCTTTTCCATACGAGTCTAGCCTATATGAGCAAGTCGACAATGCCAAAGATAAGATGAATCCAAGACATTCTTGATTCTCTTATTATTGATGTTATACATTGAATTATAATTATTGCATTCATTCATATCAATCTCAAATACACCATTCACAGCAATAGCATTAAAATAAAAAACATTATTTAACGAAACAGAAATTCCATTGCTTGTAATAGTATGTTGAAAACCAATATTCAATAAACACGAAAAGGAAACCACACCTCTAACAATAGTAGGTGCATAATGACAATTATTTAAAAACAGTACTAAGCCCGAAGGCAAAACTAATTTAAATACGCCTATAGCTTCAACAGCTGCATGTGCTCCGTTGCCCACGTGCAGATATTGTTCCCCATAGGCCAGTCTCCTTTCAGCTCTAAATCCCTATAGTGTATTGCAAATATGAATACCACATCCAGTATCGTATACCCAGGAATTTATTTTATGAGTTAATGAAAATAATTCAATCATGAAAAAGTTACCTGAAGTGCTGGGTTTACCAGCCTCAACCTTCATCTTTTTCACACGCAACTCCTCGAGATAGAGTGGACAGTTCCGCTTCCAATGTCCTATCTCATGGCAGTGGTGACAAGCCTGATCCTTCTTGTTAGGATTCACCTTGTTCTTCTTAGGGTTGTGCTTCTTGGGCATAGGTTGATAGGCCATAACTTGTTTACCCTTGTCAACCTTACCCTTCCCTTTCTTATTCGCCTGCGGTTTTGGCTTTTGGATCCTACCTCCTTGTATAGCTAATACCTGAGGAGTAGGTGCCTTGTTTGGTAAACCCTTCTCATAGCCCACAAGCATTGTGAGCAATTCTGTGACTGTCTTCCCAAGCAATGCATGTTATAGTTTTGAACAAAACCTTTAAAATCCTTGTTCAAGGATCTGTTGATTAGGTTCACACATACATTCTCAGGATAGACATAGTTGATCAGTTGTAGTTGGTCCATGTACATCTTCATTTTCAACATATGATCACGAACGGGTTTTCCTTCCCCCTGCTTTCAGTTGTGTAATGCATCGATCAAATCATACAATTCAACAGCTGGTGGCTTCTCAGAAGTCTTTTGGAGTTCTTCCAGTATATCTTTAGGAAAATAGTTCTCAAACTGCTTTTGCAATTTGGAAACCATATATCCAAGAATCAAGCACGCAACTTCATTGTGTTTTTCGAACTCCAATTGCCATGCTTCTCTGACCTCTTCAGGTTCAGTAGCAGCTGGTTCTTGAGGGCAAGGCTTAGTTAAATATTCCAGCTTTTTGGACACTCTCAAGACAATCCTGAGTGACCTATGCCAGTCATTGAAATTTGGTCCAGTCAAGTTTTCCCTTTCAAAGTGGTTTTTGAAAGCAGAACTTAGTACAACATTATCGGGTTGAGCCATTTCTACCGAAAAAGTTCAAATATTAGTATTATAATAATACAATTTTTCAAGAAAAGAAAATACCCAGGAAATATTCGTATAACCATTTAATCTTCTTGAAAACTAGGATCCAAATTTTCATATTTTCACTACATCAGTTGATCTGCTAGCAGTGAAAGTACAAAATATGGTAATCTGTCGAACAATATTGTTTGCCGATTATTGTTCGACAGATTACCATATTCTGTACTTTCACTGCTAGCAGATAAACTGATGTAGTGAAACTATGAAAATTTGGATCCTAGTTTTCAAGAAGATTAAATGGTTATATGAATATTTCCTGAGTATTTTCTTTTCTTTAAAAATTGTATTATTAGAATACTAATATTTGAACTTTCTCTGTAGAAACGGCTCAACCCGATAATGTTGTACTAAGTTCTGCTTTCAAAAACCACTTTGAAAGGGAAAAATTGACTGGCCTAAATTTTAATGACTGACATAGGTCACTCAGGATTGTCTTGAGAGTGTCCAAAAAGCTAGAATATTTGACTAAGCCTTGCCCTCAAGAACTAGCTGCTACTGAACCTGAAGATGTCAGAGAAGCATGGTAATTGGAGTTCGAAAAGCACAATGAAGTTGCGTGCTTGATGCTTGGAAGTATGGTTCCCAAATTGCAAAAGCAGTTTGAGAACTATTTTCCATAAGATATACTGGAAGAACTCCAAAAGACTTATGAGAAGCCACTAGCTGTTGAATTGTATGATTTGATCGATGCATTACACAATTGAAAGCAGGGGGAAGGTAAACCTGTCCGTGATCATGTGTTTGAAATGAAGATGTACATGGACCAACTACAACTGATCAACTATGTCTATCCCGAGAATGTATGTTTGAACCTAATCAACAGATCCTTGAACAAGGATTTTAAAGGTTTTGTTCAAAACTATAACATGCATTGCTCGAGGAAGACAGTCACAGAATTGCTCGCAATGCTTGTGGACTATGAGAAGGGTTTACCAAACAAGGCACCTACTCCTCAGGTATTAGCTATACAAGGAGGTAGGATCCAAAAGCCAAAACCGCAGGCGAATAAGAAGGGGAAGGGTAAGGTTGACAAGGGTAAACAAGTTATGGCCTATCAACCTATGCCCAAGAAGAACAACCCTTAGAAGAACAAGGTGAATCCTAACAAGAAGGATCAGGCTTGTCACCACTGCCATGAGATAGGACATTGGAAGCGAAACTGTCCACTCTATCTCGAGGAGTTGTGTGTGAAAAAGATGAAGGTTGAGGCTGGTAAACCCAGCACTTCAGGTAACTTTTTCATGATTGAATTATTTTCATTAACTCATAAAATAAATTCCTGTGTATACGATACTGGATGTGGTATTCATATTTGTAATACACTGCAGGGATTTAGAGTTGAAAGGAGACTGGCCTATGGGGAACAATATCTGCACGTGGGCAACGGAGCACATTCAGTTGTTGAAGCTATAGGCGTATTTAAATTAGTTTTGCCTTCGGGCTTAGTACTGTTTTTAAATAATTGTCATTATGCACCTACTATTGTTAGAGGTGTGGTTTCCTTTTCGTGTTTATAGAATATTGGTTTCCAACATACTATTACAAGCAATGAAATTTCTGTTTCGTTAAATAATGTTTTTTATTTTAATGCTATTGCTGTGAATGGTGTATTTGATATTGATATGAATGAATGCAATAATTATAATTCAATGTATAGCATCAATAATAAGATAATCAAGAATGTTTTGGATTCATCTTATCTTTGGCATTGTCGACTTGCTCATATAGGCTAGACTCGTATGGAAAAGCTGCAACGTGATGGGCTTTTACAAGATATCAATGATGAATCATTTGATAAATGCGAATCTTGTATATCCGGAAAGATGACAAAGAAGCCCTTCAATAATCGTATGAAAAGGGCTATTGATCTACTTGGTTTGATACATACTGATGTATGTGGACCACTTAGACATGTGTCAAAGAGAGGTGCTAGCTACTTCTTAACCTTTACCAATGATTTCAGCCGTTATGGATATGTTTATTTACTTAAACATAAACATGAGGTATTTGAAACACTTAAGGTTTTCAAAGCAGAAGTAGAACTGCAACTTGGAAAGAAGATTAAAGCTCTTCGATTCGACAGAGGTGGTGAATACCCGAGTCAAGAGTTTAAAGATTATTTAGCTGAGAATGAAATTGTCCAGCATCTCACATCTCCATATACTCCACAACAAAATGGTGTATCTGAGAGAAGAAATTGTACATTGTTGGACATGGTGCGATCAATGTTTAATCTTACAACTCTACCTTTATCCTTTTGGGATTATGCCTTGGAATCTGCTATTCGCATTTTGAATATGGTTCCGACTAAGAAGGTTAATAAGACACCTTATGAGTTATGGTTTGGGAAAACGCCTAACTTGTCTTATTTAAAGGTCTTGGGTTGCGAGGCGTTTGTTAAACGTGACTCAGCAGATAAACTCCAACAAATATCTGTAAAGTTTATCTTTGTAGGATACCCAAAGGAAACGGTGGGTTACTACTTTTACTACCCACCTGAAAATAAAGTATTGTTGCTAGGTATGGAGATTTTCTTGAAAAATATCTCATATCTCAAGAATTCAGTGGGAGGATCTATGATCTGGAAGATGAACAAGAGGATACATTACCTTCTGAAAACACTAGCGAACTTCCTGTGGAACCTGAAAGTCTGGGTCCTCCACCTGAAGTTGTTCCCATTCGCAGATCTGTAAGGACTGTGAAAGCACCTGAACGTCTATGTCTTAACGTAGAAGTTGAGGAAACTATATTAGGGGATCTTGGAGAACCTGCTAATTATAGATCTGCCTTGAATGATTTAGAAAAGGATAAATGGCAGATTGCTATGAATGGGGAAATGCAATCCATGAGAGATAATCAAGTCTGGATTGAAGTAGACATTCCTCCCAATGCCAAGGTAGTTGGAAGTAAGTGGCTCTTCAAAAAGAAAACTGACATGGATGGCAATGTACACACCTATAAGGCCCGTTTTGTAGCTAAAGGCTTTACCCAAACTTATGGTGTTGGCTACGAGGAGACCTTTACTTATGTAGCTGACATAAGGGCTATTAGGATTCTCATAGCCATAGCAGCGTACTATGATTATGAGATTTGGCAAATGGATGTAAAAACCGCCTTCTTAAATGGTCGCCTAGATGAAGACATCTATATGGCGCAGCCTGAGGGGTTTGTGAATCCAGAATTTCCAAACCGTGTATGCAAACTTCAAAGATCCATTTATGGATTGAAGCAAGCATCACGGCAATGGAATAAGAGATTTGATGAAGAAATCAAAAAGTTTGGGTTTACTCAGAATCTCGATGAGCCATGTGTATATCACAAAGCTAGTGGGAGTGATGTTATTTTCCTAGTCCTATATGTAGATGACATATTAATCATGGGTAAAAATATTCCAAGATTGAAAGAGGTGAAAGCCTATCTTGGGAAATGTTTTTCCATGAAGGATTTAGGAGAAGCAGCATACATTCTGGGAATCAAGATTTATAGAGATAGATCAAAGCGGTTGATTGGATTAAGCCAAAGTGCTTACATTGATAAAATATTGAAGAGATTCAATATGCAAAATTCCAAGAAGGGATATTTGCCAATGCAAGAGAATCATGGCTTAAGTAGCAAAGCATGTGCTTCAACACCTGAAGAGGTGGCCTGATGTGGCGTTTGCTCAAAATATAACCAGTCGATATCAACAGAATCCAGGTGAACTCCACTGGACTGCTGTTAAACATATTCTCAAGTACTTGAGAGCTACAAGAGATATGTTTTTAGTATACGGGGGAAATCCAGAAGCAGAACTTGGTGTTACAGGTTACTGCGATGCTTCCTGGAAATGTGATAAAGATGATACGAAGTCTCAGACGGGTTATGTCTTTGTCATTAATGGAGGAGCTGTGGATTGGAAGAGCAAGAAGCAGAGTACCATAGCGATGTCTGCAACAGAAAGTGAGTATATTGCTGCTTCAGAAGCTGCAATGGAAGCTGTCTGGATTAGGAAGTTCGTTTCAGGGCTTGGAGTTATGCCCTCAATCGAAAGACCTATAAAGATGTATTATGACAATTCAGCCGCAATTACATTTGCCAATGAACCTGGAATCATGAAGGGCACCAGACATTTCCCGATTAAATATCACTATGTTCGAGAACAAGTGGAGATAGGTGAAATCGAGTTACTCAAAGTTCACACAGATAATAACCTAGCTGATCCTTTAACGAAGGCTTTACCTGGTGGAAAGCTTAATCAACATGCTGAAGGCATAGGACTTCGTTTAGCTAGTAGTTTCATGCCCATCTGTGATTAGTGTTTGGATAATGGGATGTTATGAACAATTATTATTTTAATGAAATAAAATACTTGTTATGTTTGATTGTCATTTTCTTAAAAATATATCTTGTATTTGCATGTTTAATCCTTGAATATATTGATTATTCTAAATTGTCCGTTGTCGCTTAATGATATGGGAATATCATTAAATTAAGACAAATCTGAGTATTGGTAGAATATACTTGAAAGTATATCGATGCGTTGACATGCCAATTTCACATGATATTCAATGAATTGAATATAGGACTTATCCCAACTTCATGAGTTTACATTATGGATCTTGTCATCAAGTAAATCATGT
Source organism: Artemisia tridentata subsp. tridentata (assembly GCA_021014915.2). Taxonomy (NCBI): domain Eukaryota; kingdom Viridiplantae; phylum Streptophyta; class Magnoliopsida; order Asterales; family Asteraceae; genus Artemisia; species Artemisia tridentata. The sequence continues at coordinate 269,163,786 of CP139501.1, read as the reverse complement.
ATATACAGTTATCCTCAGACTTGAGATACCAAATAACTGTCATGGATGTAGTGCATTTCTGTGAAGCAATTTACCGCTATACGTAACTGGTAGCTATAAGGATTATTTTCAGGAGTGTTGCAAAGTTCATGGGTTAGGCTCGTAGTCAAGAGATAATTTGTTCATTCAAATTTGTTTTGAAGTTTAATACTGCTGGGCCCCTCGTAGGGTTGACAAGATGTTTGTGCGGCCGCACCCAAGATCTATCTGGAATACGTTAAGATGATTTGGTAATCTTACTCAATCAGAAACAACGAGAAAAAGAATGGTTAATAAAGAATGACTAAGATCCATATCTTTATTAATGTAGTATTAGAAACAAAAGGATAAGTGTGATGATGAATCATCGAATGGTTTTTTCCAGGAGACCACCACCCGAGTTGTACTAGGGGCATTGGCGTGTTGCTAGACGCTAACCAATGTTATTACACTATTAATAGATGTCAAAGTAGGAGCGTGTTAGTTTTAATAGACAAATATTAAATGTGTATGACTAGAATCGAACTTGGGACCACGGGATTGCACACATTACGTATGAAGAATTAATGTAATAATAATTAATATATAAACTGTTATGTATTTAATTATTAGAACACAAAATAACGACTAACGGATGTTAAGTAATTAACGGGAATTGACTAACGACCGTTAGTGAATAAGAGAAGGACTATAGATGTAATTAGAGGATCAAGAAGGTTCTGGAATCCCTAGGGATTCCGGAACATTCCGGAACCTTCTTGATCCTCTAATTACATTTGTAATCCTTCTCTTATACACTAACGGTCGTTTGTCAATTCCCGTTAATTACTTAACGTCCGTTAGTCGTTATTTTGTGTTCTAATAATTAAATAACATAATGGTTTATATATTAATTATTATTATTATTATTACATTAATTCTTCATACGTAATGTGTGCAATCCCGTGGTCCCGAGTTCGATTTTAGACATACATGTTTAATATTTGTCCATCAAAACTAACAGTTTGATTGTTTAAAGCTAATCGCAGCTGACTAGTTGCTTCAAGTCTTAAATAGTAGGAAGTGATGATGGCCTTGTGTGTACGTAGGGTACTTATATAGGAGTTGGGCAAGGATTGGAAAATCATAGATGATAATGAAAGAGATCAAATTCGTCGGTCTAATAATTTAGAAGTCGTTATAAAATGTTTCACTAAGATGGGCTATTATAGCCTAAATCCTCGATTTCTTTAGCACGTTTATAGAATCAGGGGGCCT